>OZ025189.1:5840000-6247500 GCA_964019065.1 Catostylus mosaicus | reverse complement strand
CATATATTGACAGCGATGTGTTTGAACAATTAACATCGGAACCAAAATTAATGTAGGAGAAGGCAAGGCGAATTCTCATTCCAGTGGCTGCTTCAATGCGATAACTGTATGTTTCATTTCTTTTAAGAAACTTATTCATGAAATAGGGTGAATAGATGAGTCCTTCATTGCGGTTATATGCTAAATTCAATCCTGATAATAAAGCAGACAAAATTGTTATTAACATCATCATCATCAACATCATCATCATCATCATCATCATCATCAACAACATCATCATCATCATCATCATCATCATCATCATCAACATCATCATCATCATCAACAACATCATCATCATCATCATCATCATCATCATCATCATCATCATCATAATCATCATCGTCATCATTATCATTATCATCATCATCATCATCATCATCATCATCATCATCATCATCATCATCATCATCATCATCATCATCATCATCATCATCATCATCATCATCATCATCATCATCATCATCATCATCATAATGATCTTGATGTGGTTATTGTATACTTAATAAATACTTCTATTGCATAATCTCTCGCATCTTACCTCTAATAAACTGGTAATGAAGTTGAAATGAGAAGCTATTACTGTACAATCGCTTCTCTTTGTATACCAACAGCAATGAATTTCCATTAGAGAGGTATGGCTGATGAATGATAAATTTGCAGTACTTGGTGCTAACGGAACCTAATCTTTCAAACATCTGCAGACTTCTGTAAAGACAGGCCGACCTCCATGTATATAGATTATGAAGAGAAGTGATTTGAATGCGTTCTCCAATCGGTGCTGTAATTAAATATCGACATGTAACGTCACTGACTCTAGCAGGTACCGGGAAATTTGGAAACGATATTTTGCCATATGGAGCCGTGAAGTTCTGATTGGAATCTGTTACAGGTAATATAAACATACAATTAATTAAGGAGTTCGTTACAGCAAAAAAATTTTAAGATTGATTCGGTAAAAATTAAGGATTGACCCTTATTAATTCTCGTTTTTTCTCGTCACATTCTACCTTGCACATTGCTCGCAATGAGCTTCTGACATTCCCAAAACAGCATATTTTTGTTCGAAAGGGCGTTTCCAAAAATCTAATTGGCTTTACTGGATCCCCAATATCAATCCCTCCTCATCCCTTCACCTTCGTGGAGAAAGTGCTGCTGCTCCTTGGTATTTCATAACTTATAAAAATAGCAGCAATAAGAGGAAGGATCACGTTGCCACAATTATTTCAATAAATACGATGAATTTCATTGTTCTGGCAGTTTCCTCATTTGTTGGTTTTAAAGGATATTGCGTCGACCTATCAAAATCTATTTACATGCTCCAATCTAAAGATATTATTTATTGTTATTGTCAGGGGCGTACCTTGGGGGCGGGGGGTGTGACACCCCCCTACTTTTTTCATAAGCCATCGGTAAAAATAAAGATGGTCGGTAAAATCGCCATCATTTTCAACAATTATACGTTGGTCGGTAAAATTACAGTAATCATTATCAGTTTCGACAAAGATACTTTGGTCGGTAGTAAAACAGAAATAAGTTTTACCAGTTTTAAGAAAAAGAATTTGGTCTTTACGATGAAAATAATTATTGTCAGATTCGGCACAGTTTCTTTGGTCTGTAAAACCAGTTTTGAAAAAGACACTTGGTCAGTCAAATGGAAATAAATACTATCAGCTTTGGAACATTTCTTCCTTCGATAAAATGAAAAAAATTTTTATCAGTTCCTAAAAAGATACTGGTCGCAAGCAAAATTTTGGTCGGTAAAATGGAAATGATTATTATTTTCTACAAAGTTGCGTTGGTCGTTAAGAAGCATTCGGCAATATTTCTGATGATGGTTTAGGCAACACTTCTTTGGTCGGTCACATACTTTGTTCAGTTAAATGGAAATACGTATTATCAGTTTCTGCAAAAATTAGTTGGTCCGTAATATTGTAGTAATTAGCAATGCTATTCTAGACTTTCTAAACCTAATCAACATATCTGATTCGCAGTCCAAATTAAACACGAAAAGCAAAAATATAATTTAGACGGAACCCTTCTATCAGTGCCTGTTCATGTGTTGCATAGGTAGTGGTAGTCTGATTCACAGACCAAACGAGAATCTCATTCAAGAAATCCAGGGGTGGGGCACACAAGCATTTCTTTTACAGCGATGCACATAAGAATAGAATTACTCAAGATGCAAACTGCCAAGACATTGGTTTTATGGATTAATTTCTCAATGATCGTATCATTCCTATGCTATACCATGTGTATATAATTTGTTTTTCGGTGCTGTGTATTCTCCATTCAATGGGCTCATATGTATGATACAAATTTTTCAGACCCAGGAAAATAGCGGAGATTTCGCAAAACCTCTAAAAATAGCTCAAAAACTTGACAATCTAGAAAAATTGCATGTGTGGTACAAGAAACTCATATGGTAGTGGAGGCTTCAAGCAAGCTTGCCAAGATCGGTTTAATTATCAAAACTGGATTTAAATTCAAACATAGTTTAGAAACCTCGGAATGCAGTATTGTTACCAGAGTAATTTGCGAAGAATATGAAAACTTTGCATTTACCGATTTTTGTTTATGTTGCACTAAAAAGCAGTCCAGAATAAGGAATTAATTACCTGGAAAATACTATTTGGTGTTGTAGGTAAGACTTGAATTTTCGTCGGTAAATTTTAACCTCCACACCCCCTCCCCCCACTCAATATGGTCAAGGTACGCCCCTGGTTATTGTTATTTGCTCTAAAGATTCTATTACTATATATTCTTATTATTCAAGGTATTCTCCGACTGTTTGGGAGAAAGCCAAGGAAGTAGAAAACCCCGAACAATACACGAAATCTTTTGCACGTGACGTGGCCAGCAATGAAATTGAACATGTTAAGTTATATTTATACGATAAACAACAACGCACCCTTAAATCTACCACATTGTAAATATATTGCTTGCACTTTCCAATCATCTGGCAAAATATTTAGATAAAATCGAGAAAAGGCTTGACAGTGGGAGACAGCTTTCGAATAAATTTGCAATTAGAAGCAAGCAACATCAAAATAACACGAATCTGAACTTACACAATGTTGCTCCGCTGCCTGTAAGGAGGTAGCCGAACAGAAGCATGCAATAAACAAGGGTGTCTCTCATTGAGAACAATGATACTCTGCATTAAAAGAACAATATTTTTAAACATGAAAGAATAATTCCACTTTCTTCAAAATTAAACATTAAATATATTTGGATAGGCAATAAGCAATTATTTAAATGTTATGTAAGATCACAATTATGATAGAGGGCACCGCATGCTTGTCATAGTGAAATAGTTCAATTTTATTCTGAACCAATAGAAATGCATTTTTGGTATCGAAAAGCTCTCGCCATTTTTCATCACTTAGCGTGAGATGCAGAATAGTTGTTGCTTGGATAAGCAACTTGAATAATGTTTGGGCAGCAAATAATCAAGACCTTAAGAATTGATCAGGTGTGGCTAGTGTTAGGAGTACTTAGGTGAAAGCATTTGTACAAATGTGGCAAAACATATTTTTGCACTTTCTGCACTCTGCTTGTATAACCGATCATTCTTTGCGATTCAGCCGCTGGTTATCTACGCCTTATAAGCCAGCGGGATTAAATCATTCTGCTAAAATAGGGTACTGGTAGCTTTCAAACAGGGAGGTATGTTTGGCTAATGAAAAATGTCATCCCACCTTAACGTCAATCACCATTATCCGTTAATATCATATTCTACGTCTACATCTACATCTATAAAAATAATCAGTAAAGCCCCTGCGGGGGAAAATCACACTGATGGGGAGGAAAATCACATTAAAGGCACATAAATAAAATTGGAAGAACATTTTGTGAATTTTCATTTTACTTTTACACGTACACATACTCGACACTTGACACAAAATGAGAAAATCCAGTATTTATTTTGTCGAGTCTAAAAAAATATGCATCTGGGTTTGATTCGAGAAATTGATTTCCTCTCCTTATTAAAACAGCTGGTACTGAAAAATTTGATTGCTTAGGATGCATTTGATCGGGGGGGGGGGGATCTTTTGGGATAATACAAAGATTTATCCAGAAGAAAGGGGGGAAGGAAAAAAGTCAAGTGAATTTTAGGGAGAAATCAGAACTCCTTCTTCATGCATGGTCATGTTACTAGACATATAAAAGATATCCAGATCACATAAATATGTAGTTGTTTCGCGTTATGTCCATAAATCCACAATAGAAATTAAGAATTTCTTTGCTAGTGAGATAAATAAAACTTGACGGTATCAATGTAGCTGTATGGAAGTTTTCTAAAATTTTCAAGGTCAATGGTCTCTTTGGGGAATCGTTCATGCTTTATTCCTTTGTGAAATGCCTATTGTATGGGTCTCTCGTCCCTTTATGGAACCGCTTATGAAAGTTAACACAAATATTTGAAATTGGCTGCTTTACCTATTGTCTGTAAAAAAGCAAACCAATTAAAAATTGCCGAAAAAGGTAATGAAGAACAAAAGTTAAACATTCACTCAAGAATCCTTTCTTAAAGATAATTAAAAGTGACGTAACGCCGCAAAGAGGAAAGCTGTGTTGCCAGACTCACAGTAAATCATTATTATAGTGTAGGAAAATTCATATCCTTTTTTGCAGCTAGATTTCTCAAAGAAATTCTAAAAATTCATGTGTTTTTATTGGAAAGTAGCCCATGGAATCAATTATTCCTCTCAACATTGAAAAGGGGAAGTTAGAATTCATAATGATTTCGAGTTGGGGATTTTAATTTAATCTCTCGCAGCTATAAGGGATGGTAAATTTTTTTACAAAAACAAAATTTGGCCCCCCCCCCCCCTAGGTAATACATAGTGAAAGCAGCGTTAATGGCTAAAGTGTAGCATTTGTGCATGACTTTTTTGTTAATGCCTTTCTTGAAAGAACTCTAGTAAGGGTAAAAATATTAAACTTATATGATATGGTCTTGAAATCATTAGCCTCCGTTTGCTAAAATAGTTTGAGTTCTGGGATTATTTTGAACAGCCCTATCAGAGAAGGTGCTGCTAATAACTTTGTAAATTTCTTTCTATCGTTGTAAATAATCTTGTTCTAAAATACTGGATATTTTGTCTTTTTTCATGAATTTTTACCAACTCAGAATATGTATTTATTCACCAGAGCATGATAAATGAAATATAATGAGGGGTACTTCGGAGTTTACGGTATTGCGATATCAGGTGTGAATTTTGTGAGGTATTGCGGCATTGAGTTTTTACAGCGCGGATTGCGGTATTGTACTAAAATTAATATCCAAATTTCATATAATGCGATTTTCTTGAAGAGGAACAATGCATCATTGAAACGACGTGATAGAGGAAAGTAACAACTTAGGAAAGAGGAGTCTCTTACTCCTCTCTCCACCTGTTCCGAATGCTAGACTCGAAAAAAGTACCTGCGGAGGAGAGCAGATAATACATGACCTGACGAAGAATGATCAAAACATTTGCAATATAATCCAAAATTTAATTTCACCTTTCGAACCGGTTTGCACTTAAATACCTTTCCGCCTTAAATTACGTAATAATTATATACAGATGTATGAAAATAATTATTTGAATACAAATTGCAATGTTTTGTCTTCGTAATTGTTGCAACAAAACGAGGGACAGTAATCATATTCTGGATTCTGAAATGTTCGATCGAAATAATATCATTCCGAAGTGAAGCATGTTCGTGCAGCACCGTAAAATTTCATCATGGGGACGACTGGGATCATTATTGAATGTTACCCTCTATCAGGGCCGCCGTGAGGTTTTCGAGGCCCAGGGGCAAAACTGCAAAATGAGGCCCCTTGTGTCTGTGATCAAAGCGAGTAGAAGGAGCAGAAAGCAAGGAAATTTGGAGAACTGAATCTGGAGGCACTCATAGAACCTTATAGGCTGCTCCTATTTGGATGTTCCTTGAATACATCTAAAGAGGCTATGACAAAAATTTTGATATTAGTTGATGAGGCCCCTTGGAGCCTGAGGCCCCTTGGAGCCTGGGGCCCTGGGGCAAACTGCCCCCTCTGCCCCTCCCTCTCAGTGGCCCTGCCCTCTATACTTGTGATGAAGGACTGGAAATGACACTCGTACCAGTGATAAGTTTTGGGTGAAGAGCGATCCGATGGAGACACTTTCAAACTTAAAAAGAACCATAATGTCAGTTGACGGTTTTGAGAAAAGAAATATCTGCAACAGACGTTCAAGTAAGAGACTATCATCTTCCCATCATCTCCAAATTCCGCTGCCAAAGTATTTGAATTTGAAAAGAACTCATTGAAAATCGACATACATGATTTCAAAACGGAGGGCAATCTTCAGAACCTATGCAAAATATTAAGGTTTGACACCACTGTTTGAGAACAGCGGCAAGGTTTATGCAGCAAACAAAGATGTGAATTGCACTAGGGCCAATGACGTTTTTGACTATCATACTGTCTGTGTTGATGTGCAGTGGCGCCGTGGCCCCCCCTGGAAAAAATTTGTCGGATAATTTCGATGCTTGTCGGAAATTTTTAAAGCCTTTATTTGTGAAATTTAAAAAATGTTCTTTCCACAAATATTCTGTGCTGTAGGAAGTTCATCTCTTGTTATAAGTGTAAAACTAGAAGTAGGGCCGGGGAACGGCCCATAGGAAAATTTCGTCATTTTCTTCCTTTTGTCGGGAAAACCATAAATTAAATGATTCAATTTTTTTCATCGTTCATGATCAATTTTCCGCCATGATTAAAAAAAATCAAATACGAAAGAGTGCAAGAAGAGAGGAGCATCCAAAGAGTCCATCGCCTGCAAAGGATTTCAACCGCTAGATGGTGATCGCACCAAAAAGCACTTGCGAATATGTGTTTTGCAAAGCTCAGAGGACTTGTTTAACTGCTTGTTATATATGTTACAGCAGTGCCAGTAGTCAAACGAGAACGGTCACTGACGCTGCAATCTTGAAAACAAGTTTACATCTTTTCAAACCATAATGACAGCACATGTTTTCCGGAAGATTTTAGCCATCACCGACCCTGCTTCAAATATTCTTCATGTTATAGCAAATCGATCTGTTGATTGCGCTAAGATTAGTCGAGACGGCAGAGGGGCGGTTACATCAAATGCGAAATGATTATACGAAAGTATTGGCTGAAACAAAGGAGTCAGTAGCAGGCACAAATAGTGCAGCAAGATTCTCCATCAAAACGTGCCAAGAGAAGGAAGAAGGCGAGTGACGACATCTCCAATTACAAAAGTCAAGAGAATCCAACCGCCAAATACTGACGAAAAACAAGCATCTAGTCAATTGTTAAAGCCTTATCATCAATAAAAACACGATTCTCTAGTCATAAAGCCATACTTTGTGAATTTGCGCTGCTCGATCAAGAACAATTCTGCTAGTTTATCACAACTGATGGCCTACCAGATGATGCATTCCATAATGTGGCCAAAGAGAAGAATATGTTTTTTGAGGTGAAGATGAAAGGAGAGACCCCTTTTAGCAGAAATGGAAAGAAAAGATCAGGACCTTGAGAGGGAAAACTTCATCACAGCATTAAGATTTATGGAAGAAAATCTTGAACACTTTTTATAGGATTCTTGTCATTCTTCCTATAGGCTCAACCAAATGACAGTGAAGGAACACTCTCAATATTGAAAATTGTTATGAATTGTTTCCGGTCAACCATGGGACTGGATCATTTAAATTCCCTTATTTTGTTAAGCGTTAAGAATAGCATGTTGAAATCATTAAATTTTGATGAGATATATGACGTTTTTGCAAAAACACTATTGCTAAGAAAGTAGTCGGTACTCTGAATTCAAATGTTACAAGAGTTAAATTCTCTATCGAGTCGACCATCTTCAGATTTGTAATGAAGTATTCTGGCTTCCTCATTTTATCCTTCATTCAGTACATCACAAGATTCTTCATGAACTGTTATGATATCTTGAGAAACAAGACATCAAAAGGGGGTTCACTACTGTTGGTTTTGTCAGAAAAAGTGTCTCATCGTCGGGAAATTTGAACCTTTGCCCCCCCCCCCCAAAAACTGTGCTCCCACGGCGCCACTGTTGATGTGTATAGTTTGTGTCTCAATGATGGGCTTTTGTAAATGCGTGAGAGCAATTATAGTAATCCAGGATGGTGGAGAGTTACCTTGCAAGCAGGATCCAATTCAATTTTTGATTCTATGTAGATATCTTGTGAGATGCAATAATATCAGGTTTATTCTCTATGTTCATAATTTCTGCCGACGATACTGTTTTACAGCAATCACATCAATGATACCCTTTCTTCATCCACTCATTATTATTGTCTCTGATCCCTGATCATGATCTTACCACGATCTAATAGATGGAACACCGAATTGAATGGAGGAGGGTAGATTGAGGCTGGAATCAAATTGCTATAAAACGTTATACTGTACTGCCAGCTCGATTATTTAGTTTTTCATCATTTACGGTATTTAGCAATTTTTTTCTGCGGTATTGCGGTATTGGGACCCCCCCCCTGAAGTACCTCTCTATAATTAGTGTTCCTTTGCATTTGTAAATTATCTGTGTTCACATTTTTTGGCCTATTCTCATAACCTGCTATATACAGGTGTAACTAAGTGTCGAAAAATTGTTGATACATGTAGAATAGTAGATCAAAGGAAGGTGGAGATTTATAACGTGGTCACGTCTGGAGCTGCTCTATAAAATGAAATGTTTTCATATTAAGAGAAACAATATCCTACACTGGCATCTACAACTCCTTCGGGATCTTAGGGGGCTTCTTCGACCAACCTTGCACACTTCAAAGTCGATATCAGTGACACAATTCATAAATAATTATAAACAGTAAAACTATACTTCGATGCTTTTTCTCGTCTTTTTCGTAGCTCAACCTCTTTCACTCTTAAACTATTATAATAAGGCTTCGGAGCTGAAGATCTTTATTGTCTTATTTACGTGGGATTTGAATGAAAACAAAAACAAGCTTTTGAATGTGGTCAATGAATGTGCGTGCACGACGTCGCGTATTTACGTTTTACGTCACAAGTTCCTGCTAATGATCAGGGGGCGGGGTTTTTTGAGGGAAAATTACAAAACTATGTTAAAGTGGTTCAGAAAAAAGAAACAGTCTACTCCACCAAAAACAATTACGCTGTTGCGGGTCTGATACGTTCCTGTGTCCCAGGGAATTCACCTGAATTGCAGCAGGCATCCCCTCTTGAATCATATGCACAATGTATTTTTCCTATACAACGGCTACGTAAATCATTAGTGAATTTTTCTACCCCATTTACAGCCCCTTTTGCTTCTTCACACTATTGCGTGCGATTTCAGACACAAAAAACAAACGTTGAATACCTCTAGAAAGTGCTATTGCAAGATATTATTTCCGTCTTGCAAACAACGTTCTTTTGTGTATGTACTCGCTGCGTAGTCAACAGTCCATTAAGTCCCAAACAAATAAAGGATTTCGTTTGATAACTCCCTGCTTGAATTGCGAATTTAAAACTTGCGTGAATGTTTTGAGAGATTGAACGTACTTGATACAGAAGGAGAAGATTCAAAATGTATGTTATTTAAATCATATTTAATTTCACTTCTTTTCATTTTGATATGTTTTAGTTTGTATCCACACGCAAAATATTGTGAAATGCGTACACTGTGGATTATTCATGGAGTTTCATTGAAATGGGTTGAATAAAATATTTTTGGGGTAAGAAAAATTATTACTGTGAAGGCTGTGACATGTGGTTGGAAATATTTAATGGTGTGTAGATGCACCAGAACAGTTAATGGAAAAATATCTTCTGAATGAGAAAAATTCAGTGAGAGTTACATCCAATTACATTATATTGGTTTATTAGGATGATAAAAAAAATATGAGTTTGCCTTGCTTTCTTCAGGAAAGTTTTATTGTATAATCAAAATGTTTAATCTTTAAAATTCTATTAAAGGCAGCAACAAAATTTATGCATTTTAGTGTTTCTGCTTCTTTCAATGGCCTCTTATCAGAGGTGCTCGTAGTGGCTGCAAAAACCTAAAAACTAGGGGGCGAAGCTTCACTGGGAGGGTTGGTCGCGCACGTACACTTTTTATAAGAAACTTTGATAAAATTTATCACTAAAGTTTGCTACATTTGCCATCAAAACTTTGGCATTTTGAAGCATCTAAAAGTTTCTTAGCTAGTTGACTTATTTTCCGCACCAAAATATGCCCTTTTTGCAGTTGATTATTTTAGGTTAATGCGAAACACTGTAACGGTTACAAAAAAACCATCTACAATAACATCATGCTACAACGTAAATATTGTGTGTTACGTAGAGTCTCCTTGCAAAAAATGGCGTCTTTAGAAAATGCGAGATGGTATCACTGTTGAAGCATACACGTGGAGGGTGCCGTTCAGTTTGAAATGGGGGAAGGGGCATTCAACAATTGCAGCTGCAAGTAATGAGAATTCTAGGTCACGCTGAGCAAGACAACCACGACTTTTGACTAGGTGTGTCGTGGTAGCAAATGGAGGGGCATGAATGATTTTCCGGGCTCAAAGACCAATTTTGATTTCGGGAAATGCACCTTAGCAATCAAATTCACAATGTGGACGACTAAAAAAATAGACCAATCAACTTTTAGTGATTTTATAATGACGACATTCCAGCTACGAATAAAATTCAAAATTCGACAAATCAGATGTCAAAAGACGATTTTCAAGTTAGACGAATCACAAGTTAAACGTTTCGACTCTGACTAGAGTCATCATCAGTAATCGAGAATGTGGATCCGGGGCCTAGTACCAATATAGGGGAGTGAGAAGAAAACACGTGGATGAATAAAGGACTTTTGTATATGACTAATAAGGGCAGGGAAGATGTATAGAAAGGTGCGTAGATGCATGCGAGAGACATATATGGAAGGAGATAGGACTAATATGGGCGTGGAAGAACTATAGAAATAGAGGAGACCATTTTGTTTTTATCGATATTTTAAGTTAACAGACAGAATTTGTGCTTTGCATTTCTTTCCAATCAATTTTGGGATGTCTGTGCTAATGCAGCAGAATTCGGAGTTTTACTCTGCCGATGCAACATCTGATGCAAATAGGCATGATGGAATACTTTACCTAATAAATGTTGGATTGGAAAGAAGCAGGTTCATCACAGTTTAGAAACGAAAAACCATCGCCTACAGAAATGCCGACCCTGACTTCAGACAATAAGCCTTAATTGTCTATATTAGTATTGCTTCTCTTTTATTCAAAGCATTGACAGTAACTGTCTATCTTCAAAAAGTTTGTTGCAGCCCTAAATTTGCCAGTTATACTGTTTTATATGAATATAAAAGGCTTATAGTATTTCAAGACACGTATTTCTCGAAACGAACCCGTGGCCTTTAGCATACATTCGTAACCTTTGGCTCGAACCTATAATGACCTCTGGTCTAGCCTTTACCCTCTCATATAAAGGTTAAATATTAAAGTAGGAAGTCATTTTTCACTTCTCTTTCCCTTCTAGTTATAAAAGATGGATGATCAGGAAAAAATTGGTAAGGCTTTCTCAGACGATATGTTTTTACCTTGATTCTATTTTAACATGGGATGAGAACCATTTAGAATATGGAAGATTACAGTTGAGTATGGGATACGGGTCGACTAGCTTTTCATTGTAGTATACCTTTTATTTCTTAAAGTTAACATTATATAGGTTAACCCTTTCGCCCCCGGATAACATTCATTTAACTCTTAAAATCCCTATAAATCTACACTTTTAATAGGGTAGCATGGTCCAATTAATTAGGTGAAAGCGTAAACTATTATAGAAAACTGCCATCAGAACAATTATAATATTTTGTACCTTACCCCTTTAAATTTATTTTTTACGGTAATTGTCATGGGCGAAATGGTCCGTCATGGGGTGAAAGGGTTAAGGCCAAAGATAAGAAGCCAAGGTAGTTCCTTTGAAGATATCTACCTAAATGCTACCAGCTTTCCCATGATTTACCAAATAAACACAAAGCTAACATGGCCAAGGATATATCATTCAGGGAGAATTCAAATAATTTGTATTAATTTTCATTCTCTTGGCTATAACTTGTTCTTCTCTTTTCGAAGTACGCTGAATTCTCTCCATCAATATTAAAAAAATGGGAGCCGGGCTGTAGCCCCCCCCCCCACTTTTTGCCTCTATATCATGTTGAGACGCATGTTTCTAATCGCACTACATAAAGAGCAAAGTGACACGTGCAAGTCTTCAATTTTTTTTCAACTTCTAAGGAGCATCAGCATAAACTTGAATGGCCACGCCCAAATAGGGCAACGCCTAATCTTTAAAGCCCCCTTACTCGAAAATATGCTCCGACGTCCCTGAATAGAGCTTTGTCGTATTTCAGCTCTTCCAACAGCAATAGAATTACCACCGTCAGCAAGTGACGCGTTTGCACAACCAAGCGGTTTTGATTTTTGGCAAACACGACCTCATGCCGTAAGTACAATTTGCAAAAATTACTGCAATTTCATGCTCAAAAGCTCATTTTTTGGAAAATTTGATAGATCACATCATTTTTTCACAAGATGTAATAAAAGAGTGAAGCATCTGCAAAAAGTCGTTTTTCTATTTTGTGACCTGCTTGAAAACCATGACTTGATGAAGTAATTGCTACGAATTTTAGTTCCCAAAGTATCGAGAAAATTGGATACACATAAATGGCCGCAAAGGTAAGAATATAAGGCAACATTTCAATCTATAGAAAATGCATCATTTACATGTCTGAGGCATTCCTCATGTCATAACATCGCTTATTTTTATATTCAATTAAGGTAATAAAACGTCAGATTGCTTGCCCTGGTTACAGTTCAGAGTTGTTTCCATAGTGACAAGCGGTTAACTTACGTGAAATTTTAACATCAAAAGATTGTAACACGTTTGCATTGTAATGTTACTAAATGAAACTCTGCAAATAAATTAGATTTTGCTTTCAAACCATGTAACAACTTTCTATTTCAAGCATCCAATTCTTAACATTTGCCCTCAATCCTTCGCCATAGTTTGTTAAGGGACACTGAGTCTCATCCTTTGTGTTTATTACAAAATCCTTCATGTTTGTGACAGATATTCAAAATTTTTTATAGATGCAATATCCGCAGCCAACCATGATTTTGCACCAGCCTATGGAAATTCCACCCGAGCCAGTGGAAGAAGAAGTGCCAGACAGTCACACTTTCATAGCATGGTTCACTTGTTTTTGTTGTTGCATCCCGCTTGGTCTTTATGCAATCTTTAAAAGTCGAGAGGTGGGTTCTATAAAGCATGCTACTAATATTCTGCAACTTCTACCGTAGCAAGGTTCATAAAATTTTTGTATGAGTTCAAATAAAAACCATATGCAGATTACGAATAACCTAGTACTACCAACGAACTCCCATTCAATACAACAAAACTAAATTTGTAACTACCCCAAGGTCATTCACAGGACCAATATCGACCTAAAACACAAATGAATATAGAGTTAAGGAAAAGGTCTACAGGGACTCAGCCAGGGAGGAGCTGTTTTCAGTTTTTCAATTTCAGTTGCAGTTTCTTATTTTAAATTCTCTACGCATAATTTTTCAATATAATAAACTAATACAAACAATTAATTAGACTAATACAGTATAAATATGAAACATATAGACAGAAAAGAAAATTGTATGGAGGGAATTACTTATAATACAGGGAGGTAAAAATTGTATGGAGGGAAATAAAGGAGGAGCTCTCTCAGTAGTTACACTATTTCGAGGAGAGAACATCCCCTGGACCAAGGAGAGCCGCGATTCTTGACTTAAGCATTGTGTTAAAATGTTCCTTGGCAAAACGTTGCATAGGCATATAATCACCTGTCTGTTCGTTGACTGTCTATTTGCCCATCCATGATAGTGTCTCGATAGAAGTTGAAATCTTTTCTAACTCGAATTCTATAGAATTTCGGCTTAAAGAAGAAAATATTCTTAGAAAAGTACTTGAAAGGCTCTCATCGTTTTTTCAGCAGTATAAATTAATTCAAGATAAACCCCTACAATACATCAATATTAGGCCTAATTGGAAATTTTTGTCTTTAATTTTTTTGGTTGGCCTACTATTTGACTAGTAAGAAGTTGCTGTTGGAGAAATGTTGTTTCCTAACCAATTTCGATTTACTTTTAGGTTGAAAAGGCAGTTAACCGAGGTGACCTGTTAACCGCCAAAAAGGCATCAACAGCATCAATGATATCATCTGTAGTTGGCATTTGCCTTGGGACATGTATTGCCGTAGCTTTCTTGTTCATCGTAGTGATGCATTTTGATAAGTTTGTCCACACGAATTATAGGTGATTGGACAATGAACCGATGCTGCACACCATGTATTATTTAAATGTGTGCTAATCAGCAAAGGCGTCGTAGAGAGGAAAGAACAATCAATCTGATCACATTTATGAAGCTGTCATAGAGCAACTCATAGAGTCACTATGGTAGAGCAACTCATAGAAAGCCCTGCCACCTTTATCTTAAATTGTTACTTATCTAATAGCTTATAAACATTTAAGCGCTAATGTTTACCCAACAGGTACAAATTTGCACAAACCAGGCATGTACAGTAGCTAGATTCCTTGGTCTGGGGGAAATCCAGTTAGAATTTTCCGACAGGAATAAAATCCTTTATTTGCTGCTATGTTCGCAAAATTTGCAACGAATTACCCTTTGATGACCTAAAATGCATTGCTTTTGAAACAAACCTTTTTGCTTAGGAGGTACCACCTCCTCACTCACCACAGAAAGATGAGATTGGGCTAACTCACCACAGAAACTAGATGTTTGATTTTTAATGCAACTGTCAGTAGCTAACTAACCAGAGCCTGAGGTTTACTCAACTTTTTTGACCCTTTCATCCCTTGATGGGACAATTGTATAATTTTGGAAAATAGACTAAACAACTCGGTTGTTTAAATGTGAGTGAAACAATGGATACCGAAGTGAGCAATTTAATTCAAGTTTTTAAATACCCCGGAGTGCTTAGGAGCAGGTGTGGTTGGAGTTTTTGTTAGAGAAAATGCCCATTCATCAACGTCATCGTGCTCCTCCCCCTACTCATTTCCTAATCACAATTACATGGCATTGAGTATACACTAATAGATTAAAATGTTTGTACTGGCGAAGCCCCATTACATTCGTTTTGATGTTCCATTTAATAACAAACTTTCTTCTTAAATTTGCTTCAAAAAGTTAGAAGAACTAGCATTTTAACGTATAAACTCAAAAATTAGAACTGCAATTTTTATCTTTGCATTATGCACTGAATGAGAAAATTATTTGTATGCAATTTCTAGCAATTATTATTATTATTTGCATTTTTTATGTTAGAGATTGACTGTAAATCATTATCTTCACATCACATACGATGTAATTTTGTAAAGATATTTAATTGACCAAATCCTGAAAGCATATTGCCTTTGAGTTTGCCTTCCCTCACATTGATTTGTCGTTTCATTTTTTAGCATATGTATATCTGATGTGTATAAATTGAGATATAAAGTACTGGCGAATTCGACACGTGCAAAAATCGTGATCTGTACTTGTCGAAGGGCTGGCTGCTGCACTCTAAGGCAGAGGGTCAACATCGTATAGGTCTGGACAAGACAAAATACAAGAATTCTGTTTTACCTGGTGCAGATGCCGTCCTCAAGGGCTTTGTTGCAATATACTCTATTATGATATAAATAATATAAATTTTGTTGCAATATACTGATATAAAATTTATCAGCTCATGGTATATCCATTATGTATTTCTTACATACCACATCAACGTCCATATAAATCGGACGAGCATTAATAAGATTATAAATTGCGAATCATCGTCCCCAACATGATCTGCAACCTCTCCTTCATTCCATCAAGACTAATCCTTTAGACTATCACTTATTCTTGGATCTTCTCCCATTCCTTTAATTTCTTCTTCCATCTTTTCTACCCTTCAAACATCTGCTTTATAATACCAACACTGTCATATACATTCAACACCTCGAATTAAATTTATCTGACTCTCCTAACAATGCTATTATTAACTCTGAGACTCCCTGTGCCCACCAACGCTAATTCATGTATCTACCCGGCGTGGCCACTTCCAGGTAAAAGTAAAAAAACAGCTTTTGCGGGAAATCTCTGCGAGAGGGGTAAAATTTCTGCAAAGACAGACAACCAGAAAAAGGGGATATTTCTTAATACACTTTGAAATGAAGGAAAGGGCGTGCTTTGAAGTGCTGCAGCAGTAACCAAATGAGCTCTGCTCTTGAACTCAAGTTTTCACACCATTTATTCCAAAATTATGTTTTAATTGGAAAATTGATTTATTAGATTGAAACCTCATTCGATCTAAAAACACCAACTTGATAGTTTCTGTTCCTCCTAAAAATGCAAGTGTATTTTTTGATTGCCTTGAATTACTTTTGCTTATTTTTATGGCACAAAAGCAAAAATATTGAAAATTTTGAAAATTTGTTGACAGTTCATCATAATACAAAAAAAATAGGCCGGAACATGAAATCACCTTTTATACTGGATGTCTAACAATTGATTCTACCTCTCAGAGAAAAGGGTTGCTCAGCAGCAGCACCCAACATATCAGGGAAAGGTCCTTTTTAAACTTAGAATATCAGAGAAAAGAACATTCATGGACAAGCATGCTTACACTTTCAGCCAGGAGTGGCCACGCCGGGGTACATCTAAACATGAATGATAGAAGACTTGTGTGTTGGCTTTAAGAAATATATTCAACTAAACTTACAATGTATTTTGCCAAAAATTCGCGATTGAAATCAATGCAACATGGCGGCAAGCAACGAAAGTCGTTGTAGTGCAGCTTTTCGCGAATTTTTGGCCGAATGCAATTAACAAAAAAGTAACAATGCATCGTAAGTTTACACAAATGTATTTCTTGAATGATAGCTTGTTGTGAATTAAGTGATATAAGCAGGCTCGAAGACTGTACGGTTAGGCCAATACACAAGTCTCCTATCACCCATGATCTAAAAAGAAAATAAAGGCGATTTGGTTTTCATTCTGCCTCGACGTGAGAAAATTGTGTTTGCATTAGAGGGCGATGTGGAATTTTCAAATCGCCTCGAAATGAAAGTTCAATAACGCCCCGGCATCATATAAACGCAACAGTACCTCAGACCAGCAACCGATATGAAAACTCGTGCCGACATGAGTTTCAAGTCTGGTCTTATGTAAATGGCCTTCGAGATTTATCATTACCTACTTTCATGCTCACTGCAAACGCTATAGGATTTTGGTAACAATCACATCTTCCGCTCTAGCTGCCTCTCCTGAGATGACTGAATCTTTTGGGACTGATGATTTACCGTCCCCTGAGTTCCTTTTTCAATTGTTATTGTTCATTCTGCCTCGGAAAACTATTGCTAGCCTTTCCATTCATTTTAAGGCATTGTTCGCATAAAAACATAAGAAACAAAGCTATACTTGATGATGCTATCCCCTTAGGTAATAATGTATTTTTGATACAACACGTCGGCTTCTTTTGGGAAATAGTACCTCTGTGTCAACTACTAATTTGAAAATTTGGTGACAGTTCATCATAATACAAAAAAAATAGGCCGGAACATGAAATCATCTTTTATACTTCAATGTGCTTCTACAGCGTATTGCGAACTTTGCCCCTCATGGGACTAACTTAGAAGAGCCGACGGTAACAAACAAGCACCGCTCTGAATGTTTATTTCTGCATTTGATTCTTTTACTTTGTCAAAATTTGTGGATCATCCTGATTTGAATAATATGAGCGGTTTCGCGTTCTGATAATATGTGGCACCTATCTAATGAGGCAATTAGAATGAAAGCAATTAACAAGGCACTATTCAAACCAGGTTCAACCCAGTTTTGTCTTGTAAATCGTGCAATCTCGGGATAAACCTGGGCTGAAAACAAAGTCCGTTCACGGTTCGTTCGGGATGAATAGAAGATTGTGTAAATCGAATCAGGGTTGAAAACGGGTTGGACCAGATAAGTCACAAAATTTGATTTTTTATGTGCCTAGTTTTTATGTGGCCTCTCACATATTCCTTTTTGGTTGTACAGACAAGTCAATTGTAACAACAATTTTATAATCAGAGCAATATGGATACAGTCCGACCCGCCATTTTTGTTTTTCTGCTAAGTAGAGAGCAACTGACAAAGCGTCCATGCGTGATTATTAGCTAAACCCAGCTCAATGTTGACCAGTGTAAATAGGAGAGTCTTGACATAGTGCTGAAATCAACCGAGGTTGGACCAACATTTTTGCATAAATGGGGCTATCCACAAGGCTCCCCTATTTTTTTCCAATTTATTCGTGATAACTTTATTTCATAATTCGAAAACTTTAGCTACTTTGGACTTGAAACCTAGATAAAATTTTCAGATGGGTCTTAGACCTGAAAATCTATTTCTTTGGCAAATTCAACGTACCCAATTGGCTGAATCTTCGGGGATTCCTTAAAAGGGGTTCCCGCAGCAGCCAATCATGGTTGACGCTTTTACATCACACGGAGACAAAAAGCCCCAGAATGCCCCGTATCACATAAAAGAACACATGCGTCAAAAATCTCGCCTTTGAACTTTCACAAAAACATGTGCTGTGCTAGAAGAAGTAGCCTATCGAGCTATTTTATCTCAGAAGTTTTGAATTTTCATATTGACAGGAACGAAGGACAGAATCGTGAATTATTTGTTCGATTTTCCGGGAAAGTATCAAAGATGGGGAATGAATCAAGAAGCTGTGAAGCAGTTTGTTCGCTTGGACGGATGGCCTAACTCTGGCAAGGACATGGGTAGGTAACGTTACCTGACAAATACGGGCCTCAAAATCCCATACACGGAACTAAGGAAGCAGAGATTATATCATGTTTTGTTATTTACCAAAAAGAAATTTTACATCTTTTTCAATTTCCTATTTAATAGGCTGTTATTTTTTGCGTGAACGTGAATGCGGCCACCAGAGCGTAAATGAGAAGACCCTTCTAAGATTCTAAATTTACAACTCCTGCTTGTAATCCAGCTTCAATAATTCAACAAGCAGTTTAAAGTTGATGAAATGAAATATCGAATGTTGAGATACATATACCAATTCTTTGCAATGAAGCAAAAGGCAAAATGCTATGTGAATGGTTTGCAATAATGCTAAGTGAATGGTTTGCATTAAAGCAATGTGGGCTTCCGTCAGGCGTCAAGCCAAATTGCTTTCGTCAAGCCACCGTACAAAAATTTTACCCTACAAAGTGCGAGGCTTAATCGCAGTTTTATCGACACTTATTAATGGGTCGGCTTGTTTTTTGACTATAATTAACAAATAAACACAGATTCTACCAAAATGAGTCTTCCCTCATCATCACATAGGCAATTAAATAAAATTCAGCGATTTTGCAAACAAAATAATGAGCTCAACCTTCAGTCAGCGGAGAAAGATAAAGACGTTTCGGCACCCCAGATTGCAAAGTGTTTTCTTTGCGCGGGGAATGAGTTTCTCTTCCGATGCGCTTGCGCGGGAACGTTAAAAAATAACCAATTGGATTTCATATTCAAAATGATGTTTTTCTATTCTTTGTGCTTTATCCTTGATTTTAGTTTAGGAATATCTGTGCAGTAATTGCGCGGATTATTCTAAATTCAGAAAAAATGCGCGCATACCCAAACTTTGCAGTCTGGTCGGCACCAATAACCCGGTCTGCAGAGCGTGGCAACTGCACGCACAAGAAAATTTGCAGCAGATCGAAGTGCACTCCAAAAATTAGGCCTTTCACGCGCGTTTTGTATGCGTAAAGGTTCAATATAGGTACCTAAAGCGGCTTGGTGCACCCGAGATAATCAGATGTGCACGCCGTGCATCCCCCCCTCCATTTTATACCTTGCACGCGCGAGAGCTCGTCGAGTTCCGCCATGCTCTGGAGACTGGCCAATAACGTAGGCCATTCCAGTTGAATGCGGTTAATCAATATTTTGACCTTAAAATCGTCTGATATATTGAATTCAAACAACAAATCACTTTATCAATCAGACATTTTTGAACACAATTCTGATTTATCATAATTAGTTTCACCAAGTTTGCGTTTCCGATCGATTCGTCTCAACGTCGCAAGGAATAGAAGACAATAACAAATGCTCTCTAGGACGGGGGTCTACGAGGCTTTCTCTAGATATTTATCAAAAACGATAGTTACTAACCATAGGGTACTTTGGGTGTTATGACACAAAAAGAGTATATTGTGAGCCCCAAACGGGTCACCGACCATTAAAAAAAGGTTATGACTTGGGAAAATCATTAGAAAGTTAAAATTTTAATGTTTCAACTTGGCACATTTTGTTTAATAATCAGCCTGTAAATTTTGCTTTGATCTTCCGCAGGATACGAACAATAAATCAACAAATACAATTTTCACAAACTTATATATCTTTATGATTCAAGTTAACGTTAATACGAATACGAAGCCTCTCACAAGCGCAACGTAACTCAAGCATCTCCTTCTAAAGCAGCAAAATACGTTATTTATATGCAGCTAAATAATGAGCGGAAAAAGTATTGTTACTTGTTACTACAACAGAGCCTAAATATTATCAACGGTGCATTGATATATAATGACGATAATATGCAAGTTAATCCAACTGATAAAATAATTAAAACATATCGAGCTAATGATACTTCAGCGATCGAATTATGATACTCCAGAGATCAGGTTACCGTGGGAAAGATAGTTTGATTAAAAAAACAACTATGCCTTAGTAAAACAACATAAATATAAACGCGTAACCAACGATAATGCGCGTGTTGCCACGCAGAACAATAGCAAAAATATAGGTGTATGACAAGCCTACAAAACTTTTGTACGGAGCAGTAGTGAAGTCAATCACTGGACTTCTACCGTCGAATCGGGGCTAAAAAATCTCGTTTAGTGCAAACCCCCTACGGGTCACCGACCATTAAAAAACGATTGTGACTTAGGAAAACCATTAGGAAGTTGGAATTTTAATGTTTTAGCATGGCACATTGTGTTTAAATATCAGCCTACAAAACTTTTGTACGGGGTTGTAGTGAAGTCAATTGCTGGACTCCGGGGCTAAAAAAACTCGTTTAGTACAAACCCCTACGGGTCAACGACCATTAAAAAACGATTATGACTTGGTAGAATCATTAGAAAGTTGAAATTTGAATGTTTCAACATGGCACATTTATTAGATTACTATGTTAGAGAGAGTAATAACGACAATGTCAGCAGTTTTATTTGACTGTATTAAATTTAATTTAAATATTCAAATATTTACATATCTTCAAGTTAATTCTTTAAATTTTCATTGTGCACCTTTTGGTCCTTCTTGCAGCTTCTTGGCCAGTTGCCTTGCCTTCGCAATTCTTGGCCAGTTGCCCTGCCTCGATTTTACCTTGTTTATTAATTGTTATGACATCATTCTCTGCTAATTCATTTAGCAACCGTTGTTGGGTCCACGGCCTTTCCGGATCCACTGTACTTGCGTCGGTACTCTCTAATTTCGGCATCTTCTCCATTTCTCTTTTAAAAGTACTTGGAATTTTGTTGAATTTTGAATGCATTATACGCAAGATCTTTTATTCTGAAGAGAAGAAGGATGAAAATCAAGAAAGACGTGAATTTAGACGGGCGAGTATCAAGAAGGAAGAATGTTTTTAGAGATAAAGATTTGAATGAATTATGGATTTCGTAGAAATATAGTGACTAGCCAGAGGATGCTGGGCAAAAATAATGCTATATTGATTAGTAGTGAATACTTTGGATTGCATTAAGCATTTGCGAGCTGAAGGGGGAGGGGTGGGTTGGAGAATGTAGATTGAACTATCATTATTCACCTTTGTTATGAATTCTACTTTAGGCTCAGCATCAAACCCAAGAATGTCACTCTTGGGGTAGTAGGTTAGAATTACCCTCCTTTGTGGGTTCTCTAAGTTAAGTTCGAGAGGACTGTATTATTCGATTACTGAACGTTCATATGTTATATCCAGCAGAGTAAGGCTCAAAGATTTATAAATAATGTCTTCATAGCAAATGTATCATAAAACAAATCAGAATATAAAATACGTATCACCTCGATATTTCCAAGAGAGCGGTTTCACTTCCTTCCATTAAAGAGTTCTAAAGAATCTAATCCTTACAATCTAAAACCAACATGAAAACGAGGCGCAAATTCTGTTACGTAATAGTCCGCGTTTAATAGTTCGTACAATTTACCACAACCTTGTTTTGTTAAGTATTGACCCACTTAAAAAGGTTGCTAACTAGGAGCCCTTACAGTATACTGTTGGTAAATTTTTAATTAAGCGTGGCTACTTCCCTTTCGTCTTTGGATGCAGTATTTTTCCATGTAAATTGACTTTTATTTTACGGACAGTTTTGGTTTCTCATAATATATCAGTACGCAGACAGCTTATGAGAATAAGCTCGGACACCACGTCAAGGTACTGCCTATTGTCCAAGTTCCGTTTTTGTGTTTTGCCAGAAGGAGGGCCATTCACCAGCAATCTGTGTATGCTGACTTTCTGTTTTATTGTTTATACTAAAAATTAAGACTAGACCTTACAACTTAAATTTACTCCCAGTGATATTTCTTTCTATCTACATAATCCGATATTTACCGTCCAGCTTCAGTCTTTTGATATATCGTAATTCTTGTGATTTTTAGTCATTTGCTTCAGTTGTATCTTACAACTTAAATCTATCTACATTTTGTTTCGATGCTTAATAGTATATGTATACGTTTCATCTTATCTCCTTCATGAATTTTCTTCCATGCCCTAGCTCTCCTATAATCCAACTCTCCCTTTTCTTTCGCTTCTTTTACTCTATTTTCCCTTTGTCCTTTTCAACCCGAAACATCCTTGCATTTTCCTCTTCAGCTTTACCTTTCTTTTCATCACCTTGGTCTTTCCTCAATCCAACTCTCCAATTCCTTTCTCCACTACTCATATCCATCCTTCCAGTAGAAGATTTTCTTATTCTTTTTTCACTTTTTTTCTTTTCAATCCGAAACATCTTTGCATTTTCCTCTTCAGCTTTACCTTTCTTTGCATCACCTTGATTTTTCCTTAATCCAACTCTCTACCTTTTTCTTCATCTTCACCTTTCTTTTCATTACCCTGATCTTTCCTCAATCCAACTCTCTACCTTTTTCTTCATCTTCACCTTTTTTTTTCATTACCCTGATCTTTCCTCAATCCGACTCTCTACCTTTTTCTTCATCTTCACCTTTCTTTTCATTACCCTGATCTTTCCTCAATCCAACTCTCTACCTTTTTCTTCATCTTCACCTTTTTTTTTCATTACCCTGATCTTTCCTCAATCCAACTCTCTACCTTTTTCTTCATCTTCACCTTTTTTTTCATTACCCTGATCTTTCCTCAATCCAACTCTCTACCTTTTTCTTCATCTTCACCTTTCTTTTCATTACCCTGATCTTTCCTCAATCCAACTCTCTACTTCTTCTTCATCTTCACCTTTCTTTTCATTACCCTGATCTTTCCTCAATCCAACTCTCTACTTCTTCTTTTTCTTCACCTTTCTTTTCATTACTCTGACCTTTCCTCAATCCAAACCTCTACTCTACTTCTCAATCCCTCAACTCTATTTCTGTCCCAATTATCTTTTTCTGTCAGCCAAATTTTTTTATTAATGATGGCGTGAACTAGAGCCTAAATCTTCTGTAACCGCCCTGCATCTAGTTCCTCTCAGTTCATTTTATTTTAAAATTTTAACTTAGAGGTGCTATTTTTCTTCAAAAATGCATTTCTTTTTACGCTCCATGCTATATTGCATTGCTGGTGAACAGCCAAGTAAACTGGCTGTAGAATTAGTTTTTGAATTTTAAAAAATTGATCTCAAACTATTAAACTTTAATTTTAAGTGGTTTTCCTGCAAAATGTTTTTGGTATTCGTTTGCTTAGATTAAGGAAAATAAAAGGAAAAGAGAAAACATAACATTTCTCAATTTCTCTGCTACAGGAAATCTTTATAAATCGCCGGTATTGCTTCTTCTTCAGATACCCCATCTTTCCTGCACAGATGAAAGATGAGGCAAATTGGCACTAAACCACAAGAAACTAGGTCCATCCCACACGTACAGCATAATCTACCTTTACAGCAGTTCCCGAGTATGGGCAATTGCATCTGGGTCAGGCATTTGCCATGTTCTCCTTGAATCCATGCTTTCAGCTCAACCTCCAGTATGTTGGGTTTGCTACCAGTATGTTCTGTGTCTCCCGTAAACGCTGCACTGTGATGTGCAATCCTCAGTAAATTCCGCTTTCTTAGTTCATGACTTCCCCGCTCGTTATTAATGTTAAATCTCTTCCGAAATATCTTGCGCATGTAGTTGAATTGCCTTTGCATGTGTCAACCAATTTCTCTATTTCATCCCCGATTAGTGTACGCGCAGCAGAATTCATACGCAGACAACCGAAGGCGTCACTATACTCTTCCTTATTAATTTCGTTCAACTCCTTCCATGGCGTGACATACCAGCTGTTTGTGCCAACATTAAAGAATCTGTACCCAAATCTTGTCGTAGGGTCTTATTTGTCACACAGAATGTCTACATTGTCTTTATTGAACCGAGGATGGATAGGTCCGTTTTTGTCCATAAGTGAAGTGACAATCAAGGATCTTTCACTCTCTACATTTACATCATTGGGCGTACAATTGTTCGTCAGTAGTAGATACCGTAAATACATGCAAACATATGCCCCGCAACTCACATTATCGTACGGAAATACACATTTTGTCTCATCGGCAATATTTGTAATGCTTGTTATAGGTTGGAATTTATCATATACCGCTGCATAAAAAACTTTCAGATACGTAGCAAACAAATGCACATGCCCGTGTCCTTCATCTCCCTCCCTTTAAGGAGTCTATGTACGTTATACACTTTGTTGTCACATCAAATGCGAGGCCTACCCAATGATTTTGGTTTGTACAATAGGCAGTAATAATCATGTCCTGTACTTCCCCTTCCAGAGCAGACTTTCTCCTGCGTGAGGCTGTAATAGAGCGTAGTTGCCATTTTGCAGTTTCAAAAAGCTTTAAAGTGCTAGTTGGTAGAACTAAGACGTTCCTTTGTCTTAATTTTTTGGCAGCAGCAGATAGTATGAACAAAATTCTTTGCCTTCCAATTTCCTGCTTGTTACCACTATCATCTATGGACTCTTGACGATGTCTATACTACTGTTCACGGTTGCGGAACATCTGTAACATTATTTGTTGCTTTGCGAATATACGAGAGCTTGATTCAATTCCCTTACATTTAAACTTTTCAGTTTGAACTTTTCATCAACTACAAGAGATGCAACAGCTTGGCCACACTCATTGCATTTCATTTGCGCTATACGTATAAGTGCTGTGCCGACATCTTCGTTTCCTAGTTCCAACACTGCTAGAGCCCGCTCCTCAAAAGTTTTCATGACTGATATTCTGTCAGCTCTTTGCAACAGCTCCCTTGAGCAGAACATGACCAATTTATAATAACCTTTTGCTGGCCGTGTTCCATCAGGAAATGGATCTCTTATACTCTGTAGACGGTTCAATGGACAAAAACTTGGCCATCTTCTTGTAAAAGGCGTGACGTCTATCAAAGTTGCTGTTGTGAAAACAGACGCATAGCTATTGTATGCTGCTTCAACTATGTCAACATTTCATAAAGCATTAAATAGCTGTCTGTCATTACCTCAGCCAATGCATCTCTTTGCATTATAGCTATGTTCTCATCATCGCACAAGACGGCTAGGTCCTCGTTTAAAAAAACATATGTGGTGTATTGCCCACTGCACAGGAGTTCGCCACGGTGGATGACTACTGCACGAAGTCTATACTGTGCTGAAATATTTGTACCCTGTGTTTCCCTCATATTTGCATTCTCATTATCTTTGAATATCGCAATTTTGGTATTACTGTTTAGAGAAGGATGATGTAGCTGGATCATAAGTGTTGGTAATATTGGCTTCCTCACTTTAAATGGTGTTTTTGAGTGACTGTCAAATCCATATCTCTTGATAACAATTGCCAGTTCGTTCGGAGTAGCTGTGATAACTTTCCCATTGCCTTTATTTCTCATCTAACCGCATTCACAGTCCGATTTCAGTTCTTCGTCTACAGAATAATCGTCTGTCAAAGTTTGCACTGTATCAGATGTACCCAGTCCTTCTGCATTGAGCATAAGCATTGTTATCTGATCCTCACTCATTTGTGTCTCCACCTTACCGCAATCAAAACAAATTGAATATCTTGTTAATGCTAGCATAAAAAGCTTCTCGTCACTTCTATCGTTGAAATTATGGATTAATTTAGTAATAAATGCCTGTGCATCATGCTGCTGGTTTAGTTTAAATTCATTCCTGACTAACATAAACATCTCCCTGAGACACTTTTCCTGCATACTTGAAACAGATTCATTGCTTCTTCTGGCACATATGATGTATTCTAGTTCCTAAACAGGCTGAGAATATGCAGTTCACGTCATCAACTAGGGAACCTCCTTTTAAAATATGGCGGGCTGCCGCTAGGCTTCCGAAAGCTTGGATAGCAGCGTTCAACCAACAATTGTTGTGTTTATTTGGTAATCCATTCAAGAAAGCACACACTAAAATCGTTCTTTAAAGTTGTTGTTGTTGCAATCCTTTGTGCCTTGTATTGTGTGTATGCAATGGAGTTTCCGTGGCGACTAAGATCATTTAAAAGTAGCCCAGACCAAAGAGATGCTGTTGGCATCAGATTTTTGCACAAGTCGTCGATAAATGCTGTGCCGTGAAACTCATTTTTTAGAACCTTTTTGTCTTCTAACAGATTCTAACCAGCAAGGCAAACATTTCCATGATCTCTTTTAGACTAGTGGCGTTCATTAGCAAACTACAAGCCCACATAAGTACACTGGTGGTGTTTCTTTTGCTGTAATACTTTCTGAGCATCTTGCGCACGTCTCTCATGAAGTGGAACGCGCAGGCATGGAGATTCATCTTCATCAGTTCTTTCTTTGGTGATTCACCATTGACAATTTTCCTGGCCCTTTTCCAAAAACATTTCCATATTTTCAAAGTTGATAACACGTAACGCAGCAAGAATCATTACCAACGATCTAGCGCTAATTGTATTGGCGCAGACAAGTTTGCAGCCCTATATAAAGTTTTCTCTGCATGTCTTAATGTATGTAGCCTGTGTTCGGTGGTGGGGAGCGAAAGGTTATCACTGTAGAGAATCCTAAATCCTCTTCTGCTGGTTAGATGAACAAACGAGGGAGACACAATTTCTATCTCAGCGTAATATCATAAAACATCTTACGTTTCGCTACTCCCTTGAAATCTACTGGACACTACTCGACGAGTATTTATAATAATTAACAAAAGGGTACAAAATTAAACAGCGAATGAGATTAAAGTATACGTATTAATCAGTCCAAACAAATTTTACATTACTTAATGACTAATGCCATAGTTCACGTGAAAGGACAAAGTTCGCTATGAGCCACAGGTCACAAGTTTAAATAATGATCACTTATGCATGAAAACGAGATTCTTTTATGCCCCTAAAAATAAAAGTATGTCACGAGTGTAATAGAATGTTATGCATACGCTCACCACTACCGACAAGGGGGCACTTATGATCCCTTTTTAGGATGACGTGCAGTCATTTCGTAGTATAACAGCTTCTTCTTGGCATAAGCTGAGTGTATCATCTTGCCAGTTGCCGATCTTCGCCATTCAGTGCCTTTCAGATCCTCTTCTCCAACAAGCCAG
Organism: Catostylus mosaicus; assembly: GCA_964019065.1. NCBI lineage: Eukaryota > Metazoa > Cnidaria > Scyphozoa > Rhizostomeae > Catostylidae > Catostylus > Catostylus mosaicus. Next base: position 6,219,661 of record OZ025189.1, on the reverse strand, counting down.
CTTTTGTTGCCACTTCTTTGAGCATCAATTAAATGCGCATCGTTTGGACGTTCTCTTATGTGTGGTTTAACAATGCATCTTCGGATTATTCTGACAGGCATTCTTCATCTGATTGCCAGTACCATCTACTTGAAGTAGCAAATGTAAAATGAATGGGTAGCACAATCCAAGTATCTCTCATTTTCAATCAGAAACAGTTTATGGTATAATGGGAGAATAGAGAGTTCTTGTCTTTGCATTAAGCTATTGCTATAATCAGTACTATGTTTTATCATTGCGAGAAAAAGAGATCTGAAATCAATTTGCTTGTGCCTAATGATAGATATTTCATTGTGCAAACTTTTTTACGTTTTCCTTTTCGAAGTCATTTAAATGCGAAGTTTATTCTTCTTAGTTATTTTATGAATTTTTCAATTGAAACATTACGAAACATCCCACCGGAGGTTGATTTCACATACCAATCAAACTTACACTTGTTTGGAACAGGAACCTTGCTTTCGACAAGTGGCCTAAATTGCGAGTATGTGAACAAAGCAACCTACAACAAGAAGGAATTATAGCCCATCACCATTTTTTAGTTGTTCATTGCTCATTTAGCGTTTCAAAATCCATGTTTTTAATAACTTCCCCAACAGTCCAATTACTTCGTTTAAATGATTGTTTCCTGCTGCTTCAACCACCTGAACTTGCTTTGCTTTAAAGCCATAATTTTCTTGAAGGCTCTCTTCTTGGAGAGCAATTCTGATTGCATCTGAAAACGTCTGGGGGTCAGCCATCGTCACTCATTTCATCAAATTTGCTCTCAATCTCACAATGAAATGCTCTCGGGCAGTCATCTCTATTATCGCATAGTCCACATTGCTTGGGAAGGAACTCGTTTAGTGTAAACCCCCTACGGGTCACCGACCATTAAAAACATGATTATGACTTGGAAAAAATGATTGAAAAGTTGAAATTTAAATGTTTCAGCATGGCACATTTTGTCTAAATATCAGCCTACTAAACTTTTGTACGGGGCAGTAGCAAAGTCAATCACTTGTGTTCAACCGTAGAATCGGGGCTAATAAACTGTTTCGGAGATTTTTTCGAGATATAGACAAGACTGTAGTTTTATTTATTTTTTGTGTTAACTTTTTTTCTGTTAAATGAAGTCTTTTATTTTATTTAGAAGTATCTTCATTCCTCCATCGCTTAACTGCCCTTTCTATCCTCTCCTCATCTTCTCTTTTTCGAATAATAACTTTGTTGATGTCTATTTGTATATCAACCGCTGCGTCTTGCAGTCGTTTGATGCACTTTTGAAGTTTTTCAATATTGTCGTCTTCGTTTCCCTGCACGTCTATAAGATGTGAGGAAAATTCAATTAAAGATATATCGTTGTCATATAACATGTCAATTGCTATTACGTGCTTCTTTCTACTCACGTCTTTTTTTTAGTTGGGGTCGATATGAGTGGGGTTGGGATTTGGAGGAACACCCTCATATATCCTGGTTGCCTCGGGTGAATAAACTTACAATTATGATTAACACTGTTCCGAGATATTGCTAATTTCGGAATCTGGCTTGGTTGATTTGCTCAATTGGTTTTAGGTAGATACCTATCTTTGACCTTTCTTAACATTTCTGAAACATTGTGCTTGTGCTTACAGGGGCATTCCGCAAAACTTTTAGGGTGTTAAGATCTGCCTCAACGCATCAACAATTTTCACAACATCCAATGTTCCAAAACACTTTAGTGCTTCAGATTTTTGACGTACTATCATTGAAAAATTATGCTTGAAAATGTTGGGTTAGATACTAATACATGTCTCCCTCGGTACTATCTCAATAGTTTAAGTTCTTCAGATGTAATATGCATTGCAAACCAAAAGCATCTTAAAAGAATATACTGAATAACATATGCTTGCATTTATTTTTTGTTCCAAGGTCAACTTGTATTCCCTTTTCCACCATTGTAGGTCAAGTTTTGGCCGTTGTCGACGAATTTCCCATTTCTTCTCTAACTTTTCCTGCTCGTGCTCGAGATGGTGCTGGGTCTCTTTCAAAGGTGATACAGTCTTTTATAACATTTCACCCCTATTATTTCCCTCTTCGAAGCAGTATTACATCACATAATTAGTGGAGTGTGAACAATCAAAGAACCCGTTAGCATTACGGCGTAAAAAGCTTCTTATTTCGACCGTCTTCAGAGGCAAAATCACAAGGAAATGAGAAAACTGCATAATTAGTAAAGTGTGATCAATCAAAGAACCCGATGGCGCTACGGCATAAAAAACTTCTTAAGCCTGGTTCTCATATATCGCAGACCGTCGGCGATCATCGCCGATTTGAGCCTTGCGAGGCTTGCGATGTGAGAACATCAACCTTTTTCTATGCATCGCAGACAATCGGCGATCTGTGAACAAGTGATAAAATAACAATAGGGCCTCGTCTGGGTGAAATAGAAGACCTCGTCTTTTGCGCGCCACAATTTTATTGCGGCTCCATCAGAGGTATGTACTGCTTCTTCACTGCGATTGAACAAGCATTGTTACTTTCTAGTTTAAATTTTGCATCAGATTCATTTTCATCTCCAGTTCTTCATTTCGCCGTTGGTCGTTTAATCATACAGGGTTCCTAATCAGTGGCGTCTGGTCTGGTCGCCTCTCTCCCTTACTTTCACAGGGACTCTCTTACCCTTTTTATCCCACGATTTTTCAATCACAATCTTCTTCCGCCTTCTTTTCCCTTGCTTTCATCCTGTATTCGTCGCTAAATGTCCTCTGGATACCTAAAATGTCATCATTTACTATTCTAAAGAAGTCATCTAATCTAACTTTGCTTCTAGAATCTACCTGTATATCGTACATGACACCCATTCTTCTCTTGGACACTCCAATTGTTCTATTATCTTGCAAGAAGGTCATGAAATCGTCCTTTAAAGTTGTTGTTGTTGCAATCCTTTGTGCCTTGTCCCAAACACCAATGGGACTCATAACAAAGCTACATCGAAATTATTTTACAGCAAATGAACAGGCTGTGAAGCAAACGAAAACGTATTTTTAAGGACAACTTGCATCACGAAAGATGAAGACGTTGAAGTGAAATACGTCGTGTTATGTGATAGTGGGAGCGGATTTGGTCATTTAATTTGCCTATGTCTGATAACCGTTTGCGAAACATTGTTTTATCACACCGTTCCCCCAATTTTGATACATTGCAGATGCATCCCTCCGTCAAGAAATTCTCCCGGTTGTACCATAGAAAGTTAGATATGCGTAATTCACGCAATTAGGTTGAAAAGTAAAGAGCTCTAAAAGTTGTCGAGCTTACATCATTCTCGCGTTTTGCTGGTGGCAATGCCGAATTTTGTTTCCCGGCGACCCCACGCTTCCAATGGTTAGCCGATCTTCGCCATCCAGTACCTTTCAGATCCTCTCCTCGAACTTACTCTCGAAGATGGAAAGTGGCCAATTGCCACATTCAGGAGATTCTGCAGGTCATATTTTTGATTTGTTTAGGGAGGGTTGCCCTTCAACAGAAGTTGTTTTTCAAGGGGCCCTCCGATAAGAACTAAGTACGATAACCAATTAAAATACTAAAAAATTAAAAACCTATTAACCTATGAAAAACCTATTAACCTATTAAAAACCTATTAACCTATTAGACAACTATTAACCTATTAAAACCTAATAATCTATCAGTATAAAAGAAAATAATCAATCTTTTTTGGCATTTTGAAACGTAGAACGTGAAATGATTTTGTAAAATCTAGGCGTCTTCTCTCTGTTTCGTCTTTGTAATATAGACATAAATCAAAACCCTATATACGTGCATTTTTTTCACTTCCCCTTGCTTCCATGCAAAGCCTGTGAATTGGATTTTTTACGTTTCTAAGATTAATCGCATTGATCTCATGGCCACATACTACACCATTTCAAGATAAAGTTGTGCTTTGAAGCGTTACAATTTTGAGCCGAACTGTTTTGGGAATGCTTTATTTGGCGTTTTTACCCTTTTTTCGGAGAAGACCGTTGACTGAAGGAATCGCCTTGGCTTCCACAACTTCAAAAGGCTTTCTCTTTCTTGGCTTCCGGTTAATGACGGTAATGCCAATGCAAACTATTCACATAGTAATATAAAAAGCAAGCTGCCTGCTGCATTCCAGGGCAAGACGTGCGACGATGTATATAAATTAGTCTTCTCCTGTCGCTGCATAATTTTCGTATCCCCTATACATATTTCTACTCGAATTTTCATTTCTGGGAGAAATTAGTGAAAATATACAGCTAATAGGTCGATTCCTTTTTTGTGTCAATTTGAATCGTTTGTTGAACTATTGAAGCTGGATGAACACATAAGCGAACCCTAAGGTTTATGGGACAACTTTTCGTCATGCAGACTTGCTCTGGTCGTATTCACACCAACACAAACAGATATAAATAGGACATTAACCATTTCACCCCGGGACAGGCCATATGGCCCAATGACAAACACAGTAAAAATCAACTTTTCAGAGGGTGAAGTACAAAATATTAAAAATGTTTTGAAGGAAGTCTTATATAATATTTTATGCCTCTATCTAATTTATTTGACTATGCTAGCCCCTGAAGTGTAGATTTTTATGGGTTTTGATAGTTACGTAAAAATAAATCCGGGTTCGAAAGAGTAAAGAGGCGTAAAACTTTATTTTTGGTTATAGCAGAATGCAGGTATTTCCTTCTCTTCATATTGTTTGGCAAGACCCTTTTTTCACCAAACCTGCATTCGATATAAATACCCATAGTTTCTCGAAAAGTCAATTTTTCTCATAAAAGCCTCTTCTTGTGATATAAGCACTTTTTTCCATGATTGCCCGTACTTGTCAACGAAGTCCTTCTCCTTAGCAATACCTTTATTGGTCAGAAAAGCCCCTATTTGTCAGGTAACGTTACTGAACAGGGTGCCGAACTGGAGTGCCGTTCGTCCAGGTAACAAATGTCCGCAACGGAGGTACAAGAAAACTCTTGAACTAGCAGGGATGGAAGCTGAGGATTATGGCCAAATACCAACGAGAAATGTAAATTCTCAGCATGGAAGAGGGTAAACTACCTCGATTTTCAGTGCTGATGTAGATATTGAAGAGGGTAAATCGGAGCTCTTTGCATTGCTGTATTGTGTGAAAGAGCTTTCCAATCATAGGATTTTCATTCATCTTGGGATCGTCTTGTTTTATTGGCCTAATTATTGGAAAACACAGTGGTTTTGGCAAACAAGTCCTTCCAAACTTTTCGTTGAACATTGAACATTTACTGCATGCTGATTGCTTTCGTTTTGCTGAGAGAACGTTAAATCAAAAGAAACAGAATGAACTCTAAAGAATAAACATAAAAATTTGCTATTGAAAGATGGCCCAAGATACTATTTGAAGAATAAGAGTTCCACATACATGCGAGTGTACAAGAAGCTTTATCTTGTGAATTTTTCAAAAGTCGCTTTTGCAAACTGTAAAGATCACTAAAAGCAGCCTCTTACAAGCTGTCGAACATTAAAATCATTGGACCAGTATCTTTCGATTCCAAACAAACTGCACCATTAAAAGCTGCTTCTTCCGACTATGCTACTGAGGATATCTGCTGAACTTTCAAATTTATGCAAGGAGAAGTATATTTCCCAGACAGAACTATGTTGGGAGATGAGCATTGAACAGCGCAGCTTAGGTAGACATTTATAGGTTTGATATTCCAGCTTCCTTCAACGTATTTTTGCACGTTATTGGTATTAGAATCTGGAAGAAACCTTGTTCAGTTTTGATGAGAACATGATGATGAAGAAATTTGACGAAAATTAGGATATAGAAGCTTTAATCAAGCAAAATTAACTGCAGAGAAAAAGTGCAAGTAATGGAAGAGTGAATCTGAAAGACATTTTTTTATTTGCATGTCTTTCTATATTCTTAAAGATGTAATCTGTATTTATTGTTTGAAGGAAAAACAACTTGTAATGAAGTATTTGAGTTCTGCTTAGGAACATATATTTAGAAACGTGAAAAATTAAAATGTTAAGTTATAAATTGCTCTTACGATGATATTAGTAGCGTAAAATGCTAAGTAGTCACAACAAATATTCATCTTTAATCAAAAATATTTTGATACACTTATGCAATTTCATTTGGAATTAAACCAACTGTGTTAAGGTGCTAGAAGCCTGATGCGCCAATATGTTAAAAATAATCTTAAACTTTTTGATAAAGAACCCAGGTCAAAAAGTAAATCTGTTAGTTCCATATTGTTAGACCTCTTCTGGCCATATTTTTGTACCAAAAGATCCTTAAGAGGCCTTGATTTCAATTTCATTGATTTCTCGAATGGTATCGTTAGATATAATGATTGCGTTCTTGACATTCGATAAACTATTGTGGTAATTATGTATATTTTCATAAATTCTCATATATTTTCGTATTCGTATTATTAGTGTGTTTTCGTTATCTTTCAAATGATATTCTGTCAGTCACCGCTCCTAAGCATAAAAAATTCTATAAGACTACAGGATAATTTTTGTCGGGCCATCCATGTTTATCTGTTTCCTGCCTTGATCCCTGTTACCTATTATTTTTTTCTTGGTGATGCCTTTGTTGATTATAGAGGACTGAAAGATGACTTATGAATTTTTTCCAATGAGAAAGTTGCCCATGTACCTTAGGTTGGCGTCATACAAATTTTTCCGACCCCTCTATCATTTATTAGGACCCCTTCCAAGCCTTTAGATTTCAGAAATTTCTCTGATCCTATTAAAACCCCCTCCGTTTATTCGGAACCTTTCCGGGACTGTTATTATTCTTGAAAACAGCAACAAGGGTTGCTGCAAGCAAGGATGATAATAGTAATGCACTCAAACCTTGCCCAGTTTTGTCGCGGTTGATGATCTATGCCATAGCTCAGAAAAAGGTCGGGAACAGTTGATTAATCATACAAATGTTAATGATCGATTGATCGACAATCAACAGCCTCAGTTCTCATCCGCCATAAGTGCAGTGTTTGTAGTTTTGTGATTAAAACAATCGTATCACAAAACTGACATGAAGTGATAAATGATTTTTTAGAACAACCCTATTTTGAGCTATTGCATAGATTCTTTTGTCGAGATCCATGTGAGCGTAGGATCTAGAAAAACTGGCTCCTATTGTAAATTTTGACTTTTGTCGAATAATGATTCTTCGCATTTGAAAATAGTCTTTTGCTTTTTTTTAAAAGACCCTTTCACTTTTTGAAGTGTCTACATGAATCCACAATTTAGAATTAGCTTACATTTGAAAGAAACTGCATAATTAATAACGAAACATAGGCCTGTTGTTTTTATAACAGTATTTTACTTGATTTTGAAGCTTTGTAATTTAATTGTTTATGAAGAATTTATAAAGATATGGTATTTTGGTATTAGATATTGCAATAGAATTAGATTGTCTAATACATTGTCTGAATTAAATAATTTTCATACCGATTAACTTTTTCGAAATAAAATATTATGGTGATGAAATAGAAATTATATCTAACACGTTTAATGAAGATGTTTTTTGAAAGGCTTTGCTTATAAATTGTCTTTTATTGGGTATTTTGAAAAGTTGTAAATGTTATATTTTTCAATAATGAAGCTTTCACATAATTCTTCATGCTGTTTTTTTCCCAATTTCTTATTTGCGTTGCTTGTGATAAGAATATTTTGTCAAGACACCGAAATAGCAATTCAATATGCTATTCAATATAATTTCAAATAAATATCCAAGGTATCCGCAATTAATCTCGTCTCGTTGATACCTTTCACGGTTTTAAAATAAGATAGCTAAGCTAATAAAAGGGCAATTCAGTACATCGGCACATTTTGTCCGGAAAATAAGCTTTGAAAATGAAGTTTTTTTGTGAGGCAGTGACTTACGATAAATCTTAAAAGCTTATTGTAACTCCCCTATAAATTTTCCCCTCCCTGAAATTTCAAAAGTTGATATGCCCTTAGTGGGCTAGTCGCAAAAATCTTTTACATACTCCAGCCCAGGGGCGGAGCTAAGGGGGCAAACAGTTCTAAGAGAGGGATTTGACCGACCAGCCAACCGAAATTTGACTGAATAACTGGCAAATCTAGGCTGACTCAAAAGCGATTGGGGCTGAGCCCACTGCTTTGAATTTAAACAATTTGTCTCAAATTGGTAGCGAGATGCGTTGCTGCTTTACGAAGTTTATTTATCGACACATTGATCAAAATCCCTCATATTTGACAACCATTCCAGAGACTCGCTTTGGAACAAGTATGTATGCAAATGATGTCAGTTTGTGCATTCAGATTTTTCCATTTGGCTGAGCTTAGTTAAGCTGTAAGCACTGAACTTGAAAAGCTCGATGAATGAATTTAAGCAAGCTTACCTGAATTGCTGTACTTTCAAATCTGTCCCATGCTTATTACGACAAAACAGGAAAAGGCCCTTTGCAAGTCATAACCGAATTCAGGATCTCCAATTCAATATGCGAGGTTAAGCCCCAAGCGATCGTAAAAATAAACTCCCTTGGTATTGTTTGAATCCTGAATTTAATATTCGCCTTTATTGAATATTATACTGGGACTTGTGTTGCCTATAGCAGCCTGTTTTATTCGTCTTAATTACTGATTTGTATCGGGGTTATTGTTTTCACTTTACGCTCATCTGCACCTTAAAACGTGGCGTTCAAGGCATTTTTGTAGGGTTTGCCCTTTCACCTCCGGACGGGCAAAATGCCCCAATGGCAAACACCGTGAAAGATCATTTTTGGGGGGTTATAGAACAAATATAGTAGATGTTCTGATGACAGTTTGCTATAAAAGTTCACGCATAATTAATTTGACTATGTTATCACCTGAAAAGCGTAGATTTTTATGGATTTTAACAGTTAAACCCAAATAAATCCGGATGCAAAAGGTTTTTTTAAAAGACCTATATCTAGTATCGAGGGTATAAACTCCTTAGCTGGTACCTAGTGCGTCTTCTTACAATCAAACTGGCGCATGAAAATTTATTTTATTCTTTCAAGCAAAGGTAATTTAGAGGCAGTGCAGCTAATTTGGGATTAATGCAGGCAATGGAGTCATCTCATCTTTACATAACGTCCATTATAGTTTCGAAACGGTTGCAAAATTTGATGCATGTTCAGCTTTGCAATTGGCTTTTTGCTTAAAGTTCTCGGTGGACTGAATAGGATCTACTTGCAGAAGCGAGACCTGAGGTCCTTGGCATATGAATAAGGGCGCAGGCGTGTGAATTTAGAAAAAGACCTGATGAAAACTAGTAACCCAACTAAGAACCCAAAAATAGCAAGACAGCAATTTCAATCCCGTGATATAAACATCCTAACAATAAAACAAAACAATACATTGCTACTCCCTAACATACATCATAAAGTAACATCTACATTGAAATAGAATTTTTTATAATCTAAATAACCTGCACCTTATAAAGCCATTTAGTGCTGATAGTGACCCACCCGGCGAGAGGGTTGCCCTATTTATGCTTACATTTCTTACCTAGCTACGCTAAGCTAACATTTCTTCTAAGCTAACAATACATTGCTACACCCTTATATACATCATAGAGTAACATCTACATTGTAATGGAATTTTTTATAATCTAAATAACCTGCACCTTATAAAGCCGTTTAGTGCTGATAGTGACCCACCCGACGAGAGGGTTGCCCTATTTATGCTTACATTTCTTACCTAGCTACGCTAAGCTAACATTTCTTTTAAGCTAACAATACATTGCTACACCCTTATATACATCATAGAGTAACATCTAAATTGTAATGGTATTTTTTATAATCTAAATAACCTGCACCTTATAAAGCCATTTATTGCGCATAGTGACCCACGCGGCGAGAGAGTTGCCCTATTCATGCCTGCATTTCTTACCTAGCTACGCTAAGCTAACATTTCTTCTAAGCTAACAATACATTGCTACACCCTTATATACCTCATAGAGTAACAGCTACATTGTAATGGATTTTTTTATAATCTAAATAACCTGCACCTTATAAAGCCATTTAGTGCTGATAGTGACCCACCCGGCGAGAGGGTTGCCCTATTTATGCTTGCATTTCTTACCTAGCTACGCTAAGCTAACATTTCTTCTAAGCTAACAATACATTGCTATTCCCTTTTATACATTAAATAGAGTAACATTTACATTATGATCGAATTTTTGATACAAACTAAATAACCTGCACCTTATGAAGGCATTTAGTGCTGAGAATGACCCCGGTGATAGTTTGGCACCTATTTATGCAAAGCTACCATTTGCAATCATTCTTCATTATGATTTTGTATACCTGGATCAGATTTATAGCATAGCTTGCAACAAATGGCTTGCATGCAGCAAATGATGCCCCTTAACGATCAATCAATGCCTAAAATCTGTTTATAAGATGTAATTTATTACAATGCACCACTGCTTTTTACTGAAGGAAGTGTAAACACGCTTGTAAGATCAGCTCACTAATTCTGTTATTCAGTACCCTCCACTAAATTTGCAATCTTTGTATTTTGAAGACAAAAATTTAGGCTGTCAAACATGCTTGAACATGTGTTTACGAATTTGACGTAATAGTGAACTAAAGTTTTCAACCATTTCTTGAATAAAACGCTGAAAATTTAGGCCAAAGGTAGATTTTGTTGTGTTCAAAGAATCCTTGCAACTCTCGATATTCCTTGAGACAGTAGTTTTATCAATTTTGGCACAATGATAACACATGATAAACATGGAACCATTTACAGCTTATAACGTATTCAACTTCTGTCAAATTTTAAATCAACCTCACTCTTTCACCATGATGATGATGATGATGATGATGATGATGATGATGATGATGATGATAAAGATGATGATGATGATGATGATAAAGATGATGATGATGATGATGATGATGATGATGATGATGATGATGATGATAAAGATGATGATGATGATAAAGATGATGACAATGATGACGTTGTCATTTTCAGCTTGCAGCACATTAATTTTTTTATATTGTTTCGCTACCAGCCCTTTATAACGATCTTTGGCAGTTGTACAGATTCTGAAGGTCAGAACTGATTTCCCATTCTAGCAGTACCTTCGTGCCTCAACAACATTTACTTAAAACGGCCTACACTATCCTCCAATTTTGAGTATTTAAGAATTTTGAGTAATGGCAGTGGATTCAGTTGTTATGGAGAAATATGTAGGATATTCTAACTGCGATTAAATTCTCAGCACTCTTTTTATCCCCTATTAATCCCCAATTAATCATCAATTCATTCCTTTCCTCCTTTACAACAAAATATTGTGAAATGATATAGAAATTGCTAAAGTTTGTGATATGAGTTAAAAAAGTGCATCATGGGTCTTTATCCTATTTACCAACATTGTGCTACATTTATTGTACTACATAATCTTAAATCAATTTATATTAATATATTGTATTTTTGATACGGTTAAAGATTACTTTCCCATTTCTACATTATTACACAGTCATATTCTTATCTTCCTTAACTGACGATTGCTAATTCATTTTTACTGTTCCCTGGTAGAACTGCAACTTGATTTTGAGCTGAAATTTGCAAGTTACGTTCCCTATTCCTTCGCCACAACAAGTAAAAGAACCAAAATGGATCAAAAACACTGTTTAACATGGCAAAAGTAGCTGCAAAAATGGTCAAAGCACCCTCAGCCGAGTTGCATAAGGACGCTTCATCCGGAGAGGCAAATTTTGTGACAATCGTCTTAGGCATGTTAAGGACAATGAAACTTGTGGTGACACCAATGAATAACCGTTTCATGTGGCGTTCTTGGCGTTTCCTTTCCTCGACTTCACTTCTCCCTAGGGCTGGGAGAATTTCCTCATTCCTCTTTTTGTACTGAACGAATAGCTTCCAGTAGAGAAAAAGCAAAGCTACATAGGTCGCGATTTGAACTGCGGTGACGGCCCAGTTGGCAATACTTGCTACCTTTGTCACGGCTGAGAGGAGTGAGATCAGGGATGTGAAGCCGATAGTGGTGACTACAACTGCGAGAGCAGCTTTTCGCCCTAGGATTTTGCGTGTTGTTGCGTTTGAATACTTAAATGGATTTGTCACCACACATTTTCTTGAATAAGCTATTGCCACATTAAAACCACAGTTAGAGCAGATAATGATGCATCGGCCTGCAATACTGACATGATAGAGTGGATGTTCACTATTACCTTTGTTTGTCTGCCACTCACTGACTGTTGCTGGAAGAAACAGGAGCGAAGAAGACATCAGGTTGCACGCACTTAGGCAACCGAATAGAAAAAATTCCTTGCCTGGTTTTTTTCTGTCTCTAACCACTTTGATAAGCATAGCCAAATTTGCAAAAAATGCGCCAGCATTAATAACAGGAAGGTGAATCGCACACAAGGATCCTAATCTTACCATTGCTATTAACTTTCTTAATGGCCGCTGACTTTGCGAATAACGACAACTGTAAAGATAAGGATTGCACCTGCTATTGAATTAACTGTAATTTTTCTCTTTGCATCGTCTCCCAGCGTGGGTTTTTCTTGATTTCGTTCATCTACTTGATTAGATCTTCAGCAAAGGAGAGGGGCAAGCAGGTGCTCTTTTTATGATCCGCATAATCAAGAAAAGTTTTCTTTCACTCAGAGCAGATTTTATCATCCATATCTCTATAATATCCTGGATAATTGCTTTATCATGTGGAAAAAAAACATTTGATTTTTTCGAATAGTTGATTGTAGGTAGCAAAATTAATGCAAATGGACCTTGCCATATGCTTTCAAAATGTATTTTTACAACACGCTGTTCTCCCTTCCAATCATTTGCAAGATGAATTATTCAGTTACATCGGAGGCGTGTTACCATATGGTGAAATCTTTTGTGCTTTTACGTGTTTGATGAGCAACGCAGCCTACTAAGTTTATATCTCAGAAAATATACAATTTATCACAAAAATATCAAGCATGTACCAAATTATGCGCTTACTTTTAAAAAACAAATGCAAACTTATTGAACCTAAACAAAAAATCAAGATAAATAGGCATACGCTTTCCCTCCCCAATGTTGTTCGTACATTGGTTGATGACTGTCAAAGGGTGCATATGATAATGCGAAGCTCTATCGATTCACCATTGAATTGTGCGAGAGATGTGGTATAACTTGCTATTTGCAAGTGATTCCAAAAATGCTGCCAATGGTTGTAGGCTGAAAACTTGATGCATATATAGTAAACAGAATTAATCAGAATTAACACGAAGTTTACTAAAAATTATCGTTTGGATTTAAAAGCCTAAAAATATCAAATTCGCCCTCACACTCTTATCCGTAATAGTAAGCATTTAGAGCAAATTAATATATCCAAGCGAGCAAGCATCCAAGCGCCAAATTTAAAGAATATCGATAAAGAAAAAATCTATAAGCGCATGGTAGATTCACAACGTTGCTAACGCAGTGATAAAAGGCCTTATTCTCTTTTGTAGGTGTATACGTGTGAAGACTTTTTGCATATGCCTTGGGAGGGTTCTTTCCTGTTGTTCTTCCATAATTGTAGAAGTGTTCTCAGTTACTCTTGTTGGCTTTTTGATTAGCTGTTTGAAAGCATTTCCGCTGAAAGCACTTCCTTGTGCCTCTCTGTGGTTGCGTAATTACAATTTACACCACAATTTTTATTATTTTTTTCAATTTGGATAGCGTGCAGTTCATCAATAATCCTTTCTATGAAGTTCTTGCAAAGTGTTTTGAAGTATCAAGGGGTGGTATATCATAGAAATTAGAAAAGATTTGGTATTTTTGAACGAAATTTTAAGCCACAACATTTTTAGGTCTTCACATTCTAGATCCTCTCTCCTTGTATATGAAATAACATCCTTTACATATGCTCCAATACCTTCTCCAGATTTCCTGCAATTTTTACATGCAAAACTGTAACCCAATGTTAACGCTTGCATCCATTTCATTAGACAAAAATATTTCGCTAAGGGACAAACTCTTTTTTTTATAAGAATAAATTCTACAAGAATAATGACTCTCAAAATTGGTGAAATTTAAGAATATTTTAAGAATATTGCCAGGCTCAAGACCTTGCGAAACAATTATTTTTAACGGGTGTTTTATTACTACTGAATTTTTTATGACATTTAATTACTCTTAATTCTATACTTGTAATAGGTGTGTGTTTTTGGCATTGATGATAATAATAACAATTTTTACCATATCTGTATTTCTGCCGCGATAAGAATAATTTAAGAATATTCCGAGGCTCAAAATAGCAAAAAATTAAGAATATTGAGGCTCAGCAAAAATGAAGTATTCTTAAAAAAAATAGAGTGTAGTTTTTTGACCTTATTTTTGAGCAATATGTCAGCTATTAAATTTTTTTTTTCCTGTCAAAACTCTGATATCATTGTGAAATAATGAGAAACCTTTAACCCTCAGAAAGTGATGTAGGCCAATTATTGTTTCTTGACATTTTATACCTGGTCTGGGCCACAACTCGATGTCACCCGATAAAAGCAGCATTAATGCGAGGCTCCTCGGCAGCTTTTAGACTTTTGTGTGGAAAAAAGTGAAGCACTTGACTCCTGGTTCACAGAATCTATGATAGAGTTACAACATTTAGAATTTCCAAACAGAGGTCATTAGCACTAAAAATAGCCATTATCAAAGCTTGTCTTGACATAACCTGTTGTTGGAAAAAGTTGAAATTGTTGAGTTGTTGCTAATGAACAGTATCATAACAAGACTTACGAAGAGACCCCGGGGGGGGGCACTCGACACACAAATCTCCGGGGGGTTAGTACGATATATTTGGGTCAAATGCTTACCCAAAGTGCTATTTTCGGGTAGAAAATTTGTCAGAAATGATATTTTTGGGTCCTCCAAGAAAATTTGATACAATTATGATATTTCTAGGTATCAAATTTAAAAACACTGATATTTTTGGGTTTTCGTGAGATTTCCATTCATTATTATAGATACTTTCTCATCTAAAATTGCAAACAGGGTGCACTGCTAAAATATACAAAATAATATTCAATCAAAATAAGCGTTACAAATGCAAACTAATCGTTAATGTAATTACAACTGCTTAAAGAAATATACAGTTAAAAATATATGAAAAGGAAGGTATCATGGAATCTTCGTCAACAAGTGATCATTTTATGGCTTTCATAAAAGTTTTAAAAGTTGGCGTGTATTTAGTCTTTTTAGGAGAACTATTCCAAAGTTTCGCACCCTGGTAAGAGAAGCATCTCTGTCCTGTGGTCGTCCCTAGAAAAGGTCAAAATAGGTCAAAATCCGAATTTCTGAGAGACCGTGTTGTAGAGACGCGGACTCTATTAACCATGTCACTCATATAAGACGATGCATCACCACTCAGGGATTTGTAGAAAATCCCAGCAGATTCACGATCAATTACTTCCCTAACTGTGGACCATCCAAGTGCGCAAATGACTGGGAGTGGCCAAGCATCGGATGGGCTGTTTTTCATTTTGCAATTATTGCAATTTTCCTTAAAGGTCAGATAAAGGCAAATGCAATTCTTTGATAAATTTAACTTTAAACTATGAGGAATTCGATGGTAGCAATATTTTTGGTCACTGGGGTAAGAAAAGGTTGATTTTGGGGCTCTCAAAATGGGCACTCTCTCAAAAAACCGCGCAATGATAGAGCCCTGGAACTAGCTGAATCGTGACGTAGAATGAGTCACAACAGTAAGATTCGCACGTATAACACGGATAATTTCCATCCAGTTTACGTCGCATTACCTGCTATTCTCGAACGAAATAACGGACATCAGCAACTTTTCCGATACATCCGAAGATCAAGGACTCAGTGAGAGATCATCTCAGTTCTCACTCGACGTGGAAGACCAAAACGAGGAACGTTGAAGGCTTGGTTATGCGGGCGGTGGCGTCGATTTGGTCAGGCCAGATCCTTTGGCTTACGAAAAATGACTTGAAGCCTATTATCAAAAACGAAGGGAAGAAAGAGGAAGGCGCTTTGATGGAACAGAGCCGGTGATCTCTTGGTAAACTTTGCTTTGTAAAACCCTGTAGTTTTCAGGCCTGCTGCCTCTCACCACATTGTTTGACACAAGGCCTAAGACTCAAAACAGCAAGTGGGAACTAACGATTTCGTCAAGAAAGAAGAAAGATCTCGCAAACAAGAGCAAGGTGTCAAGTTTTATTGTACTTTTCACAAAATATGATCAAAAGTATTAAATGCTGTTGTCCTTCGGGAAATTTTTAAGTGAAGGTGAGAAAAAAGCCATTCCAAACAAAATATCTCTGACTCTTTCTACGTCACGCCTCAGCTGGATCCAGGCTCTTTTACCTCAGCGTTTTTTTCGAAAATTTCACTGAAAATTGGGATTCGGAGGGCGATTTTGACATGTTCCCGATCTCGTATCGAAATTTCATTTACAGATTTGAAATCTCTGACACATGAATTGTGGAAATCATTAAAAATGTATTTTGCCTTTATCTGACCTTTAAATTGATAACCTTGCATTTCCCCAAACCGGGCAGCAGTATCTGAAATTCTACCAGGCTTCTACACTCTTTAAGTAATAAGAATATTTAACTTTTTGCTTAGCCTCAATATTCTTAATTCTTTGCTATTTTAAGCCTCGGAGTATTCTTGAATTATTCTTAGCCGGCAGAAAATACGGATATGGCAACAAATTGTTACTATTATCAATGCCAAAAACGCACAACTATCAAAAATATGGTGGCCAACAGAATAAGTCATCAAAATAAAATCTAAAGATAAACTTACAGAATATCAAAGAAGAAGGAGTAAAGAAGTACGTGTAATTAAATGTCATTAAAAATTCAGAAGTAAAAAGACACCGGCTAAAAATAATATTTTCACAAGAACTTGAGCCTGACAATATTCTAAAAATATTCTTAAATTTTACCGTTTTTGAGCCTCATTATTTTTATAAAATTTATTCTCATGAAAAAAGAGTGTATACATTGTTTCGATCGTAACCGGCGGAATATATTGTTTTGCATAATGGAGAATGCCAATAACCATGGAGATCTTTTTCATGACAGTGCTTAAATGATTAGTTCATTTGATTTCTTGATTTATTTGAGCTCCAAGGTATTTTTCATCACCTACAGGTTTGTGATCTTCGGAATCAAAAGAAAAATATAAACAAGTGTCGTCGGCGTACATTGGCACTTTTGATTTTTCAAGACAATTTGGGAGATCTTTGATGCACACTAATTAAAAAAGTGGCCCCAGGCATGATCCTTGTGGTACGCCACAATTTACGACCTCTGTTTTAGAAACCTTACCCTTGACCTTGCAGTATTGACGCCTATTTTTGAAATAAGACTTAAACCAATTAAGTTCTTTCTCTT
Organism: Catostylus mosaicus; assembly: GCA_964019065.1. NCBI lineage: Eukaryota > Metazoa > Cnidaria > Scyphozoa > Rhizostomeae > Catostylidae > Catostylus > Catostylus mosaicus. Next base: position 6,202,298 of record OZ025189.1, on the reverse strand, counting down.
CTTAACCGTAAAAATTTAGTTTTGCCAACAAAATGGCCTATTTTGTTGGCCTGCAAACCAATTCAATTTTTTTAAAAGATTTTTGGACCGACTTAAAAAACTTTGGGGGTGTGACACGGTAATTTCCATTCTTATTTCCTATGTTATTATGCATGGTTTAAAGAAAATGACACAGAATTTTATGCCATTTAAAGTTGGTGAACCTCCCCCCCCCCCCCATCCCGGGTAAGTTAAAAACCGGCGTCAATGATGATAGTACCAATGAACACCAAAACAAGAGAGGAATCACAATTTGTGCACTTCCAACATGTCCCACAAGCGTCCACATAATGAATTACCTCTAACGAAGAGCTTCCCACTAAGCTAGGCAAATTGGTCGTCTTTCTGGATTATGTAATGTCATTCATTGGTTAAGGCACAGTAAGTTATTACTAATAGTAATATTATTAAAGTAATATTAACGATATGTTATAATAACTATTACTTAAAAAAAATACTTTTAGTAGTAATTACTATTGATAATGATAACTCATGATAATGATAATGATTCACAGGACCTTGGCTAATAGCAGCAAATCCATTTTGCTGAACAAGTTTACCTGCATAAATACAGTATGTCAATATTATTATTATTATTATTATTAATCAGGGGCAGAGCTAGGGTCAGAGAATTTGAGGGGGGGGTTAACAGTTCCGAGAGAGAAATTTTGCCGACCAGCCAACCAAAATTTGACCGACTAACTAAAAATCTTGGCCGGCACAAAAGCAATTGGGGGTCCTCCTGACCCCCACTGGCTCCGCCCCTGCTAGGGCCATGAGATCTATCGAAGCCTTGAATGTACACGAGGCAAACGCGGAAACGAGGCATTAAAATTTAGAGCCTAAATCCGAATGTAAAATGCTAAACCTGAACGTAATATACAGTGGAGGAAATAATGTCAGGAAATAATCTAGTGCAACATATGTATCCGCAATGAGTAGTGATGTCAGTACACGTGCTGCAAGTATGCAGAATAAATGGCTGAAGAATGTGAAAGTGGAGCATTTAATTGCCGGAACGAGTGGCGGTGTCACAGCCACTCTAGTGTTGCACCCATTCGACCTTATAAAAATTCGATTCCAAGGTTTGTCTGTGTAATTTAATTTCAATTTGATCGTTTACAGTATCTACCAATGAATATATTACCTGAATATGTATAAGTTAACTAATCAATGTATAATACACAAAAGCAAAGATCAATATGAATTTTTGTAAATTACATAACTGTATACGCCCCTGGCTGGAAAACTTGCATTGGCTCGCAGCTTCACTTTCCTTTGAGTCGATGTGTCGCACAGCCCCCTACCATTTGTCGCACCTTGTTTTGTTACATGAAGTGGTACAGTATAGGCGTTTCACGCCTTTTTTAAAACAAACATTGTGATGACAAACAATTGGGTGCTGGTTCAACTTGAATGAAGTACTAATAAGAAGGGAAAGGGGTAATAACACATTGGTTTTGCTAGCAACTCCTTGAATTTTGTCGCATGTCGGCGCGAAATAGGCTTTGCTCGCACGTCGCAGCGGAAAAACTGTTGTTGGTCGCAACTACGCGTAGGCAAAAATAGGCATATTTTCCAACCCGGTATACGCCAAGTCAAAGTATTGACTGTTTTAAAAAAAAGGTGAGCATTGTTGGCTTTGGCGGCATGCCACGCATGCCATCAATTTAGTTTAGATGCATTAAAACTCTATTTTACTTTGGGGAACTCTGAAAATTAAAAACTTTAAAAATGAAATTCTATCTATCAATCTAAATATTAATGTACATTGTGACCTATAAAAAGCTATTACGTGCAATTGTTGGTAGGTTAGTAGAAGGGAAAATAGAATAAATAAGATAAGAGTTTAATAAGAACAGCAAAATAATGAATAAATATATGGTAAATAAATGTAAATAAAGTATTTTGGCAGAGTGACCCCATGAAGAGCTAGAATGTGTGTGTGATGTAGGTTAACTGCGAATTTTCAGGAGCGTGAGGGTGATGTTCACACTGTCCCTGCATCCTTGTGTAAAGCTCAAGGATGTTCCTAGGTCTTAGACAAGCAGTACATAGTAGGGACTACAGGAGAAAAATTTAAGAAAAAAAGGCTTCTAGATGCATATAAATAGTGTGGTCACCTTGCCAAAACACCAGAACTGGCAAATACTAGCATGGTTCAACTTAAGCAAAGTTCTAATGCTTTTTTCATAGCGTCTAGCCAGCATGGGTAAGAGCCAGCTTACAGGACTACATTTTATGTTGCACAAACTGAGAGTTAGGCCATTCTAAGCATGCATTTTGCCAACGGCATATGAAGGCACATGGTCGTTCAATCAAAGATTTTCTATCAAAAGTTTTGTGTTGGCATCTTCAACTGCAAAGGCAGTGTAACTTTTTGCCTAGAACTGAACCTTGATTTTCAGTGTGCATTTTGCAAAATATGTAGTCCAGTCAGACTAGAGTATTTTCTGGCACAGGGAAATGCTATGGATATTCCTTGAACACATTTGCTTAAATGTATGTCATCTCAGAGATGATGTGCTACTCACCCTTTCGGATTTCCATGATTCTCATGGCAAAGGTTAGTGGAACTGATAAGGTTAAACCTTACCAAAAATTTCAGCTCATCAGTAGCAGCACCAAGGGGGGGATTGGGGGGGGGGACGCACCCCCCCCCCCCCCCAGTTGTTGCCAAAATTGATTTTCCAATTCAACTATTTGTTTCATGTTTCAGTCTGAAATGTTTGACAGTAACAAATGTCACTTTTTACGGTAAGTGACAGCCATCATCTGTCAGAAAAGGGGCTTTTTCCGAGTAAAATGGGCGTGGTTCAAACAAATTTTCAGACCTTCTTCTATGAGTCCACCCCCCCCCCCCACTTTGTGGCTGCTGGTGCCGCCACTGCAGCTCATTATTTCAAGTTGTTATCGATATGCGTGATGTTTAAATATGGCCCTTTTTATGGCATGGTCTGCCCATTTTTGGAATAACTTTAAAACGGTCCACCTTGAAGTGCTGTATTTTGGTTCCTCAAAAGAGCAGAGTGTTTGCATCCTCAGTAAATGTGTTTTGCATTGGTTTTAATACACAATTTAATGTCATCTTTTCTTCTTTTCACTCCTTTGTGTAAAATACTTTTTGTTGGATTTGGATTTTGGAACTATATCTTATCTGTTTGTAGTGAATGATGGGCTTGCCAAAAGACCAACATATTTTGGAATTCTTGATGCATTTAAATCAATTAGGAGTTCTGGAGGCATCAGGGCATTATACCAGGTAATATTAACTTCTCATTATAAATGCTATATAGGCCAAAGAACATCTTCAACAAATTTAGTGAGTACTTATTGATTTTGTTTGTAATATATCTGTATATATTTGATTTAATTTCTGCTACAGAAATACAACAATACACAAGCTAAATTCAATATAACAAATGAAAAAACACATGAACATAAAAATATTTTATAGAATTAATAAGGAAGCATGATTATGAGATAGGTTGACTAACAAAAAATGAGACCCAACCCCCTGCAGTCTTGACAGACAACTTATTGGTTCATTAGATTTTTCAATGTATCAAATTTTCAGCTCTAAATCTAATTGGTCAATTGTAATACATAGTGTTTGACATGTACTTTTGATATGTTTTTTAAATATATGTAAAGAGGAGGAGGAATTTCTTAATATATGTAAAGAGGAAGAATTTCTTAGTGCACTGGGTGCATCATTCCATTATTTTATTTCCACATAAGGAATTGATTTTAAACAATACTGGAGAGTATTTACCTAAGTCATAAACAGATCAACACATATTGATAGCTTTATAATGTAAGAATTAATAAATGTGCGTAAGTTGAAGAAGAAGCTATTCTGCTTGGTCAAATTATGCTGTCAATCACATGTTTTGCAGCTCTCTTCGGATGTTTTTCAATCATTCAAATACATTAGCCTAAGTTGCACCTTAACTTAAGCATGGACAGAGACTTAAAGAGCACCCATAAACAGGGGAAGCTTATAGATTACATCAAGACAAATGCATCTCTACTTCAACGAAGCATATTTCCTGTAACTGACAAAAGTGTTTTGAAGATATTAAGTTAAATGGCAAAACCATGGTCTCACTAATCTTACAATACCATCCTAATTACGTGGGGAACCCAATATAAACAAATCAAATTTTAAAAAAGGAGCCAGATTTAGCATAACTGAATGTGTTTTCCAGCATTTTGGCATCTGCAGGGCCTAACACTTTGAGTGAAGTCAACACAAAATTCTGTTTTCCAATTCTTACTTAGTGAAATGCCTATACTTTGAAGATAAGTGTTGGACAGGTATGTTTGCTGTGGCATATTTCAACCATATTTAAAAATCTTTCTTTTGTGTCTTTAATTTTATTCTTTGACTAATTAAAGAATTGTGGTTTTTAAGGGTGTGTCACCGAATGCAGTTGGTGCAGGCTCAGCTTGGGGTCTCTACTTCTTCAGTTACAATTTCTTAAAAGCGACAATGATTGATGCTCAGAATGTAAAAAGTCTTTCTGCAGCAGGACATTTATTGGCAGGAACTATAGCAGGTAAGCATTATGAAATACATGTCTATTAGTTTTAAAATTGAAGAAATTCTCTTCATCCTAAGATGTTTCTGGATAGCATTAAGCAGTCACAAGGAGGGCCCAGTTTGTTGGTCTGAAACTTCGCCAGGAAATTTTTAAACAATTACAGTGCTTTCAGATATTTTGTTCTGAAAGTGCATCAGTTTTTTGTTCAGATTATAGTGGTAGATCTCTTAGATATTAATGGAATGTTTTTCAATTCATCCATGCAGTGGCAGACTGGCTTAGAATTGGTCACCGGCCATGGAGAACTTAGTTGGGTGGGGCTAGAAGTTAGGGCGTGGTCATGCGAGTCATGAGAGTCACTGTGTTTCTTGATTTCTTTCCAATATACAATAGCAGTTTACATAATGACAAACTAATGTATATTTACTTCGCATCTAAGATGTAACGATTTTGTCCAAAAATTTTCATGGATAACCTTCCCAGTTTCATTTCCTAACAAGAAAGTTTTATTAATTTCATTTAAATGTGGAAAGTGATTTCTAAGTGGGCCAATCCGCCACTGCATCCATGCCTTGAGAGGGTTTAACTGGCTTGCACAGAGCCATTGTTCTGTCTAAGCTTATATAATGTCAAGTGCATGTTACCATACTAATTGAGATCAAACATGTTTTCTTAATATGGCCCTATTGTATCATCCAATATATTCAGAGTTTAAAAACGTCGACGAATGATCATAAATATGAAATGATGAAAGGACCCCTATTAGTCAAATAGATAGTGAATCATTTGTGCTCTTTGCACTTCTTAGTTTGTTCTAGCCAAGCATTTTTATACTTTATGGAGTATCGGAAAAATATACTGCCCACATATTGTAAAGAACTGATTATTTAAATACTACTGTTGTTGTTGTTACTATGATATTGCGATTACCCTGACTATCAAGTTTAAGTCAAAGTCGTGTGACTAGACCATGCTTTTGCTCTGTGAAAAAACTTTGAATTTCTCTTTTCGTCGAGAAAAAGGAAGCACGTCTCTTTTTCTGATTATGTATGAGAATTTCTAAAGCTATGTTTTTGCTTTTCACTCAGTTTTAATATTTCGGTAAAATATAATGAAATTGACAAATTATTTGAGCTCTAGTTTTGCCAATATCTGTTCAAATGCACGACCCCCATCCCCCCCCCCCACAAAGCTTCCGAAAAGGTGCATGTCGGAAAATTTTTGAAGATTTACAAAGTTTGTCGGATTATTGAGGAATATTTTCTTGTTTCGCCACTTCACCAAAATATCCTAGCTATGTCACTGAAATCTGCTAACTTCATTTCTTTCGTATGGTTTTATAAACTTCATAAAGTCATATGGTTTTATTTTGTGACTTTTTCTCTGTTATGCCCTTAAAACTCAGACTTCCACCCCCTTCTGTCCATTTTGATTTAAAAATTCGTTATCTTCACTGCCCACAGGTGCGAGCACTTTGTGTTTTACAAACCCGATCTGGGTTGTTAAAACGAGAATGTGCTTACAATACTCAGCAAATGCTTCGCAAGCAGAAGTCTACTATAAAGGAGTTGTTGGTATGTGCCTCGTTTGTTTTGAGCTGTTACCTATAAAATTTGAGTTTTTGAAAGAATTATCTGGTTTATGTTAAATGAAATAATGGTAATAAGGGTAATATTTAAACAGATAGCAACGCATCTGCTCATTTAACCTTTTCCCTTCCGAGACCTGCACAAGGTAACAGGGAAATTTATGTTTTAAACGGGGGATACAAATACCTAAAACTAATGTCTAAAATTAGTGATCATGCTCCATGTCACGTCCATTTCTCAGGCTATTTGTCATTACCTCGCCATTGATATAGAATAGAATCATTTAATTTTAGTGTTTTAACTTATGAGGTTTATGTGCTCACACTACTTTGCATCGAGGACTGATTCCGATAATACTATGCACTCCATTGATAACTAGACATCTCTCCTGTTTCTTTCGATGCCGGTTTAATTTTCCTTTGGGGCTCATGTGAAGAATTAAATGACGTCACCCATTGTTTTAGCTGATTGCGCGAGCGAAGTGAGTGCTTTGTCTTAGGAGGCAGCCGGGTTGCTTTCATGATCCGTGCATATTTTATTGTTATTGATTGTTTTTCCGCTGCTCAAAAGGTTTGCATTACAAATTTGCATAATATAACAAAATTAATAACATTATGCTCACATGATTTGTTGCAATGCGATATAATGACAACATAATGCACTACATTAAAAGTGAGGGAAGGAACACTTCCTATTTTTCTTGTCACTTTGCAACTCACAATGCAACCCTTAAATCGCAGCATTGTGTTGCAAAGAATTTCGCGCACTAACTAAATGTTGATAACTTCCTGAAGAACTTCTTGTTAAAGCGAGAATGTGACTCTCTTTCAAGTCATTTATAACCATACCAACTTGTTTCTCTCTATGTAGTTTTCATCAAATTTTCAATTTTGCTGTATATACTATTGCTTAGTTATTGTGAGTACTTATGAGAATGTAAAGAATGAATTGAACTGAGCTGAGCTGAACCGAACCGGTCCGCACCGAACTGACGTGAAACGATTTTCTGCAAATGAGAATAATCGTTTTTTACACCCATGAAAACATTTAGTAATGTCAACTTTCACCAGTTCTATTTTTGTTACTGTTCAAAAGGCAGCGCTATGGATTGGCGGCAAACTTGGCTTCTTAGATTACGTCATTTTTGTAAGATGTGATTTTGCATAATAATCAGATCGGCCGTTTTTTGGTTCATTATTAGCGATTCCACCATTTCTAGGGCAGATCTTCCCCCAACTTCAACTTTCCACAGTTTCACCGTATGCTAACGCGTTTTGCATGTTAGTTGCAATTTCAATTTTGTTTTTTGACCCTATTCTATGAAAAATAATTTTCTTATTTTTTGTAGATGGACTAGTTAAACTTTATAGATACGAAGGAATTAGAGGCTTCTATAAGGTAATGAAATTTGTTATTGTGCTCAGTTTGATTATTGGGGCCATTCGTGTTTCATGAAATTGAATAGCCTTGCGAAGTTGCTAAGACAAGGCTCTAGTCCGACTTACACGTACTAGTTCTTATTTCATTTTGCTTAAAAATGTGATAAATTAACCAATGCCGTGTGCTTTGCCCGCAATAGAAATGCAATTTATGTTCTTTAAGAAGTGTAATTCACCTTTAGGTCCTTAAGACATGCATTTGTACTTGCTACGATCTGATTTGCTATGCTGTGAAATGGTGCTTGTAAGTGGCATGGTGGTCGGAGGGGCTGGAAGCGTTGGAAGAACTGCTGACTTGGGGCTGTTGTTCTCATGAAAATAGAGAACAATGCATCAAATTAATTCCTCTGTTTTTTGGGGGATTTGAGCACAGGATGCCTCCTTTTTGCGTGTCTTTCCCTGGCCTAGTAATTACCTACTCAAATAGAGTTGTAGATTTGATGCAGAATTTTTCAGTTCATCTGTATAACGTTTGATTGGTTCTTCTTGTGATGGTAAACAATCATCGAGGCTAGACCAATAGGCCCTCAACAGATGGACATGGCTGCAGTAATGATTCAAAAGCATTGGGATTTTTCTATACGTAACTATAGAAATTTTAATTAACACATCGATTCGAGACAGCAGAATGCAGCCTGACAACAACAGTTTGCGTTTCCAGAACGGTCGTTGTATTAAGGACAACTGATGTCCTTAACACTCATTTAAGAACGACTTATTAACAGAATTAGCGCAACACGCAAAAGATCAAACTGTTTCTGTCACATAGACTTGGTACTGGCAGATAGTTTGACCTTTTTAATCTCGTGCTCCATAGAACTTGTGGTATCTACCATTTGCTTCTGACGAGTAAAGTATAGAGCTTAAATGTTTCTTCATAGACGATCTTTTCAGTTACAATTTTGCCATTATCAATTTTATATTTGATCATTGTAGGGGTTTTTGCCCGGTCTCTTTGGAGTCTCCCATGGTGCCATTCAGTTTATGGCTTATGAAGAGTTTAAAAAGATTAACAGCAAATATACTGGTTTGGCGATCGAATCGAAACAGGTATCTTTAGTTTCCTTATTCAGATCGTGTGTACAATGTAAGTGCCATCGAATTAATGTACAGGAAATGTGATATATATTTGCATATATTGAGATAGCAAAATGCTGAAGGATTTATTAGGACTTTAATACTCTGCACAGAGAGAGGCAAACATCGTGTAGAGTTTTCCCATGCACATTGCGATCTATTTTTCAGATCCAGTCTATATCTTGAGAATGGTACTCTCGGCAAAAGCAATGCAAAAGCAAAGCATAAGCCTATAAAATTGCATTAATCTGATTGTGATTGTAAGCGGTAGGCAGAAGTTGGGAAGGTGATTGCCTGTTTAAGCCACTGTAGTTTTAAATCCAGTTGTTATTATCCTTGAGTCAACTTTATGGTTGCCATAATTATATTAAGCTACGTATTTAACGCAGAGACGTTCTCCCTCTAGGCTAATCTTTTGTTTATTATTAGCCAATTATTGGAAATTTTTAACATTGCATAAGGCCAGCCAGTGCTATTACTATAAATCTAATCAGACACTAAGGAATTAAAATATTCGCCGAGTTTCTTCACGTACAATTCGTCTTTCATACTTTGACGCTATCAGCGTAACAACTTTTCGTATTTTCATCTATGCAATACTTCATTTTGGGAAGTTTTCTCCCGTTTATTTGCGCCTAGTTTGGTTTTAAAAATATTATTTCTCCAGTAAAGGGAAACACATGTGGTTAATTTTGGTTTGTGGGGTCTTCCATTTTCGGACTTAAATTTGTGGCGGGGCAATGAAAAAGGCCATGCTTTTGTTACATCAATGCCCTTTGCCACACCCTATTTTCGGCAAATGTCAGCTCATTGTTAGACAAGTGCACCTGACAGCTTTTTGCCACTGAGTTGCCACTGGTTGAAGCAAAGTGAAGCCATTTTTCTACGGAAAGTACGATTCTGTTTCTGACGTTTCCCTATGCTTTGACTGAATCTGAATGATCTTTTGTACTTTTTTCTTTTAAAAGCGTAGAACTTTGATTGGTGTTTTGTAGATTTACGAGCTTTTGTAAATATTCTACCTTTCCAAATATTGCTAATAAGGTCAGGTTGGTTTGCGACGAAGGAGCAACGATACAATAATGACTCTGGTACTTTAAAGCTAGGCTATCTCGTCATATTCGAATGCTGCTGACCACCAAGAATGATACAACTGGCACCATAATTTCGGCGGCACTGCAACGAAAAGTATTACAATTATAGTTATAATGACAGTTAATTCTATTTATAACAATAATTCTTAATCTTCATAATTTGGTGGAGACAAAGCAGGGTTAATTTAGGAGGCGCCGTGATTACCAAGGTATTGGGAGCTTACCATTAATCATTTAGAGAGGCCTCATGTCTCCGGTGACTGTCTATGCTGTGGGGGGGGGGGGCTATGATTACACTGGGACAAGTCATTATCAATGTTGGCAAGCAACTCGTTATCAACACAATCATCATTGTTATCTTCATCTTCATTAAATCCAACTTTTCGTTGATTTAAATTGTCTTTTCCCATTTTGTAGAAGAATAGATAGATTAAATCAATTCTGCTTCTTTTTTGCAGAGTGCAATAACATATATCACGATGGCGGCCTCATCAAAAATTGTGGCAGTTGTTGTAACATATCCTTATCAAGTTGTACGATCGCGGCTACAGGTGATTATATAGATGAGGCCTCCTTATTAATTGTGATAACTCATTTATATAGAGGAGCTACGCAGCTATCAATAAAGCTGTCTAAAGTAGGTATGTTTAGTAAGTTAGAACATTTTGGACGGGAGTAAAATGTTAAGTCTCGTGTTCCCAACGGATTATAGTGAATTTAACGCGCGGCCCATGAACAACTAGTAACACAACATTAAAACTTGCATTAGGCAATGTTTCATAAGAATGAAAATATAAGAAATAAATATATCGAGCACAACATAATTCATATTATATATAGTTCAAAGTTCTTCATATCTGTTTTGCCGCGAATCCCAATGAATGAAAGGAAATGATACGCCCACCACAAACATGCCGTCTTTGATTTTGGCCTAGGCCTATCTTGAAGCATCTGTTTGGAACGCCTTCCCTTGTTGCAGACGTCTTTTTCCCGTATAAACGTAGCTTAATGAAAACCATTTGTCAACCAGGGGTATCCTTGCTCTTGTCGACCTCCTTTTAGCTTTGCCAACACGAATATTAAGTTGTCAAATATTCGTTGAACGTGCTGGCAAAATCCAGAAAGGTTTATAACCTTCCTCCAGCAAAAATATGCTTGAAGGCAAACCTTCTTCACTACACAATGAAATGTAGGCATGGCTTTGGTGTGTCATAGGAGTATCTATTATTTTTCTTGGGCCTTCCTCCAGCTAATGACCGTGTTAGCGTATTGTTTTTCTATCTCAGTGTGCTTGAAATCTTTGCTCTACAGCATAAAATTACTCCGCCAGCTCTATTCTTGCTCTTGTTAACTACCAGCCAGTCCACGCCACTGTATGTTATCGATATTCTGTATTCACGCTTCGATATACGGTAAAAGACTGAGCAAAGGAGCCTGAGATTTGTTTTTTAGCCAAACCATGCCTTAAAGTGATTTTGTGCTAGCCGGGTTCTCAAAACAGGCTATTATATTCAAATAGCAATTTCATTTTCCTCATACAAAAATATAATGCCCTATATTTCATTGAGCAGAATTCAGGTGCTCATACACGGGTTTCTGTCGAGTGCTATGCCTGAATTCCCGAGCCACTGCCATCTATCTTTGCAAAAACTGAAAGAGTAAATTGCATACTTTCCAACATTAAAGCGAATGAACAAAGCTAAATAGCGTCCGTCTATAAATAGAACAAAGAGAGACCGACAGGCGCCATTGTTTTCTGTCACTTTGTATTCTTTGGCATTTGTTCTTTTGCCGAATACAATTAACTATATATATAATCTGTTCTCTCGCCACTTTTGACCTTGTTCATTCGCTTTAATACTTTACAATCTTTGAGCTGTATTGCTGCTTGCAAAAATGTATAAATTATATAAATTTGAGTTTATGGTTGGTATGATTTAATGATGCAAAGCCTGGAGATAAGCCAATGGTTCACCTCGTCATGGAAAGTATGATACTAAGAGGTTTTTCACAATTATAATTCGCTTTGCGCCTCAACGATTTTGTTTCCAATTTGACGTTTCTCAAGATTTATTTTGCATTTTTAGGATCGACAATATAGTCAACATTATGAAGGAATTGTGGATTTGATAAAAAAGATTTTTAGGTAAGAGTAGTGCTCAGTTTGTTTACAGTGATGAGCTACCACAGTAGAAAATAGTAAGAAGTGATAACACTTTTTGTCATCAGCCTTCTCTGTTTTCATTATCACACTAAAGTCTTTAAAGCCAATAAATTGATACAAGATACTGCGGCAAAAGACCGCATGGTCACCATTTCATCAATACAAATGCGACTAACAATGAACTAAGCAATATTTATGACCGCTAAAAGCAAGGTTAACTGTTAATCTGCTGTGGCATAATGGATAAAGCATCGCACTTGTGATAAAATGTTCATGGTTTTAACAGTACCCTTGCCACTTTTGTGACGGTGGCTCAACAAAAATTTTGTCTGAATCTGTTACTTTAAACACTATCTTTATGGTCTCACTTTCCATAAAGCATTTATTACGATGATTGCTATAATAACTGTTGCTTTGTAGTCTGGCAGTCTATAGATAAGTTCCTTGCATTTCACGTTGAAAAGAACGACGAATATGTCTTTGGAATAGGTAAAACAATAAAGAATAGAATTTCACTCATCGCTCCAAACTGATTTCATGGGGTTTGCATGAACTAGACAGCGTGATAATTCCAAGACAGACTGCAGACATTTTAATAGATTTTGCCTTCTGTGTGATGTCTAATGTGTCTACGCCGCACAGTGCCAGCATCTCTATACTTTTTCAGTTTGGTTTGCGTAAAACGGAGAAAACGACAATACGTAAAGAATTTTCTCGTTATTTGACATGCATTGATTAATAAAGCAATGACAATTTTGGCTGTCGTTATTGCCAAATGATAGCGAATATCGTTGTTTAGTGCAAACAGGGCACTAGGAAATAATATAGACTTCAATAGGAAGAGACTCTATTGTCGAGGAGTCCTTTTATTTGCTATAAAAGGAGGAAATGACAAGAAGTAGAAAACTTATTCCTCATCAACCATTTATTAATAATGCATGGCTACCATGTCTATGAAAGTTTTCTAATGATAGCAAATATCGTTCTCGGTAGTGGCGTCGCTACAGGGTGGACTGGGGTGGACGTGTTCCAATTCTCATAAATCCGTTGAGAATAATTTTTAGGGGTATTCTGATTCATGCCGACAACGATCAAATTTCTTCTGAAGGGCGTGGCCCCGAACCCTCTTACATACTTGTCCACCCCAGTTTATTTTGTCTGGCGACGCCACTGGTTGTCGAATACTGGAAAGGGCATTTAAAAAACACATTAAGGTTAAAAGGACGTTTGTGTTGGAGTGCTATTGGTATATTTTACAGCAAAACTGTTAATCTCCTAACAAAATTTATCTACATTAGTGGCAGTTTTCCGTTATTTACATGACTTCAAACCATTTTCAAAACAGGCCTACTTTGATTATTTTTCATCCTAAGAAGGAATTAAAATTGCAAAGTTAAAGATTCAAATTCAATTGCGCACATATTTTTGATAATGCTTTTCATATGCGTTACCTTTACATCTTTGATTTTAATTAGCTTTGTCTGATGATAACCTCTAATTCTAATAAGCTATATCATACTTTCATAACAGCCTGCTATTGTCTGTTAATATGAATAGTCTAAAAATATATTTAATTTTCCGATTGGCTTTGAACTATAATAAAGGACATAATTGTTCCAAAAGCTACAACGAGGATTTGTTGGCATGATTACATGCAATACTCCTCTTTTTACTGCGATCTCTGAATCAAGGTATCGATACGGAAAAGAGCTCTGCAAATCGCTCCTGCGCTGCGGTTTCGACTCCGGCTCCAGGCATCGTGTACCTAAAGCATGTAGAGATTTGCGATGTAGACGAACCCATGTGAAATTCAACTTAATATCGAATTACAATTGAATCGTTCCTGTATTTGCGATTCGTTCCAACTCTTCTGTTCAGATCACATGTCATATGTGCATTAAAAATATTAAACTCTATTCATCACGGCCTCAAACAATCATCATCTGATTTCATGGCATCAAGCAGATGCATTGACTTTGTATGAAAATGTGATTCGACTACCTAAAGTCGCCCAGAGATGGTTGCAGTCCATTTGGGCAGCACAAAGAAATGAGATTAGTCAAAGTAACTTAAAACTATAAAAATGGGAACAGGACTTTGTAACAACCAGCCTGGTTGTTGTACAACCGATTATACAGGCACACATACAATGAAGGCTTCATTAGATGATGGGGCTCGGTTTAGAGAGGATGATGATCGGTAAAGGATATAGTGAAAGGGTGGTAGGGATGCTGGAATCAAAACTGTAATGTCTCTTTTGCATTTTCACTCAATTGTTTGCATAGAATTATGCTCAGTCCCCAAAAGGGACAATTGCCATCCACTATTGTGTTTTACATCAGCTTTGCCTTTTGGCCTTTTGTATGAAAAAACTTACATTTTATTAAAATCGTGGTGCAGAGCCACAACCGTTTTGTTTTCTGATTTGAATTTTTTAATTGTGCACTATATTTTTTGTATTAAAGGAACGAAGGAACAGGCGGCTTTTACAAAGGACTAGCACCAAATCTTTTAAGGTTAGTATTCAGAGTCGAATGTAGGCCCAGTTTGCTGAATGGCCGATTTGGAAAAGACCTCGGGTGCGCCAAAAGTACCGCACCTCAGGCGCGTGTGCGCAAAACCGTGCGAAGATAGTAAGGTGCGCCACTATACTATGGGTACCACTACAAAAACATAAATACTTCAAAATTTAAGGGGCGCCAAGGTGCGCCTTCTTAGGCATTTAAGAATTATCTTGGGTGCGCAACTGCCATACTCTGCATTCTAGCTGTAGGCCCCTGAGCACATGAACTGTCGCAACAAGAATTCCTTACCAACGCGGTACCTTTTAAGTTTGGAGTATTGCAGCATGGTCATAAAGATTAAAGACCCTGAAGAAAGACTGAAAATCCATGCAAATTATAGCACAAATTTGATGTGATGTTATATTAAGATAAGGATCCAGTTTCAATATGTAATCATTGTCAAGCCAGATAGTCTAATTACTTGGTGTAAGTGTGAAGTTTTAGAGGGAATTTCCGATGACGGATGGAATTAACTGAGTTTCACTTATAAATATATTCAATTTGTAAGATTCCATTATCTGCAATGGCAGTAGAAGAATAGTAGGTTCCATTGGCTGAAAATTTTTAATGTGGGATTTAGTTTCGTCTTTCACGTTGACTATTCCTTTCCCCCACTAGAACAATAGTGATATAAAGAATAAACATGTTCTAAAAGTTGTGATGCACTTTTTCAACTCTTATCTCCAGTTCTATTCATTTTATAATCATGTTACAACATCGTAAAGAGGGGAGGGAAGAGGGTGTTACGACAAAAGGAGCATGGTGTTCCACTTTTGGCGAGCATCGTAGAGACTTGCGTACATTATAAACGTTTTACACTTTTTTTATAAGACACACTTTATACGAACATTGAGCCTCAATTTCCCAAAAAATTAAGAACAAGTTAAGAACATCCTCTGCCTCGGGTGAGAAATTAAAAAAGAAATAACAAAAAAACGAAGTGATTCTAGGATTTTTAACTTCAACAAAACAAAACCATGCAATTCCTAAACAAAAGTCATTCATAAGACAACTTGTTATGCCTTAGAAAAGTAGCACCCCTTTTTTGTTCTTCAATGAGAACTGCCTCAAGAAGCTTGTAAGTCTAATAGAATAGTTATCTATAATAACTGATTCAAGGCTGGTGTCCTTCTCATCTTCATCAGAACGAGCAAGTACTGTCTCTTGAACAATCGTATAACAAACGCTTCCTTTGGGATATGCGTGGAAGATCAAAATTTGAATGCCTAGCCTTTCTAAGGCATAGTAATACTTCACCACGCCGGTTATACTTTTACAAGTGTGGCTTAGTGAATAAATGCCATGTATTCAACTTTTCCCTTAAAAGTGAAGGGTTAAATTGAGAGATAGTATAGTAAGGAAGGGGTTTCGTACGATTTATATTGCCTGAATTCTATACCTTAAGTATATAAGCGTTATTAGTCATCCTGTGATTCCACTCGTACCTACTTACTTTTTATATATATTATATTTCATATTTCATTTTTATATATTTTATCTTATAAATTATTTAACACTCATTATATATTTTATGTTATATATTTTATATTATATGTTATATATTTATTGTATATATTATCTTGTAATTAAATGTTGCATGTTTTCGTTTTCTAGGGTCACGCCTGCATGTTGCATTACATTTGTCGTCTATGAAAATTTGATGCACGTTTTGAAGCCTGCTAAAAAGGATTCATAATGTATAGGTAGTCTTTTTTATATTTTAATGGCATTTTAAGAATTTTGAGTTTTATTCATAGCATATCTTGTAGGAATGAAGTTAACAGCATACGTTAGCATAAACATAAAGTTCTCAATATTTAATATGCTGCTGCAATGAAAATGGTGGCCTCTGTCTTCGGATTTTTTACTTCAAGTCCTCACGTTTATTAGGATACCTGTTAATTTTAACTAGGCTTTAGGTCCCTTTCAGACAATTTAAGGCTTTGAAAATATATTCTCTTGCCAGTGGCGCTGCTGGCCGCTTTTCGCTGGGGCTTTTCCAGATCTTTTCTCGCGCCTCATCTCCGTAGACATGGAAGCTAATGATTTTTTGCGAACTAAAGCGTTCTATCAGTCTATTTAAGAATTAATACTGGAGGTCTCCAAGTTGTCGTATTCTTTTGTATAAAACCACTTCGATTTATTTTGAAAAAGCAAATTGTTTTCCTCGCAAAGCAAAACTGTGACCACCCTCGCAATAAAAAGAAGTGGAACCCCTGAAACAGGGAAGGCTCTCAGTGTAGGATTGTAACTCAAATCTTGTCAAAAAACCCTTCCTTCGTGGTGCCACCTGTGGAAATATACTACTTTCTTGGATCTGAAGAGGCTTTCAATATATTTTGAACCGTTGCTTTGCTTCATCATAGCCACGTTCCTCCCTCGCAGTCATCATACATCTTCCTATCTACCATTTGCATGCCAATCCAATTTTGTTGAGAAAACATTGTATATGTTTATTTAATACCATACTCCGATGATGCCCCATATACCGGGGGTAGATATTAGCAATATAATTTATAAATTCATAATTATGAGCTATTTTTATTTGTTTCGCATTCCTGTTAATTTCTTACCTATCAGAACGGCACCCCTGTATAAAGTTTCTTATTCATCATAACTTCAACTCTATTCACAAGATTATCATGTTCCCTTGGGAGAAAAAAATTTCATTTAAAATACTATGTAATGATCACATAACAATACTATGATCACTTTGTTTGTGGCATTACCCCCCTCCCAAAGAGGCTTTTCAACGAGAAATTAATTTTCCCTTCTTTTCGGAGACCTTATACACAACTCTTTCCTCTTTTCAAACGCAAAAACAAGGCAAATTTAACATATTGCTACAGCATTTGCAAGTAATTTTACAAATTGGAGAATGAAAAATTTTGCTTACGAATCGAGTCTTTGATCGATAAAATGATAACAAATGGATCTAACCCGACACCCTTATCAAAGTGTTCTCTACAGCAACTTCATACATCAATCCAAATGATATTCAGTTATGGGGTTTCTTTGTAGTTTCTTACATCCTTCAATGCAGATTCAAGATCTTGGTGCATCTTTTGCTGCTCTAGATGTTTTATAATGGTTGAGAATGAAACTGCTTTGCCTTGAAGCTTGCCCTCATTTTCTTTTGCTGGTACACCGAAAAAATGCAGAAAATAAACACTTTTATCCATTTCCACTTCGCATGTTTCGTGGTTGTAAATATAGAAAAAGATTGGTGCCCCGCTAGAACCCGGGCAAGTTGTAACTGAATGTTGTAGAAAAGGCTCTTTCCCGCCCAGCATTCCAGTGTCGTTCTGTCCATAGGCCATGTTTAAGAAGTAGACATGGGACAAACTTGATTCCATTCCACCAAAAGAAACTCGTTTACTGTGAAAGTGCGGATGTGAGAGCGAAAAAAGCCTAAGCGATCTTGGATATTTAGAGCTGCTTGGATCGGTTAGGCCAAATGAAGAAACATTACGAAAGTTTTCAAGTAATGTGAATGATCTCATCTCCAGTGCCTTTATGTTTGCAAACCTACTGGCAAGGTTTTCATCTTCCAATGGCTTCATGTGGATGATGACGTAATCGAGAAAGGCATCTCTGCGCTTGAAATACATTGCTAGCATTTCCATTGCTGCCTTGCTTGCATCGATGCTTGGTGACGGTGTTGAATCGCCTCCTGTCAACTCTCTCTTCATCCTCTCAAGTAAAACGTCTTGGCCCTTGTTTTTATCTGGAGGGGAAGCAAATTCCATCCTCTCTACTTGCCGCTCAATTGGTTTGCTACCTTCTCCGTCATAAAAACAAATGATCTTTACATTGGACTCTTTGACAACGTCAAAATCAATGCCTTTTCCACTGGATAGAGCCCTCACGCTATGAGAATTGGTGAATATAGCAACCTCATCGTTCACCTTCACAAAGAATCCCGTACCATAGACAGGTCCCGATGAACGCTCGATTACAATGCAAACCACTGCATTTGAGATTTCTTGCAGATACTCCATCGCTCTGTCAGATGATAAAAATTGTTGGTCTTCAAAGGAGAGCCTTCGTTTTTTAACCAAATTTTCTTTTTCGGAACCTGGCAATCTCTTAAAGTTAATTGCATCATTAACTGGAATATAAAGCAGGTGGTAACTTTTATCTGTTTTGAGCTTGCTACAAGAATACCAAGTATTATTAACTGTAAGTTCTTCTCCTTCAGTGACTGCATCATTGCCGCTGTTTTCAATCTCTTCCCATTCACTGACATAGTTTGGTGTTTGAACAGACGCCATCTTGACTGAAGTGCATTCAGATTTTGCGAGTATATTTCTCCTTGGTGGTGATGTTCTGGAACAAAAGCTAACAGTCTAGACATAAACAAATAAAGGAAGGTCTATTCATGCATGGATATTTGCTTTTCAACGTATGACGCAGTGTTGATATGATAAAGGCTTTTACCCTTGAAATTTTCCTATTTTGGATCTTGAAATGGACTCTTCAAACAATGAAGCAATGGGTATATGACAAAGATTTTTCCGCTTAGCATTATACTTCTTTCTTGTCTGGGAGTTATAATTTCCAGACAATAATGCAATACTGACATGACTAATGCTTATCTTTCAAGACTTTTCCTCTTTCATGTCTCTATAAGTATTACGAATGCCGGTGCAATTCCAATAGATGCTATTTTCTCGGCAGCATTGAGCCGAAAACATGGAGCGAGACCAAACTTTCGAAGGAGAGCTACTTTTAGGGCATTTGGCGGAACTCTTGAAGCGTTCTCCAGCGGAATTCTCTGAGGATCACGAGGAAGGAGAAGAGTTTGAAGCGGCAGAGCATGAAAACATAGGAAATAACGTGACGCTGCGCTTTCCGCGCCTAAACGCTAAAGACCCTGGAGAAGAATTTCAAGCCATCAATCTCCCGCTCAAGTTGCCAAACGGCGTGAAGCTTACTTTTGGCCAAATCATCGCTTTAGCAGGTGACTTTTATGGAGTACCTGAGGAGCCAATAGTCAGTCTCGGGTCGTCTGGAAGCAAACGCGAGCGTTTTCTCGCCGCTTACGGCACTCTTGGTAATGCTGACAGTGCTGCTGTAAAAGATGAGCTGAAACAACTACTCAAGATAATGAAAGAGGAAAAGCAAGCATTAGCGGTTGCACTCGAAAATAGTGAATCGAGTGTAGCTGTCAATGATGACAGTGGCAATATTCATATTGTTCCCAAAGATGTGTACGATAAGCTAGGGAATTCTTTGGCGAAGAAGTATGACCGAGCACTTGGTGGCACATGGATCGGGGGTGTGCCAGTTATATCTGGACGGATGATGAGCCTGGCCAAGAATAATTTCGACCACTTCATGCCTTATGCAAAAGAGGCATATGAGACTGGACATGAGTTGGCTTTAGAAAAGGCAAGGGAGGCGAACGCTGCGAAACAAGAAAAGCAAAAAGATCTGCTCGAGGAAGCGTATACCATGGATGCATTTGCATGCCACTTTCTAACCGACAGCTTCTCAAGTGGGCATATAAGGTAATTGCGCGAGCGAAGCGAGTGCCTTCTATTAGGATGCACCCGACTCTCGTTCCTGATCCGCGCATATTTTATTGTTATTGATTGTTTTTCCGCTGGTCAAAAGGTTCGCATTACAAATTTGCATAATATAACAAAGGAAATCACATTGTGCTCACATGATTTATTGCAATGCGATAGAATAACAACAAAATGCACCACAATAAAGTGAGGGAATGCATACTCCCTATCTTTCTTGTCACTTCGCAACTCAAAATGCAACCTTTACGTTGCAGCATTGTGTCAGAAAATGATTTCGCGCGCCAATTGGTTACTTCTAGTATTAATGGTATTATACATAGATTTAAACCGACGCTGGCATTTAAATACAATTCTCCAACATACCTGCATACTCAAACATTGTCATTAGCCTGTAATAAATCTTCTTTTGTAAAAATTCCTAAATTTACCAATTAGCATTAAGATTTTTTCGATAAACAATCTCATATGAGGTGGTGGGTGTGGCTCCCCTTTTTGCCACTGGATCTGCCTTGTGGTTTATTATTATGCAATGTTTACTAGTATTCTCTTATCCATTGATGTTTATTATAAAACTGTCAGATTTATAATTGTTGTAAATCTAAAGTGTCCTTAGCATTTTCTCTTCAATGAAAGCGCTAGAGTTGCAAAAAGTACTTGGGGATATAACAATCACTTTTTTCCATACAAATATTGTTAGAATCAACAAACGCTCAAAAATGTTATATTTAACACACATCTTCATATTCCTCATTGCCTACAATTCTAATACATTTCATTTTTCCCACTTCTTAAAATTTCTTTGTCATTTATATGTGACTATAGGAAATAAGCCTTGACAGTATCTGCTAATGTTTGAAAGTTATTAGGAAAATTAGGGTCCAATGGGAATTGAAAAATCGTTAGATGCAACTTTAGTTCAATTGATTTCTTTATTGTATGTTCCGGTAATATTTGTCTTTCTTAATGTTATTAGAAAGAGGGGGTTAATAAGCAACGGATGGTTGGGAATAAGCTTTAACATTAGAGAACTACGATACAAAATGAACATGTACTCTAAGGTTACGTTACAGACTGTTTTAAGGGAGAGTGCATAATTTACTGTACAATTAGGTCAGTGGAAGGAGAAACTTCTTCCAGAATACCATGTTTCAATCATTTCCTACAATATCTACTGCCCTACCACTCTTTCTTTACCTGCCCTGTATACCTGCCCCGTATAAAAAATGATTATTTCTGCCATAAAATTTGGTCAAACTCAAAGAAACAGATTAGACTACATCATTGTTACTCTCATTACTCTCGTTATTGTTCTATCTGTGATGCTCCTCCAGCTTGGATGGTTGGCTGTTTTCTTCAAAACTGAAAAGCTATTTTGTTTCAAAATTCATGTGATTTCCTAAAATAGTTATCACCCCTCATTTACTCTACAATAAATGTGCCAACACTGTTCTTTGAAGATCCAAAACAGTAGTGACCCCCAGTTACCGCTGAGCTATCTGAATGTGGGGGGGGGGCTAAAATCGATCAAAGGGAAAAGGAATGGGGTCTGGCGGTTTCCACAGATAAAATTTTTGAATAACGCACATTTTAGAAGAAAAGGAAAGGCTACTTTTGAAGCCATATCCTCTTTTTCATCCTATATTAGTAGTTAAAAAATCCCACTGCACGTTTAAACGAAGCAGGCAAACTGGAATATTTCAATAATGCGTGAAAAAATTGTATTCTGAAAAACACAAAGCTTGCTTCCAGTTTTTGTCTGTTCTATTTTAACAAACTATCCAAAATTGAGGTGCCTGATGTCTTTAGCGACAGGTGCATTGGCACTATTGATCAAAGACGAAGACATTTTTTTTTAAAAACCTATTTCTACTGTTGAAAAAAGCGGAGGGCTATAGCTCGACCCCGTGCATGACCCCGTTGCATTTTCCACTGACCATGTAATAAAATATATTTGGCACTGTCCCTTATTTAAATCAATCCTGATTGCTTTGTTTTTGAGGACACCTCGACGTGAACTGCAAGCCCAAATCACCCCACAGTTTGTTGGTGACTTGCTATGCAAATACATGCACGACGAAGACAGTAAATATGGCCTTTGTGTAACTAACAATCGCGGAGATCAATGGACTGCCTTTGGAGATGGTATGCTATTTAACGAAGAGAACGAATGCAACCGTAAGCTTTCTGTTGATGCAGTCCAGACCTCTGTCAATCAGATATACGAGGCCTTCTTATATCCTCGTAAAGAAATCTTCACAAATTCAGTGACGGATTTTATTCCGTTCGTCGATAGCAGGCAGCAGAACAACTACCCAATGTTTCAGATTAAAGACGGCAATCTCATGCGTCGCGCTGACATTGACAACCTCAGTGATGCGGCTCTGACGAGCTTTTTTGGATCGACCACGTTGTTGAAAGTGAGATCGTATCAGCCGCGCGGTTCAGTTACCGACACGTACAAGGCCACAAGTAGCTGTCTTGGGTGCAGCCAGAGCTTGGATCCGGTTCCAAAGGGTTAAAATCTTTGGAATATCGCAAACATTATCAAAAACAAAATAGAAATATCTTCAAAACCTGGAAAACGCATTTAAATTTGTAAGCTGTTATTTGTAAAATCCGATATTGCTGTTGACTTAATTTTTGTTGAGAACTCTTTTATAGTTGTTCAATGCATCTGGACTTCAACAGATTTGTTTTCAATATAAGGCAAATGCACTGGGTAGGAGGATTCCAATATAATATAATATATTACAATATAATATAATATAATATAATATAATATAATATAATATAATATAGTATAATATAATATAATATAATATAATATAATATAATATAATATAATATAATATAATACAATATAATATAATATAATATAATGTAATACAATATAATATGATATAATATAATATGATATAATATAATATAATGTAATATAATATAGTATAATGTAATTTAATATAATATGATATAAAATAACATATTATGATATGATATAATACAGTATAATATAATATAATCTAATATAATATGATATAATATAATTTAGTATAATATAATATGATATAATATAATATAATATGATATAATATAATTTAGTATAATATAATATAATCTAATATAATATGATGTAATATAATTTAGTATAATATAATATGATATAATATAATATGATAAAATATAATAAAATATAATATAATATAATATAGTAAATTTAATGTTATATAATGATGATATGAAATATAATGATGAAATATAATATATTATGATACGATATAACATACCGTAACGTAACATAACATCTTCTGCGCATGCGCTGTGTGCAAAAATGAGTCCCGCCTTGCCGGGACAATTTTCAAATTGCGTAACTACATGAACTTCCTACTGCTTAAGGAGTTTATATATTAAGGCCCAAAACAAACTTTCCTTGCATCTTAAAATACCGTTATTCTACCAAATTCTCGCACCATCCTCTAATCCTGTTCGTCGTCTCATTCAATTCCGGAAAAATCCACCATAGTTTCTTTATCGTTCGTGCAAGGGCTGTAACATCTTGGTCTAAATGAACGAAAAGCTAACATTTTCTGACAAATCTGATAGAATTGTCGACAGGGGGAGCCGATGGCCCATTTTGCCCCCCCCCCAGCCACGACGCCACTGTGCCTTATGCTTACCTTAACTAAAACATTCGCCATTACCACAGAAGATGGGGCTCTAAACAGGGCTGTCGAGAGCCAGTGCGGGCCCTGGGGTATTTCAT
Organism: Catostylus mosaicus; assembly: GCA_964019065.1. Lineage (NCBI taxonomy): Eukaryota > Metazoa > Cnidaria > Scyphozoa > Rhizostomeae > Catostylidae > Catostylus > Catostylus mosaicus. The sequence goes on along the minus strand of OZ025189.1, from coordinate 6,178,491 downwards.
TGCACCGGCCTCCGGTGGGCAATCAGTTTTTTATTGAAATAAGCTTTTGCGTGCCGCAGACCTCCGACCTAGCCCCCTTGACGGTGCTGGCTCAAGATGTCTTTGTGATGTGTCACGGAAAATAATGGACATGTAAATAACATTCTGAGTATTCTCCAACCTCCTGCATTTTTGCTGTCTATTAAAAAGTGTTTTGAAGTTAAGTGCAGTATCGGTACTCAATAGAAACTGGGTTTGCAGGGATATCTACTGTATCCATGTACCCCCGTGCATCATTTGCTGCCACAGTTAACTGTATGTGAGTTCAAAATAGAATCAAGGGGCAATGAGTTAAATGAAGTGGCAGTACTCAATAGAAACTGGGTTTGAGATTCAATTATCTTCTAACCTCATTAAAAGACTACTTTGCTATGAAACATTTTGACATAACATCCAGAACCATTTTAACGCGTACAATAAATAAGATTGATTTTCCACTGGTTGAGATACATGAAGGTACGGTAGGTTGGGCGTTTCACAGCCAAATTTTTAACAAAATTGCTAAGATGAAATTGAAGTCTTCTGAGATAAGCTCATAACTTTACTAGGAAGCAGTAGCGGACTGGCTACGAATTGCTCACCGGTCACGGAGAACTAGGTTAGGACTTTTTGGGTGTGGCTTGAAGTAAGGGCGTGGTCGCAAGAAGGACTGAGCTTCTTGATTTATTTCCAATATACCATAGCAGTTAACACAATGATAGACTATTCTAAATGTAACTATTTTGTCCAAACCTGTTCCTTGATAACATTTACATTTTTATTTCCTTCCAAGAAAGTTTTCGTCAAAAAGTGGCCCTTTTGGAAGAATTCTCAAGGGGCCTACCGGCCATGAGCCGGTGGACCAGTGGGCCAATCCACCGCTGCTATGAAGGGACAATCGTCTGCTAAATAATAAAAGACTGAATAACTACACTCTGTCCGGACCATCGCAAAGAAAATCGATCCAGTTTTAAGCAGACAAACAACTGAATAACGTCGCTTGCAGGAAATGTAAAGCTGTGTTTCGCGGCTTCAGAATGTTCAAGCTATCTTTATGCTAGTCTTTTCCTTTCCAATTTCCCCCCGATTCTAGAATTACATGTCAAGATTTGTTGCAACTTGTCAGAACAGTTGCCACTACCAAGAATGATTATTTTCAGATTAGATTGTAAATGTATTGCATGCTGTGTTGGAGGTTTTTAGTTATCGGTATATTTTTTTGAAACTGAAGACCTTTCCTATTGACTCCTAGGGAGTACAAACACGCACTTGAGTGACGATGCCCAAATTGCTGCGACCAATCTTCGATAGGCCCCCTCTTTAAATATGCCTTGCCAGGACTGCCGAGAGGTTTTCGAGGCCCATGGGGAAAAATTGCAAAATAAGTGCTCTTTGTGTCTTTGATCAAAGCGAGCAGAAGGGGTAGAAAGCAAGGAAATCTGGTGGGGGGGGGGAGGAATTGAATCTATTCGGAGGTTTCTTGAATGCATCTAAAGAGGCGTCTAAAGAATAATAAAAAGTTTGATGTAATTTGATGAGGCCCTCTGAACCCTTAGGCAAACTGCCCCTCCATCTCGGGGGCCCTGCACCCTTCTGTCTCTGTCAGTGATGCCGAAAGAGGGGGCAATGGGGAAGCTGCTCCTCTTGCCCTTTTTGAAGGGGGCAGAGGGGGCCAAGAAGTACCCTGCTCAATTCTATAAACTCTTTTCGACAATTTGTCAGAACATAGGACAAAAAGGTCTTGGAATGGACAATTAAACCGTCAATGAAAAAGTTTTTTCCATTAAAATTTGAGCCTTTGCAAAATTTCATAAATTTCAGATTAGTTTACTGTCAACTCATGTCTGTAGGGGAATTGATAGCATGTCCAGGGCCTCCCCCCTCTGTCGTCGGAGGCCTTGATGTCCACCATCAAATTACTTCAATAAGACTGCTTGATTTTCTACAACCTTACAGGATGTGTCTTGTGGTAAAGTGCCCTTCACATAAAGTCCGCCCCCATGTGTCCTTCAATACATCCATACTGAAGCATCACTGGTCTCTGTACTAACAAAATTCGTATAGGACATGAAATCTGAGATGAAAATAAGCATTTTATAATTTTGCCATCATGGGCTTGTGGGAATCTTGGATTAGCACAGATTATCAAAATAAGGAGGGGTTTAGTTAGCAAATAATTGACTTCAGATCAACACCATACTTGATCAAATCAACAAAACTAAAATATAGCCAGTATTTGTTTTTTGTTAATGATACAAGTCTTAAATAAACTTAAATTATAATTATAATTGTATGACTACCATATCACTATTATGCACATAATTACAAAAACCAATCTTTGTTTTGGTCATGCTTTGCTAAGGCCTGAGAGTATAATTTTGCAATGCACTTGAAGCCTTGGGATAGTCTGATAGTAACATGTAGACAGACCCAAATCCATTCAGGTCAGGTCTCCCTGTTGGGATTCTTTTGCTAGTGTGCATCAACTAATGAGCAACAGTATTAGTTTTATTAGGTAAATAGAATATGTAATTACAACTATGTGGCCTAAGATGACCTACCCAGAACATAGGGCTGCCTCTCCCCACCTTTTTCACTAGGAAAAAGATATGATATGTCTTTGTCTTTGATCAATTTTTGAAGATTTGTTAACTTGGAACCGCTAAAAACTGGAAGCTAGCTTTGTGTTTTTCCAAATGTATAATACTTTCTTCAACATTTCCTCATATATTTCATCTGGTTTGCTTCGTTTACACTTGCACTAGGAATATTCAGCTGGGAACTATTTAACATAGGATTCACATGACAGTTTGGTGTCCAAAATAGCCATTTCCTTGCTTCCAAAAATGGGCAATCCCAAGACCCCTTTTCTTCCTCTACCTAATTTTAGCCCCCCCCCCTCCCACTTAAGGATAGCTCCACAGTCCCTGCGTGCCATGTATACTATTTGAAAAATGTTCTACACTGGACAACTTGCATATGGTTAAAACACCAAAAGCCAGCCAATAACCTACTAACTCATAACTTATAACTATTTCATTTTGAGATCAAATCATAGTGAAATCTTATGATTAACATAGGTGAGATATGAGGAGTTGCAAGGTGATTGGTGCAATGCACGTCTTAATTTTGCCTGCTGCTGGTATGGAAGTGCAGATATGATCAAATACCTTAATAGACATGATCAAGACCAAAAGTTCAATCTAAAGGTTAATCATTTACAGATTACTCAGGGCTTCCATCAGTCATAGTAGACCAAGTCTTTGTTTTTTCTTTTGCCTCTGTGCATTGTCATTTCAAGTCTTAGCATTCTTTGTGCTGGTGCAGACTGAGCTCTCCTTCCCACATGCTGTGACATTGCTGGTGGATAATTTTTTGAAAATCTTGAGGTGTTACTGTCATCTACGATTTTCTTTTGTCTTTGATTTCCCTAATGAAAGGAAAATACAGCTTAATATAAACCGATCATGATTAAGATTGAATATGACAACAATTAGACTCACTCAACTTTGACAATTTTCTCAGGATTTTGGCTTGATTCTTCACCAAAATTTTAAACACTTGATTTTGCCAGTTTTTCATCAGCTTGTGCTTGATCTTGTACCAAAATTGGAGTCCATCAATTTTGCCTAGATTCTTATCACTTCTGTCATTATTTTGAACCAAAGGTAGACCCAATGAACTTTGACCATTTTTCTAACCATTTTGGCTTGCTTTTGGATCAAACTTTGACTTATTCCATCTTTGTACCCATTTTTATGAAATCACTATCATCATCATCATCATGATTTTTGCAGCAAAGGCATAATGATCAACTCTAGTAATAACATATGTATGGAGAATGAAGCATTACAATTGTGTTTCACTCAAAAAATTTCATGTTTCAAAAGGTAGAAAATATAGAGTTGCCTGCTGGGAAATGGAAAACTGCACCCTCCCACACAAGGGCAGCCCTTCATGCTACGTATGGGGAGGGTGATGGGACTTTTACACTGCAAAACTTCTATACTCTTTGCCATTTAAAATTACCCATTTTGTTGCTGAAACCTGCCCTGCCCAGTTTGCAGAGTATGGCCGATCTTGACAAGATCTAGGGTGCTCCAACAGTCCCGCACCTCAGGTGTGGGTGCATTAGAACTGTACCAAAATTGCAAGGTGCACCCCTAAACTATGGGTACCACTGCACAAACATAAAAACTTCAAAATTTGAGGGGCCCCCAGGTGCGATTTCTTCAGAATTTCATATTAATCTTGGGTGCCCCATTGCCATACTTTGCATTATGGTACCCTGCAACACCTAGTTTATGACGTACACTTGATGACGAAGTCTAAAGATTTGAAATATCATTTGAATTACCTTCTGATCAAATTCAGTCATAAAAGAGAATTTTGTTTCCCTGCAAAAAAATATCAGTATTAATAACAGCTTAACAGTTTATTAACAAAGGATGAGAGGCTGGGGCAATCAAATTTTTCATTCATAATTTTCCAAAGGAATCAATATTGAAAAATGAAAATAGCAAGTGCCCCACGATCTTCAATTGAACGGCTTCGACATACTTCCCGTTTCGAAAGTAAAAATATCAAACTTGCTTCCAATGTGGTAATAATTCTTGGTGTTTGGAAAGAATCATAGATTGGCTTATTCTGAAAAAAAATGCGTGCGTTCTTTACAGTTAGTAAATTTTATCATAATCTTCGCATCGCCTGGGCTAGGCTAGCAATGAATAAGGTTACGCCACACAAAACAAAGCTGACCTTCCCAGTCAGACTCGAAATCAAAGCATAATGAACACGCATTGTGCATAGTTTACACGACAAAATGATATTTTGCTGCCTCTATAAAAAGACTGCATTATCACCTTTAGCTACAAAAGAAAAAACAAAGATTGCAAAGAAATGTCAGGAAAAATCTATTAAAAACGAGACCGAGTAACACAAAACAAGTGATCACAAAGGCATGAGGTCAGCCACTAGGATTGGCCTAGAAACAAACTCACATTATAAACATTCGCATAAAAACAACGAATTATCCACATATAATTCAGGTAAATTTCGGGTAAAGTTACATGCCACTTACCATGTCTTCTGTAAGCTTCTCTCTTTCCTGCATCTTTCCATCCATTTCTGATCTTCGCTGACGTGATTGCAGAGTGAATAATCCCGTGATCGGTTGTCTTTAGAACGCGGCGGTGCGGATTTCACCCGCTCTTTTGTTTCCTTCGGTATACACGCGGCATGAAACTGACTATCGCCAGTTGGCAGCAGTAGAGCGTTCAGATTTGATGCTGGGAACCGGTATCCTGACGAGGTTGCCCGATATTGGTTAGTGGAACCCATTGCATAGGCCGCTATGTGTATTCATTAAAGCTACAAACTTGAAACTTGATATAACTGATCTTTAATCTTTGTTGTTATTCAAATTTTTATTTACCGCAAATGTAAATGGTTTTGTTACCATGGTGTTATAGAGCATTGTTTGCAGATTCAACAGCTGATTTGAGTGTTTCCGTATTTGTCAGGATTATTAACTGAGATTGACTAATTGACTGGGTTTAGGGAGGGGGTAGAAACGGCAAATTGGTATCTCGAGGAGGTTAAGTTCGGAACCACTTTTCATTCACTCTTTACGCTTAAATTGCAAGAGAAAAAACCAGTAAAATGAGTCCACGCTGTTTAACTATTTAAAACTTTCAAACTTCAAAATATTTTTTCAACATAAAATTGGTTGATTACAATATACTGGTTGATTTAATCGATACTGGTTAATTACCAATAGACTAATTTAAATACAATATAATATTACTACATCAAAGAAAAAGTAATTAAACAATTTTTAGCTGACGGATGCATGGAAAAAACTTTAGGCAAGCTATCGAGCCATGCATCCATTTTGACGTGTTTTGTACATAATAACTAAGTTTGAGCAACAACAACAGTAAGAAGTAAAAAAAATAAAGTATAATGATAAAATAGAATGGAAATACAATGAAATTTAAAAATAGAAATAACCAAAACACATGAACAAGTATATTAATGAAATTAACTAAACTAAAATGCAATCAAAGAATAATAATGCCTACAGATCTTTTAGAAATCGTTCATAAAATAAACGTGTTCTTCTCATTAGTGTCCATTCGAAACAAAGCAAGCACTTTTGTAATAGTACGAAGGTTAGGTTACGGTGCGAAGTTTACCAAGCGTTTAGGCCCAATAAAGCTATCGCACGAAGGTCCAATTTTCTTCACATTTTCTCTGTATTCGTGGACAACTAAATAATGCGGTACAATCCCTGTCTCAAGTTACTTGTTTTGCTCCTTGTGTTGGTTTTTTGATCCATTAAGGAAAAATCCAGTCTTCGAAATTTTTCTTCACGATTCAGTAGTCTACCAGGCTTAGAGAAAACAGGAAAAAAAAATTGCATTAAGATTGCAACTGAGGAATGTTATGATACCATCGCAATGGAAGAGAATTTTTATAATTTTTCCTATTCTTAAATGTTCTCACCTGAGAATATATCACCATTTAAAAGGTCCCTCTTAGGAAAACCTGTTATGTAAAATTTCTGTGTTTTACATGACGAAAATCCTCATGGGGGCAGGCTTATTAAGTACATCATGAGAATAATTAATTACATCACGAGTACCCTATAATTTTGTTGGAACAACTCCAGAGAAGAGACACCGTATATAATCTCAGCCAGTTCATATGGAGGCGAGCTAGCCCGGTCAACCGCCTTGACGAGATATCGCTTTGTTTAATAAAATCTTATAAAAAATATTTTCGTTCATATGACAAGTGACCTAGCCCACCTGACCATGATCTCGCTTGTACTGTATATGCTGAGATTTCACCTAGGCGGGTGAGATTATTCAATTTGAACACTCCAACCCGGTCAGGCGGGATTAAACTGTCCACAATACGCATGCATTACTCATGGTGTGATGAAGAGCAGTGAAATTGTCGCTTCCTTTTGCAAAAAAATGAAAGCATGGACTGGTGAAAGATGCAGTTGTAAATTATCCTACCTATTGTAAACATTATGTTTTTCTTTATTTAGGTTAAATAGTTGCTTCCTATTAGCTCACTTTCCTAAAGAGTAAGAGCTATTATTAGTTCACACCAACTGTAAATAAGAAGTTTATTAAAATTATCATTATAACATTAATGGTAACTTGAGTGTAGAAAAGGAGCCTTCACTAGCCTCCGAGTGGGCTATGTCTAGAAAAGGGAACTCTAGAAGGGGGAATTGGGAATGGGAAATGTTGGGGAATAGGGAATGGGGGCTTTTTCCAGAATGACTTCTACACATAGACATAGGAACCGGGGGGGCACAGGAGGCACGTGCCCCCTCCACTGCTGAGAAACTCGGGTAGGGTGCCCCTTTGAAGCTTACAGTGTTGCCCTGTTTTGCCAACCGTATAACTAAGATGTAACTTCAAATACTCAGTTGCTACATGAAATGAGAAAAAGCAATTACAGTAGTGAGTGTCTATCTCATTCACCGCCACCCTAGGCTCTCCGACGCAGTCCTTGACACTTTTCAGAAAACTTGTCCCCCCCCCCCTCTTTTGTAATGCTTCCCACGTCCATGCCTCTACGTCAATGAAAGGGCCTACATTTGAGACACTGACTGTGTCAAAATCAGTTCATGCTTTCCTTTCGTTTCTGAATTATACCCACTCAAAGGACTTGAATGATTTTTGAGCTGAATTGAATTCTCAAATTCTCTAACACGCTGGCCCACACAATGGTTATGTTGTCGCTAATGGTTTTCCGTTAAGACCGAATCAAAATTCTCTGCTGTCGCGTTAGTCGGATATTTAGATTTGGGATTTAGTTTCTGATACGGTTCAATTTACATCAAGACTTGCAACTAAAGACTTCTAAAGTCGAGAGTTGAAAGGATTATTTTTTTTAAAGTTGTTTTGCGAGTTACCCTCAGAACTCAGCCTCGTATCGATTGGGAGGGGCCATTGAAAGGGGCTTTGTTGTTCATTGTTGGCCGTTTTCTTCAACAAGAATAAGTACTGCGGAGATATTACAAATATTTTGATTTACTACATACAGAGCAATTCTGAGAAGGAGGTGATTGCAGGGGTGGCACCATAATGTGCCAAACGGGGCCATATAGCCCGACAGGGGGCTATAAAACAGGGTACAGGATATTTTTATGAGCATAAATCCACAATTTTCTGTTAAAAATTCCCCAACAGGTGTGAAATTTTACCCGACGGGTGCTGGCACTATGCAACGAACTCACTTAGAATTTCTTGCAATGAAATTCAAAGATTATATGGTCTTGAAATGTAGTATAGTACTGTTAAACCAACGATTCTAGGTTTAACGGAAATTTCGACAGCTCTTTCAATACTTGACTACTTCACAAAAAAAAATCTATAAAAACTTACGACCTCAAAAGAAGCGACGTCAGAGAAGACACGGCTTGTTTCGTCTATGCGAAGGCTTTAAAAATCACGTCTCGGCTACACTTTATCGGCTACAAAATCTCATGTCTTTTAATCACTGTGAAAATCTAACCTCTGCTGAATTACTAAAAATTACATACATTGATAGGGGTATACGGGGGAAAGTTTAAAGTTTTAAAAAAGGGAATATTAAATCTAAATAAGGAAAAAGTCGATAGTTTCATGTTCATTTGTCCAATCAGGAGACGCCTGATGCAAGAAATTGCATCGTTACTCTAATAATGGTGATGCATACGTGGCATGGCTGATGCAATGCCACCGACGTGGCACGCATCACAAGTTCAACGCACGTGACATTGCAAAATTCGATTATTAACAAAACAGCAGGGAAGCAATAGGTTCTTCAACAGTACTGTACCTTCTTCCATGATTACTTGTGAGGGGTACTTTTGAGACACCGGTGGTACATAGGCAGTCCATTCTTTATTTAATTCAAAAAAGAAATTTTTTGAAAATGCGGAAATTGACAACAGAATCTCGAAGACAAAATCAGGAGAAACAGGGGTGCCGGTAGCATTGAAGGGCCCAGGGGGTACAGACATAATTTTAAGGGCACTTAACCACAGATCACATCTTGTAAAATTTTATCAAAATAAAGATCAAAATAAACTTCACGAAATGTTGCAAAGGCCCAATTTTTAAGGGATAAAATCCATCTCTGTCTATTGAAAACGTCCATTCCAAGACGATTTGTGCCTTGTCTGATTAATTGTCGAAAAGTATTTATAGGATTGAGCAGGGCACTTATTGACCCCCCCCCATTCTGGGGCATCGCTGAGAAGATAACATTCGAAAGTGCGTCTCTTGATTAATAAAAATCTGCTCTGATAATGGTAGAGAACGTGAATGATTTCTGAGCTTAATTGACGTGTCAAAATCACTAACAAGGTGGTTTAGAGGGCAGTTTTGTTATGACTATTCAGCCATCTATGGTTTTCCTTTTGTCCATCACACTTACCAATTGTTTGCATAATGGATTACTCTGACATTAACTTTGCTCGAATACTCCATGGCTATGTCTAGTAGGGGGAACCCTAGAAGGGGGAAGGGGGAATGAGGAATGGTGGGGAATGGGGAGTGGGAGCTTTTTCTAGGATGACTTCTACATATGGACGTAGGAACCAGGGGAGGCAAAGGGGACACGTGCCTCCTCCACTCTTGAAAAATTCGGGTAGAGTGCCCCTTTGAAGCTTATTGTGTTGACCTGTTCTACCAACCGTAGAACTAAAATGTACCTTCAAATACTTAGTTGCTACATGAAATGAGAAAAAGCAATTACATTAACAAGTCTCTAACTCATTCACCGCCATCCTAGGCTCTCCAAAGCGGTCTCTGACACTTTTCAGAAAACTTTTGAGGGTGCCCCTCAAAACTTGTGCCCCCCCTCTTTTATAATGCTTTCTATGTCCATGCTTCTACGTCAATGAAAAGGAGCTACATTTTAGACACTAATTGTGTCAAAATCAGTTCATGCTTTCCTTTCGTTATTGAATTATACCCGCTCAAGAACGTGAATTTTTTCTGAGCTGAATTGAATTCTCAAATCCACATTTTAGTTATACGGTTGGCAAAACAGGGCAACACTGTAAGCTTCAAAGGGGCACTCCACCCGATTTTTTCAACAGTAGAGGGGGGCACGTGCCCCCTGTGCCCCCCGGTTCCAACTTCTATGTGTAGAAGTAATCCTGGAAAAAACTTCCATTCCCCATTCCCCACCATTCCCCTTTCCCTATTCCCCCTTCTAGAGTTCCCGCTTCTAGACATAGTCCCTCCGAGTGTCGTAATATTTTTTACAATTGAGATCCTTTCGACTTTGAATACTTGCGATAGACTCTCATGAGATTTATTCTATCCTCTACTGCTTATGTAAATTGCTTATGTTGGCAGAACAGGTCAACACAATAAGCTTCAAAGGGGCACTCTACCCGAATTTTTCAAGAGTGGAGGAGGCACGTGTCCCCTTTGCCTCCCCTGGTTCTTACGTCCATATGTAGAAGTCATCCTAACAAAAGTCATCATGATTTCTGTTAAAATGTAACCAATTAGCGATGTACAGCACAGAGACTAACGTTTAAACTTAAAATGTCGTCAAAAACAAAATGGTCTTCAAACTTTGTTGTACTTAGTCATCAAAAGAGATTTCTACCGCATGACTCGCATGACTTGAATTGAAAATATTTAATGTACATGCCCACTTTGAATCACGTAGATGTCTAAAATACATTGCGAACGCGTGTGATCTCGTGCTTGGATTTTACTAATTTTACTATACTTTGTCGGAAAATATGATCTTTTTTTGCTGAAGATAAGATATTTAGAAATTATGCGCCAGAAGTCCATTCGATCAATGTGTTGAAATGTTTTTTTAACTATAGCCTATTTTAATAGACTTTGCTTAATATACTATGCTTTAACATATTGGTTTTTAAGGCTCTTGTTATTTGTTTTCTACCCTATATTTATAATTCAATATAAAAGCTTGCAAAAACGACATTGCTTAGTACAATATTATGACCTACTAAACCACAGGACTGCATGTTTACCGACTTATGCTGTAAATTCTTTCTGATGAAACGAAGAAAAGTTCTACTGAGAAACTACACCAAGCGTCAAGTATATAAAATTTGGAAGTTGATATTAAAATCTAAACCGATCACACAGCAGGTGTAGCGCAAAATGCAACAAGCAGATAAAGATTTGATAATTTTATGAATTGTTACGTACTTTGCTTCTACTAAAGGGAGCCATATTTGTACCATTTTACAACCGAGGCTAGAAAATGGCTAGGGGGACCTGGGCCCCCAAACAGAATGATGAAACAAAAGAAATTAATGAAAAATACCTTTTTTGTGATAATTTTGGAATCAAGCCCCCCTCTAGAAAATTGTTTCTCGCCTTGGACTTGTGCCACTTCCAGAACACTATCCAGAGGCTGCTATTCCTCTTTGTAATGAAAATCATCATTTACAGACAGGTAAGTTTTTGGGAAGCTTTCGCTACTGGGAAAAGATTGCAGAAAAGGCTAGTGACATAGAGAAGCAGACGGATCTATCCTGCAGTAAAGAACATTATGTTAAAGATTGTCACAGATTCTCAATAAGAAAAATCGGAACATTCAGTTCAAAAGACGATTTTCGAAATACGTAAGAGTGGGATTCGACAAGGTTTCCTTCTTGGGAAGGCATTGGGCCCAGTAGGGAACTTTCCACAGTAGTTACAGTGTTTAAACCAGGGATGCCGGAAACACTGAAGGGCGCAGGGGAGCACCTGCCCCCTTCCCCCCCTCTTTCGGCATCGCTGTTCAAAACACGCTCTGGTCACAAATTATGTAACATTGTCTAGCTGTCACCTTTCGGTTAATATGATGACGAAGTTGAGTTGTTTTGAAACCATTCCAAGAACAAAAATGATGTTGCACGTTGAAAGACGTCAATGAATTTGGAATCTATTTTCACTAACGATTTGAAAGTATTTTCCATCTGTTACATGGCTTTGTGGGTTTGAATTTGACGTAGAAAGAAAGAAATTTTATACTTTAGCATTTTGATCGTGACATCAGGTAAAAGCCTACATGATGGCTTTTATCCCAGGATTCCTCCTCCGCATAAAATCAAAGATGTTGCTTCGCAACAATCTAAGATCTTTAATTTATCAGTTTATAAAAATGGCACACGATAGCTCCAAAGATAGTATTTATGTCAGAAGAATCACTGGGCAGAGAAATCAAGAAAGAATAACAATCACAAAACACCTGACACTGTTAATATATGGGAAGGGACCAAGCGTCGATTTGTCCTATCTTATTAATGGTCATCTCTTTGTTTCAAATGTTGGTATTCTGATTAACAGTACTAATTCTTTCCCAAAGCAAGGTTATCAGCATTTAGTTATTGTTACTCCTTTTGAATGTTGCAAAAACTGGTGTTCTGTTTTCTCGGTGAAGTTTATTTGCAGAGGCTCGCTCATTAGATCAGGCTTGTACACGTGTGCCTAGAAGACAGGCAGGGCCAAGGAAATATCTAGGACTAATCACCACAGAGAAGCTGGAAAAATACAATATCATATATTGTTTTCAGAGAATAAGGAACATTTCGATATTGAGATGCAAAGGTTAGACGTAAATTGATGTCACCGAAACCAAACATCTTTTGCAGGGCCATTGCTACAGTGCGGTGAGGGGGGGGGGGAGAATTGACACCCCTCTAGGAAAGTATTGGGTTTCAAAAACAATGCATTTTGGCGGCAAATATTTTTTCCATAATGTGCCGTTAATTTTTTAAAAATTAGATTGTTAGCAAATATTGCATTTTAAGGAAATCTATGATGTGCAAATAGAGAGAAAGATAATCCCCAGTTGAATGTGAAACACACCCCCATTTCTTAGCAATTTGATGCTTTGCACCTATTAAAGCAAATTGCCGACTGGCAAAGTTGAAACATCAAGTAGCTGTACCAGAAATCAGATGACAATAGCCACGACAAACCACATCATCTTGACATATCCAGTAGATTAGTAGATTAACAAAGAAATATGAGCAGGCAGTGTTTGACTATGCCTTATTGAAAAACGAAAAAAATATTCAGATTAATCCATGCACAGGGATATAGCCAGGGGGAGCCATGGGAGCCATCTCTCCTCCCTTTTGAAAGAGAAAAATAACATTATTGTTATTTTACCAACAGTTTTGCACACAAAAAACAACAGAATAGTAAATTCACATGCTCGATCGCCACTGCGCCGTTCCAAAAACCATCTTATTCTTTTATATACGGTCTTCCACACTTGTCCTTCTATTCTACTTGAAATTTTCAGAATTGGCTCCACCCCTCTTTTAAACTCATGGCTACGTTCCTGACTACGCAGATGACGTAAACGTAAAATGAAATAGTTGAATTATAATTTTTGTACGAAATGAAAGTTTTCAAGTTCGAAAACAGTTGCCAGCAGAGCTTCTGTCAATGTTTTAACGATGTGTAACTTATGTAGGAAAGTTTCTAGCTATCACAAACCAGCACTTCGATTGAAAATTAGACTACAAAATGAATATAACTTAAAACCTCCAGATGAAACTGTTAATAGGAACCCGAATACTTGAGCTGATTCACAGTTGATATATTCTCAGTACTATATGATATCATATCAATCATATTTCGTTCACATTAGGAACCTTGATGAAATGATTACAATCCTCATCAACTAGCTTTCCTAATAAGCAATGGCTTAGCTACGATTGTGTGGTGCAGTGGCGAAACCTGAAATACTCCTCAATAATCCGACGAAATTTTTTTCAAATTTTCAAAGATATACTCTTTTGGAAGCTTAGTGGGGGGGGGGGGGCATCGTTGCCCCCTCTGCCCCCTTTCGCTAAGCCACTGCTAGCAAGGGAGCACCTGCCTTAAGAAATTCCCATAATTTCACTGTTGCTGTTCATACTCGTCTATTTAGTCTGCCAACATCTAGCTTCTCAGTATATCACCACGTCCCGTTTTCCATGGATGTAGGAAGCATTATAAAAAAGGGGGGGGGGGGGGGCACAAGTTTTGTGGGGCACCCTCAACAATTTCTGAAAAGTGTTAGAGACTGCTTCGAAGAGCCTAGGCTGGCGGTGAATGAGTGAGAGACTCGTTAATGCAATTGCTGTCTCTCATTTCATGTAGCAACTGAGAATTTGAAGGTACATTTTGGTTATACAGTTGGCAAAAAGAGGGCAACACTGTAAGCTTCAAAGGGGCACTATATCCGAATTTTTGAGAAAGTGGAGGGGCACATGCACCCTATGCCCCTCCGGTTCCTACGTCTATGCTGTTTTCTATAAATGATACGAGTTGTATTTAATTTCAGATTATCATTGGAATAAGATTTGCTTCCTAAAATCTGAAAGTCGTAACCTTAACCCCCCCATCGCTGGCTGCAGTTGGAAGTGAAAAATTGTGGTTAGGTAGCCGTTATAGACTATGTCTTGGCAAACAAGTACGTCAATGCCCTTTTATTCCTTCAACATTTTGCAGGGTGTTTAAATGGAGGAATAGCAAGATCTTTGGTGCGGGTGCGCAAAAACCGTAAAATCGTAAGGTGTACCACAACAATATTGGTGCCATTGTACAAACATAAAAACCCTGAAAATCTGAGGGGCACCGGGTGCGCTATCTTAGGCATTTAAAAATTGTCTTGGGTGCGCCATTGCCATACTCTGCATTCGGGGTCGCCGTCATGTAGGACAAGGTATATTTAACCTCACCGGAAATGCGTATGTTTTGAAGGAAGTGAAGACAGGAGAAACTTTGAAGCTCGTTACATATCAGCAAATATAACAAGAAGTTTGTTGGTCCTTGAATTCAAACGATTCAATAAAGAGCCCTCAAGAAGCAAGCGAAGAACTGGAAGTAGAAATACAATATTGCAACGCTGCAGAAGTGATTTTGAACTCAGGTAACAACTGTAAATCAAAACTTAACGAGATACGAGAACACGCGCTTAGCCTACTCCACGATTTTTTGGGCTTTTGGGCCAGGTCCTGATAGACAGTTAATACCGTAAGTTACAGGCGATTTTCCCTATTAAAGACAAGAGCTTTTTGTTAAATTACATTCCAGGTTATGTTAAGATTTGCAATGGCTTTCCTTCCTCTTCAGTAAATGATACAGAAAATGTTAGGTGCACTAGTTTGTGGGCATTCTTATGTTTGGAAGTGGGGGTAAGAAATCTTATGTGCTTGAATTCTGAACTGACTTGTTAGTAGCCGATTTCCTAAAATCAGGACCTCTGACGTCAGTCGGAGCTTGGGTTGGGGGGGGGAGGGGGCTAGGAATAGCCCTTTTCTTTTTTTCATGAACATTTATTAATTGAGCCATTTGCACATGGTAAAGTAAACGTTAATTTCTTGCACACATTTATATGATATTTACATTAGTTGTGACAGGTAGTTCATCAACGTGGAATATCCCTTCATGGCCCTAAAATATATTATCATTAGCCAGAATGAATGTTCCTTCCCTTTGCACTTTAGACGCTCAATTTTACCAAAGGTTAAGTGACATATTTGGATTGTTGAAACGATATTGTTTTGGAATAATATAGGGATTGAACGGATATGTCAAAACATTTCTTGAACAAAGCATTGATTTTTGAAAATTTACATTGCGAAGGAAGCTTTGTAATGCTGTTTACATTACATGAGGTTATAACCTAAAGGTCTTTATTTGTTGTGCTTACATTAAAATGATAAAATCAAATGACCCTTATGTGCTCTAAGGTGCCGTCCTGGGAGGGAGGGGGGGGCATGAACTTTACACATAATCTAAATGATGGCTTGGCGGGGGGGGGGGGGGGTGTTGGATCAGACTGGTTAGGTTTGGGTTTGGGGGATCAGAAATGTCTGTAAGATCGCATCAACTACCAACCTGGCTAAGTTTGCACCATGAATGTTTTAATGTTAGACAATTTAGTTATTTCTTCCCCCCTTTCCCCTCAGATTTTATAATCTATGGATTTTCTAACATCTCCATTCCTCGATTTTTTAGGCTCTGTTTCTGTAAGAATTAAACTTAATCTCCTTTGCTTTCAAACTACGTAACTTTGGTTCATAACAATTTGCCCCCCCCCTCCCCCACTGGTAATCTTCTCCGTTCTTCATTACTATATCACAACATTGTTTTACAAGAGCACCTCAAAAAATATCTAGCATCACATAAATGCCTATCACAAATTGCGAGAGAATTCCTTTGAGCCTTTTTTTAAGACATAAGCCACTGGATACGCCACTGAGTATCATTGAATGCAGTTCTGCTTTTCTATGGTATAACGCAATAACATCTATCTATTCCTTAAAATGCGTTAAATTTATGCTACTCTGTCCTGCTGCATTTTCTCTCCAGTTTTTTTGAAAGTTTTTTCCTTCAGGTGTTATTGTAAGTCCTAGACTCATTTGGTTATTTGTGGTGCCTGAAATTTCATGCATGCAGCAAATTCTACCGCACTGTGTAGCCTGATAAAAAGGCGTCTTTTAACAGATGGCAAGTACATGTCATCGTTATGGAAACATTACAGACGATGCTATTTGATATCTAATGTGTTGATACTGCGAGGGTCATGTGTAAGGAAACACTACGTCATTTGCACTCTGAAGTAGCATAAAATCAGGGGAGGGAGTAGAGGACTTTTTCAATGATTAAAATGGAGGAATTGGGAGAGTCAAAGGGAAGTGGGGTAGGAAAATAGATGCAAATGGTTCTAATTTAAAGGCAGTAATATTGATTGATTTTACACATGTTTAAGTACATTTGATAGCCTGGGTCACATACATTCGAGCTTCACAGTCTGAATTAGCTTTAGAACAATAAGAAGATAAAAATCAAGGGGGTAGGAAGGTTTTTAAAAGTGGGTCCTCAGCGAAAATTGACACTTTGTTATGACTTGAATACGAAAAAGGGCATTGATAGCAAAAATAGCAGTACATTGTCAAAAATTTGCAGATCAGCTAACGAAGATTGATTTAGATTAAATCTGAATTCATCTACTGAACCAATTCATGCTCAGGAGTTGTGGAATAGGAGCGGGCAATGAAAATTGATGTGTTGTGTAGGAAATGCATTGTTCGGCACCAAAAGAATATGCCGAATGGAAGTCGAATGTGCCTCAGTGAATGTATAATATGTAGAGACTTTTTAAACTTCGAATTCTACCCCTTTGCATGAATAAATTGGGGAAAAACGCACCAAAAGATGATTTGATAACATCTTTCTGGCATTTAAAAAATTGCCCCTTTTCTTATGAGTCTGTAGAAAATATTCGTAGTTTTTGGTCTGGTGACAGATGAGCACGTGTGTTAGCAGTGGTGGGTGAGACTTAATAAAGGGGAGAAACAATATTTGTTTCAACAGAGCTCCCTGTTCTTATAAACCCCTATGCTGGATCCTCAAAATATATATTCAGCTCCTAACCGTAGCAGAGA
The DNA here is from genome assembly GCA_964019065.1 of Catostylus mosaicus. Lineage (NCBI taxonomy): Eukaryota > Metazoa > Cnidaria > Scyphozoa > Rhizostomeae > Catostylidae > Catostylus > Catostylus mosaicus. Next base: position 6,161,033 of record OZ025189.1, on the reverse strand, counting down.
CGTACCGTAACCCCTAACCATGCAGTTTTGATTCAATTGAATCTTAATTCGATCATTTTAAATCTTAAATTTTCATATGATTATTTCAGTTCAACATCGCCAGTGGAGCACTGTCAAAATGGTTATGGCAAACCACTGGTATCTACAAAGCATTGCCCTGGTAATCTTGTTTCCTCTTGTGTACAGCACATGTGTTTTCGATGGGAAACGTTTCGAAGCATATACCGTAGTGTATAAAGTCTACGATGAAACTAATGACTGGTGCTATGTTGGTTTATGCAAGCACGATGGAGAGATTTGGAGGCTGGTAGATTTAACTTGCCGTCGCAGGCCATTGATTGGGAAGACTACAGAATCAACAAAAAGAACAACAACATCAGCATCAACAACAACGGAAACAGCAACAACATTTCCAATTACCCAACCAGGTACGTTTGATGGTGTTTTGTCTTAATAGTAGTTAACACAGGGTTCAACTGTGCATGTCAACACAGGGGTACCGTCTATGTCCCGTCCATAGAATTTGCTTCTTAGCGACTTTACTGTATTTACCCCCGCTCTTTTAAACCACCTGTCCTAAGGCGCCTATTTTCATAGAAGGCAATTTTTTCGTAATTAGGAGATTGAGCTACCTCCTTCCCCCAAAAAACCCACGTTTGAAGCCCTTGTCAATTTATTGATAGATTAACTCTTATTAATCAAGACAAATTGTTGATATTTTTGGTAAAAGTACATTATTAATCGTTGATTTTGCGTAATCGTAGTAACATGCATTAAGTTTAATTTTCCTTATCTATCTCGAATTCTTATTCAATACTTTTGGATCATTTGTTTTAGCGCTTTGCATTTACGAAGGCAAAGAGTTTTCACTTGGTGCTGAAATATTTCGAGGTGCTGACGAAAAGAGAGGAACTTGCTACAGCCTCGTTTGCTCGTCTAGGGGAGAGGTTGTCACAAAAGACAGGAAAAGATGTCGAACGTCACAGCAACCAACTGAACCTGTGACCACCGCTCCTCCAAGTAAAACAGAGACGCAGGTGAACAGTCCAAGAATACCTACAAGAGAGGTAACAAGTCCTCCCCTTGAGAACCCAACTACCATGCAACGTTTTGTTACAACAGAAAGGCACTACATCCCAACTACTCCACTTGGGTGCTTTGAGAATGGGAAGTTTTATCCTGCAGGATCAAAAATGTCAGATGGATATGACGAAAGCGAAGACTGGTGTTTTGGGTCATATTGTGACGAACGTGGCTTCGTGCTTAATTGGGACACCTGGAATTGTAAAGGGAGATATACCAGTACTGCCCCACCTTTACCAACCACCATTCCCTTTCCACCCTCCACTCCAGAGCCCCCAGTCCAAACCACTGAGCCAAGTACTACAAATGCACCATGGAGTGAACCAACAAGCACCAGAGAGCCAACTACAGATAGCGTCTTTAATCATTCAGAGCCTATTAAGGTTATCAAGGTATGTCACTTTGATGGCAAGCTCTTTGAAGCTGGATCGCAAATTTCAGAGGGATATGACAACGCCACAGATTGGTGCTATGGCCAATATTGCAATGATGATGGATATGTCGTTAACTGGGACAGATGGAATTGTAAAAAGGAACATTTTACTACTGCACGTATGTTAACATGACAATATGAAATTATAAGAATGATAATTGTCCAACAATATTGTACGAAGAACTGCACAAGTGCGCTAGGTTTATGGAGTGCTACACCAGCTTTTTATGTCTATATTATGTTAAAATGCTCTTTGCTTATGTATTGATAGCTAACATGTACATAACAACAACAAAAGCGGTCCTAAAAATCGGGCATTATGTAACTGTCGATTGTGGGTGAAGGAAGTGCTGTAACTATGACAAGTTGTTTCCTAAATCTTTTGCAGTTTTGCAGCTTTTAAGCCACATAAATTGAATGCATCAGCCTGAGTGACAAATTTAGCTCATAATACTAGCTTGTTACTCGCCATTATATTTTAATCTCCAAGGTAGTAAATTCATTTATTATTTTAGCTGTTCCAGCGACTGAACAACCGCAGACATTCCCACCAACCACAGAGGCACTACGCACTGAGGCTCCTAGTCTACCTGCCACAACCATATTTGGTTGTTACCTCAATGGTCGACTGTATCGCCCTGGAGAAGATATATCAAAAGGCTACGATGAAAAAACAGACTGGTGCCACGGAATGTACTGCAATCAACAAGGCGAGATTATCAACTGGGATGACTGGAACTGCAAAGGAAAGGGAGTCACAACAGAAGCAGTGGAGCCCGCGACTGAGCCAGAGTACCTTGCAACTGCAAAAGCACCCCCTATTTATCACACAACAGCACCTCAGATCGGTGGCTTTGGCTGTTATCATAATGGGAATCATTATCACCCAGGTGAAGCTATATCCAAAGGTTATGACAAGGAATCGGATTGGTGTTATGGAATGTATTGCAGTGACCGTGGAGAAATAATCAACTGGGATGATTGGAACTGTAAAGGTAAAGCAGCAACCACTGAAGTTCCTAGACTAACTACAGGTAAAAGTAGTCCAGTGACTCCTGCACCACTTCGCACGGAACGTAGGACATTGCCTCCTACAACAACTGGCACTTGTTACCATGGTGGTAGATCATACCAGCCAGGAGAGACTATTTCAGAGCATTATGATAAAGACAGTGATCTATGTTACGGAAAGTACTGCAATCACGCCGGGGCAGTTATTAGCTGGGATGACTGGAACTGCAAGCAAGGCAAAGGTGCCAAAGGTACAACTGAGCGTCCAGTGACATCAGTGTTAGTATCTTTTATTATATCTATATTTTTTTATTACTCATTTGTTTATATATTTTTATATCGATTGATTTTTCTACCTGTTAGACCTTTTAATTATAAAGATCTTTGAAGCTAACGCCATCATCAGAGGCAAGTTCAAAATCGGTTACATAAATTACAAAATTCCAATTTTGCTACAACACTTGGTGTTCTTTTGCAGTCACATTAACATATTTTCACTGAAAAATTTGAGAAAATAATAAAAAATAAAAAATAATGAAAAAATAATGATTAATAACTGTATTGAATTAGTGTTCATAACCCTTGTTGTAGCAAAATTGTTAAAATTTATCTGCATTGCAAGCCATTAGGCCTACACCGAATCACAACATTGTGAAGTAATCCACGACGGTATGGGGGAATTCTTGCACTGGCGCGTGCACTGGCAGTGCGATGTTTTCGAAGTTTTAAGATAGTGGAACAGAGGCGATGAATTACAAAAGACCATAAGAAAACTGTGAAATTTTACAACCAAGAGCAATTAATTGCAGACATTTGAAAATCCAAAATTTTACAAATGGCTAGATTGTGCACTACTCTTGACTGAAATCACTTCCGGTTTTGATCAAAATTGAAAATTCCACTGTTGCCTAAAAGGCCCTTGATGGTCTAGCATCAGAATATCAAGCAAACTTTATATAAAATAATTATTCTTGAACTCCTTTGCAGAATCAACGTTATCCCAGTACAGACCTACAACTGCCTATAAAAACATCTTTCTTTTATAGTCACATCGGCATATAATGCCCCTGTGATGAAATGAAAAAAGTATTTATCTTTTTTAGTATATTTCAATTCAATATTTTTATTGTTTTAGTTAATGGTTTATATCTTTTAATAGTAGTTCTATTGTAGATTGAAAAGAGGCCCCTTGCACGACCAACCTATGTTGGATATGAGATGAAATTTGAATTGAAAATAGGATTCAACTAAATGTACACTCTTAAGGTCCGACATTAGGAGCCTACTTAAGAAATTAAATTCCATGATTCCACTAAACACATCCGTGCAAAAATGTGTCAAATAAGTATCAGTTTTCTTATATCAATACAATATTTTTTTATCTTGCAGCCCTTTTGAATTGACAACTAGTACACAATCTGCTGAATCTACCAGTGAAAGCCTTGTTCCAATAACCACCACAGCAGCAACAAGATTTCAAACAACGATACTCACTACCGTACCTTTTCATAGTTTAGGCTGCCATGAAAACGGAGTCTTTTACCAGCCTGGTGCTAGTATTTCGGAAGGATATGATGAGTATTCCGATTGGTGCTATGGACAATACTGCGACGAGAGAGGCGAAATAGTTAACTGGGATACTTGGAATTGCAAACGAAAAACGACTCCACCGACAACAGCACCTGCCCTGACGACATTGCCTACGATGGAAGAGGCTAAAACAACGGAAGAGACAAAAACAACGGAAGAGGCTAGTACAACGGAAGAGACGAAAACAACGGAAGAGGCTAAAACAACGGAAGAGACGAAAACAACGAAAGAGGCGAAAACAACGGAAGAAGCGAAAACAACGGAAGAGGCTAAAACAACGGAAGAGACGAAAACAACGAAAGAGGCGAAAACAACGGAAGAGGCTAAAACAACGGAAGAGACGAAAACAACGAAAGAGGCGAAAACAACGGAAGAAGCGAAAACAACGGAAGAGGCTAAAACAACGGAAGAAGCGAAAACAACGGAGGAGACGAAAACAACGGAAGAGGCTAAAACAACGGAAGAGGCTAAAACAACGGAAGAGACAAAAACAACGGAAGAGGCTAAAACAACGGAAGAGACAAAAACAACGGAAGAGGCTAAAACAACGGAAGAGACGAAAACAACGAAAGAGGCGAAAACAACGGAAGAAGCGAAAACAACGGAGGAGACGAAAAAAACAGAAGAGGCGAAAACAACGGAAGAGACGAAATCAACGGAAGAGACGGAAATAAAAGCAGGGCCTACGGCAACGCCATCAACGTGCGCATATAACGCTGTACTTTATAGCATTGGTGATACTGTCTACGAGAAGTATGATCAACATAACAACTGGTGTTACGGCCTAGCATGTAGTAGAAACGAGCAGTTGGTTTATTGGGACAAATGGAACTGTAAAGCGCTAACAACTCCATCGCCTCACTTATTGACGAAAAAAGTGAAACTTAACTTGTCGAGTCCTGATGATAAGGGAGATGGTGCTGCTCGTTGTCTGTACAAAGGAGTAGAATATTTAACAAAGCAATTTATAAAGAAAACATGCAATGAGGTGGGTAAATGCAACGTTTTGTTCTGCAATGATAAAGGTATTGTTGTGCCAAAGATCCTAAGTGATATTACTCGTAAAGAAGGCTCTAGTGAAGATTCATTCGTCTTTCAAAGTACAAAGAAGCGATTGAGCGAGAGAGAATATTGAGACCGTATTACTGACCTTAGCAGTTGCTTAACTTGCAAATTTTATATGAGTGTGGCTTCCTTAGGGTTATATATCTTGCTATTCTTTTGCTCTCAATTGTGATTTTATTGAAATCAGACCTAATGGGCAGGAGAAGCCTCTTGTAAATCGTTTCCTGCTCTATCTAGTCACCTTGACCGCTTCCACTAATTCCTCTTTCTTTAGCGAGTCTCTTCTCCTGTGGTGTTGCTTGCCCTAACAACTATAATATTTTCTCTTATCAGGTTTAACATGGGCGCCGCAGAACAGGTTTTACCCACAAAATAGGCAAATTTTCAACCATTTAAGTTTTACACCGTTGGCAGGGTGAGGAGAGACTTTTTCAGGGCATTCACTCTTCTACAAAGAGCATAAAAATAGAGACCCAAAACCCTTGGCGTTTGAACAATTTTTTGCTTTACCTAGTGACCTTCCTACCACTTTCTAATCCTTACTATTCTCTTTATTGCTCCTACCCTTCACTTCTTTTATTTTCACCCATACCCCCAAGACTCTCATGTCTGTTTAAAGTATGCATGTTATTATATTATTCTCATTAACAATGCTTGTTGAGATTTATTTTAAACATTTTCATTGATATGACATTAACCAAAATTCAAATATATTTACTCTTTTGCTTTATTGTTTATCATGTCGTACACCAAACATGGACAATGAGTTTTATAGATTTTTTACAATAAAACATATCGTTTTTATTCAAATATTCTTGACTAAATTGCTTGAAAATTCTTAGAAATTTCCTCTTTGCTTTAGCTAACAAATATGTGATAACTTTCATTCGATAGAACTTGCCCCCCCCCCACCTTTTAAGATGCTTCCTATGTCCCTGGTTGTCATTGTGTGAAAACCCAGCTAGAAGCATCAAACATATAGGGAAAACAATGCTAAAAGACGCCTTAAATAACTAATCTGTCATTCCTATGAAACAAACGAAATACACGATTTTCTTTAATAATGAATGGTTGATTCAATCTTTGAGGGCCTACTGGAACAAAGAACTGGATATAAGGACTGGAATAGTTCCGAATGCGACATTACACATTTTAACCATTGCACTATGTGCCAGTGGTGAGGTGGGCAAATTTTCATTGGGGTGACCAGATCTTGCTCGGCGTTCCTTCTAAATGAACAACAAAATTAATTGTCTCATTTTCGATAACGGGTTTTGTGTGTCCTGGATTTGCGGAGCGAAAATCAAAGCCTCTAAGCTGTCAACAAAGATTCCTTCTTTTTATAGAAATGAACCGTAAAAAATGTTCAGTTTTGCGATCAAGTGCAACTGAAGACCGGACACAGTTTTGTTACATAGGAAAAGATCTGAGCCATGTACAGGACGTCCCAAAAGCCATGAACGTAGTAAATCTATGGCTGCCAAACCATAAAAGGTATTCAATATTCGTGTTTCAATTTGTAATGCGACCCTTATGACCAGCGGAAAATGACAATCAATAACAATAAAATATGCGCAAGACTCGGATGCTTCCTTATAAAAAGCACTCGCTTCGCTCGCGCAATCAGCTAATTGTACTTGTAAGTAACCTGTCTAGACCAGTTGCACCGCTCCGTTGATTTTGCACTCCCTTAGCAACTCTCACAGGAACCGTCCTCCCCTCCAACCCCTTACCCCAAGGCTCCGCAACAGACTTTTTTTAAATTCATCAATAACCCAAAATTAGACAGAGGTTGAAGATTCTAAACTTGATAATTGAAAATGGAATTTTAGAGTGAAGTATAATTCTTTGCAGAGATTATATCTTTCTTTTGCAAATTTGATTGCTTTTAAGATTAACTACGTAATTATGCAGTTTGGATTTCCTCTAAAATATGTTGGTATTTTGATCTAAATATTTTGTCAGGTTTTCCGAACTCAAGTACTTATATTCTTGCCATTACCTTATCAAAGAATATCCTGGCATAAAGATCTCCTAAAAAATGAGGGTCTTTGTTCCAATGAGTAATCTTGCCCTAGTTAATTCTAAGAACATCTACTTCATAATTGTCTATAACAGCAGACAAAGATGTTAGTTACCAAGTGCTGGTCCCAAGGGGCTGCCTATTGTTGCATAATCAAGTTGTATTCATGTTGCAAAGTTTAATCCAAAATCTTCGCTCGAGCAAGGCCTCTTATTGGAAATTGTAACTGAAGTTTGAAGAACCCTCAATTAAGCTAAACGAAGGAAAATCGAATCTGAACTCAATTAAGCGACGAGAGGCTTGTTGAAAGGGATGCTTGCCTTAAAGAAACTTGTCTTTGCATGGAGCTTTGCAGTGGCGGAAATTGAGATTTTAAATGGAGAGGTAAGAGCAGTGAAATATCCGAGAATCAAGGGCGTGGTCATCCCCAAATTTTCCGGCCACGCCCTATTATAGCCACTCCCTTTGATGACCACGCCCATTTGGTGACCAGGGCCTTTTTGCAATATGGACAAAACAACCAGTTGTGAAAAATTCCAATGCTTTAACCCTTAACAGGTATTATTGACAATAACCCTACATTCAAAACTAAAACTCTTTCCAAATCCTAAGAAATTCTTTAGTTTACCCGCAACTAATTGTTTTTCTATTCATTTTAGAAGATTCCATGTCCTTCGTTTGAGGTCTTCTGTTGCAAAATTTTAAATAGATAGAAACCGTATCAGGTATTGAATCAGATTTCTTTCCCCATCTATCAGGTAAAAAAATCCGACTTTAATGAGAATTTTCCGAGTCATATCGAATTGGGGGGCAATTCCCCCCCCCCACAATTCCCGACTCTGGAGCCTTGATACCCCTTTGCTTGTTCAAATATGTTCGAACTGTTTTGTTCAAATAAATTGTTTCAAAGATATTTTCAGTGCACTTGTTATAGTGTCGGTTTGATATAGTTGCGGATGAACTGTGTATGTTGAAAGAATTCTAGATAAAATTGAATATCATGATAAAATCAAGTAATCATTAAAGTCAGAGCACTGGTTCTAAAATTTATGATAACCATTATTAGATTTATCTTTTCAAATCTCGTCGGTGGTCCTATTGCCATTGGGAAAACCTATCCACTGAACATTAACAATGATATACAATGCATCTTGAGGAATTCCTTCGAATTTCTAGCTTGAAGGGGTAAGAATGCTAAGCAGTCTAGATCAAGTTGTAGCGTATTTTTGTACAATGTTGGAAAAAAATATATAACATAATTCTGTGCTTGGGCTTATGGGGGGTTATGATCAACTATAACGAGTGTCGAAGAAGAAAGTTCTATGATGATATTCAGTAATGGCGGCACGGATGAAAAGTATCAGCTGGCTGGCTTTATCAGTAGGTCAAATGATTGACTAAGCAAATATCTTGTGCTGTAAATAGGTCATCCCGTGCGCTGATCACATATCATTCGTGCCGACAGCAGCTGAATGAAAATGTCACATATGAAGAAAGCCATCTATTTTCGCGTTCCGTGCCGACAGTTGCCGTCTTCACGATAGTCGTACAGCAGCTGTATCGGTTATTGACAACCATGAATAGAAGTAGGCAGCAATATAAATAAAGTTTAAATGGGCGTTGAATTTGAAAAAGGTTTTCTTGCTTAGATTCTTCTTCATTCCATTGCTTGGCTACATACTACAGCTTTATTTTATTGAGGGCAATAAAATATAGGGCAATATTTGCCATTTCATTGTCAAGGGGGCTTTATGTTCAACGACACGTAACAACCAGCATATACATAAGCTTGTAGCATCAATGGCTCACCCATGAACTGCCATCCCTGGCTCAAATATGAACGGCCATAAACGTATGCCGTTATTCTGGCAGTCTCCGCACAATGGACTATTGCTGTTAGCATTGCAGTTTTAGCTGTTGCCATTCAAGACAAAAGCCACGCACCAATACCATCAGTCACCAATTCTCTTATTTTCAAATATCTTACTGTAATGATTGTTATTCCGTCAGCCATCGTTATCATTGTCATTCAGCTGCGGCTGTTCTTTTCAGCCAATCAAAGATAGTTAGAGTTGATGTGGTTGGAGCTTTTGGCAATCGAGCTGAATTGGCAGATTCTCGAAAAATGCAGCTAAAAGCCACGTTTGCTACTAGCATAGTGGCAATCGCATACGTCACATGCATGTTACCAGTTACTATTTTGTTTGCATTTGAAATACAGCATGGTGAACATCTGTCGAAAAGTGCTCAGTTCATCAAGTATTTAGCATTGCTTAATAATTTGGCCAATCCTATTGTTTACGGGATTGCATTGCTGATACAAGAAAGCAAATATGGAAAAACATCAAAGCGGCAAAAAACTACCTCTTTCGGCAACAATAACAAGATGCATTAAAATTTCTTGAAGAAAAATAGTCATACTTTGGCGTGAGTGTGCAACGCTGGAAATTGTAGATAATGAGCCTCGTGTCATGCTATGCTAGTCGTTATTACCCAGGAATCTTGGTCATGTATCGAATTTTTGAACACTGTATTGACAATGCACAAATTTTATTAATTTTTGATCGAGAAATGGTACATTTTGGACTCTTTAGGTAACATTCTGCAGTATTTGATATCAATAAACGTTCTGAATGAAGTAGTGAGAACATTTGTAAATAAACTTTTTAAAGGATCTTTTAAAATACATTGAATTATGCGAAGTAGTTGTTTCGGACCATGTAATTGGAAGTAGGTAATGGCAATCTTAATATTTTGTCTGACGTCTGGCAGCCTAAGATTAGTGAATACTGTTAGGATGAGAATTCGTTTTGTATTTTTGGTAAAGTAATAAAATTATTTTAGTTTAGACTAGTTATTTAAAACATACCTTTATAAAAGTGTTAAATTCGATGCCATTTTTCGTACTTCATTTTACTGTATCTGAATTGACCAAAAAGGGGTTAAGAACTAATCATGTTTCCTTAGGACAAAACAATTTTTCAGACACAAATGGCATTTCAGAAACACAACTTTATGAGACCTCATCCATTATTGATATAAGTTTGCTACTAAATGCTCTGTTTTACGAATTTACACAGGTGTAGAGTGTCTTGCAGTAAATTACTCGTGATGATAGGTGAAAAGGGAAATAATGCGTGTCAGAGACTCCAAATCACATTGATTCGTTTTAAGGCATAAGGTAAATAGACGTATTAACTTTGCTGTACTTAACAATCTATTCAGGTGCATTTACAAGATTTTTCTTGTCTTTCGTTAATTCTATTTTCCGCATCTTTTAGCTTGAATTTAAGGTGTAGAAGATGAAGATTTTGCTTAAACTTTGAAAACTTAAAAGAAAGAGACATGATTAAAATGAAGTCAAACAAGTGCTTGTATGAATACCTATGACAATAATTTCACTATTCTCAGTGGATTTCTGTCATTTGCATTGATTATGTTCTTGTTCCTCGGTTAGATATGAAAGAAACTTCCTTTTCTCCTATCCACCTGAACTTTTCTTCTTATGAGGAATTATACTTAATCTAGCAGAATAATATTTTTTAGTTCAACTATTGGTAAATGCCAATCACTTCGTGTCTAACGTAAATCAATCCCTTAGATGATGATATCTCAACCAAGAAAAAAAACAAAATGACCTAAAAACCTGAATTCTCAAGAACAGATGTAAGTACTTGCAATAACAGGCCGTGGGAGGGGGGGGGAGAAGAGGGCTCAGATTAGACGTGTTAGGATGGGTGTTGGGGATAAGAAATGTTTGTAAGATAGCACTAACTACTAACCTGGCTGTGTATCTTAATTTAAAAATGTTAGATAATATTTCGTCCACCCCCACACAGATTTTATTATATATAGGTTTTCCAATCCCCGAATTTTTGGCCCTCATTTCTATAAGAATTAGACTTACACACCTTTGCTTTCAGACGACGTAACTTGGGTGCACAAGAATCATGGTTGCTAAGTGTTGTTGACATGTGTTCTGGATTTGTGAAGCGAAAATCAAAGCGTCTAAGCTGTCAATGAAGATTCATTCTTGCAATACAAATAAACAATAAATGAAAGATCAGTTTTTTATCAAGTGCAACAGGAATGCCATGAACGCAGTAAATCTATGGCTGCCAAGCCATAAAAGCAATTCAGTAAAAGGCAGCGGCGTAACGGAGCAGTGTGGGGCCCTTAGTCAAATCAGTGGTTTGGGACCCCTACTTTTTCCAGATCGAGTTTACTTGCTGAGCACGAAATTACCCCGAAACTACCGAAATTACTGCATGTAACTCACAGGCTTCAGAAAATTAAACTCATCATTTCTCTGGTTATACAGCTTATTGCTAAATCCGTATGTCCCTGTAGCTTGTAGAACGAAATAATAGAATGAACATGACCCTTCCAAAGCACCAATAACTAGGTCGTAAATCTACCAAAATATTATAGACGGCTTTTTACTCAGCTAGAAGCGAACTGAAGTTTAAATCCAAAAAATCCAACCAACACACCCTGCTGCGTGACAAACAACTTAATTGCAGGTGTGAGTTGCTGATCAACCGTAAACAAACAAAATGGATAATACAAATTGGTAACTGAACGAACACAAAGAATATTGCCTTAGCAACACAATAGTCAACTGTCAAATTAGTTTGGAATTCATGTGCAACACTGCATTAATTGCTTACATGCAATTTTTAAACAACATTAACTAAGATCCATTTAGTAATGAGAGGCTTGTCGAAGGTGAGGCTAGCCACAAAAGAGCTGTCCTTTATGTGGGGTTTCCTTGGTTGCTCTATTTGGTTTCTAAATTGGTGTAGGAAAGTGGAAAAATGCCAGAAAAATACCGGAAAAAGGAATCTCTACTACATGAATTTGTGATAAAGTTTGTATAGCAAAGATTTTCTCCTCTAACAGCTATTCACGAATTTTTTTCAATAATCTGGTTTAAGTTGCCACCAACAATCATAGGGGTACCAAAAGCTCCCTGCAATGATAGCCAATCCTCCTTCCAAGTTAACGAAATAACTCATGCACATGACTGTGTTTAATTTTGAATTCATTTCAAAAACTGTGAATATTGAAAGAATTTTTGATAAAATAGAATAACTGAAATAATAAATCAAGTTAAAGCACTGATTCTAAAATTTAGGATTACCATTATTTTGTTCATTATTGTCGGGGAATGCGTTCGCCCACCCTTGATGCAGTTTATTTTTACCTTTCCTTTCGTGTTTCAGTTTGGCCAGTCGTTGTAAGCTTTATTTGTTTTGTTAACTCACGAGATGTTAATTTTAGCTTAATATAATGCTTGTCAATATTGTATGAGCAGTTAGATCGATCAGTTCACGATAGAGTTTAGAGTGAAGAATGATCATGAAAAACGTCGCAATAAAGATTGAGTTTTGTTATCTCGAGCTCTAATAAAGAATCAGTAGAGTGCGGGGGTGATCCCTAACACAAATGGTCCACCGAGCCGGATAGAGTCGAAACAACAAAATGAGTGGAGATTTAGATAAATTAAAGAAGAAACGTAGTCCATTGCGACGAAACGCTACGAGATTGGTATCGAAAGGTCAGGAAATTTGCGGTTCAGACTTGAACGAGAGTAAAAGGGTCCAAGCAGAAGCTATCAGAGAAGAGCTTAAGGAACAATTGAATTTACTAAAGGAACTGGATTCCGAAATTTACGAGTGCATTTATGAAAAAGAAGAAGATGAGGCTGTTGATAAAGAGGTTCAAGAGGCATCAGATTATAAAGGACGTATTCGAGCTGCCATACTTTTAATCGACGATGCATTGAAAAAGTTTTCTTCGAAATCGATCGAGGACCCCGAAAGAAGTTTTTCAGCGGGAAGCATTGGTTCAAGTGCAGGGCGTACTGCAAGAGTAAAATTGCCAAAGCTGGAAATCAGGAAATTTTCTGGGAAGATACACGAGTGGAATGAGTTTTGGGATGGGTTTTCGTCTTCAATTCACAGCAACGACGAATTATCCGATGTTGATAAGTTGAAGTATCTCAGAGGGTATCTGGAGGGTTCTGCCCGTTCTGTTATCGCAGGGATTCCTACAACTGGAGCATCGTACGAAATCGCTGTGGAGTTACTTAGGAAAAGATTTGATCGACCAAATGTCATTCAACGAGCCCATATAAACGAATTGATTAATTTGCCACCAGTGTTTTCAGAAAAGAATGCTGTACGAATGAGACAATTCTTAGACGAAATCGAGATACACAGGAGAGGTTTAGAGTCGATGTACGTGGACATGGAAACGTATTCGAAATTCATAGTTCCCATCTTGATGGACAAGGTTCCAGAGTCGGTAAGACTGAACATGATACGTTTCAACGAGAGGAATCACCTAGAGTGGATGATCACCGATTTCACGGAGGCCTTTGAGAAGGAAATCAGGGTTAGAGAGTGTCACGTGCCGATAAGAAGCCAGAACGTGTCAGCCGTTTCTGTTACTCCGAGAAGACAACGACAACCACCACAACATTATGAAGAGGGCAGTGCCAGCGCGCTAACAGTGGCTCTGAAGAAAGGCAAAAAATGCGTCTTTTGTATGGACGAAAGTCATGCACCAGAAAATTGTGACAAGATCAGAAGCCAAGAAGACCGAAAGAAAATATTGATGAGGTTTGCCAAGTGCTTTAATTGTTTGAACTCAGGACACAGGGTAGTTAATTGTAGATGTAAGAGTTGTTGTACGAAGTGTAAACAAAAGCACCACACGTCAATTTGTAATAAACAAACTAGGCCAGTGCAACAGGTTTCGGAACAAACTGCATCGCAAGCGTCCATTGCTGCAGCAGCAGACCGCGCGATTCCCTTAGACCCCACTGCAGCTTCTTGGGTTGGGAACGTACAATCCGATAGCAAGGTAGCCTTACAGACAGCCTTGGCAGTAGTCGACGACAAAAAAGAGAGGACTGTGAGAGTATTGTTCGACTCAGGGAGTCAGAAGTCTTTCGTTACTGCCAAAACTGTACAGGGGTTAAGACTGAAGGCAGTGAGAAAAGAAAAGGTAGGAATTAGAGTGTTTGGTATGAATGACGCGGAATACGAAGTGAGAGAAGTTGTGAGGTTTAGAGTGTCGAGTGTGAATGGTGGAGAGAGTGTAGAAGTTGAATGCTATGTTGTGCCTGAAATCTCTAGTATTGCTAATGCACATATTGAAGTGGCAAAGAATGATTACCCTTATCTTCGTCAGCTTTATTTTTCAGATGTTGCTAAGAACCAGGAAGAATTAGAATGTCATATTCTGATAGGTTCCAACTACATTTGGGAGTTTCAGAAAGGGGAAACAATCAGAGGGGGGCCTAATGAGCCAGTTGCGGTACGAACCACACTAGGTTGGGTCATATCTGGACCACTAAGAGGAGGACAAATTGATGGAAACGAAGTCCAAGTGCATTTTGTACAAAGCACGACAAAGCAGGAGAAAGATTACTTGGATGAGAAGGTAAGCAAACTTTGGGATTTGGATTCCCTTGGTATCCGTCAAGATAATGAGGTACATGAAAAGTTGATTGATAATATCTCATTCACAGGACAGAGATACTCTGTAGCTCTTCCTTGGAAATCAGGCCATGATGAGTTGCCATCAAATTATGGTATTACGTTAAACAGGCTGCAAGTCCTTCTCAAGAAACTGAAGAAGGACCCTGATATATTAAGTAAATATGATGAAGTGATCAGAGAGCAAGAGAAAGCTGGTATTATTCAGAAAGTCACGAATTTGGAACCAGCTGATAAGGTTCATTATCTCCCACATAGGGCTGTGGTGCGAGAAGATGCAGAGACAACCAAGGTAAGGGTGGTCTTTGATGCTTCCTGCAAGAAGACAAAGAGTGGAACATCACTGAACAATTGTCTTCATGTAGGACCTCCACTCACACCCTTGATCTTGGAAATATTATTGAGGTTTAGGGCACATAATGTCTCATTAGTAGCAGATATTGAAAAAGCCTTCTTGAATATTGAAATTGATGAGGTAGACCGTGACTGTCTAAGATTTCTGTGGGTGGATGATATACATTCTGAGAACCCAGAAATTCAGATTTTTAGGTACAATCGTGTTGTCTTTGGGGTTAATTCTTCCCCATTTATTCTCAATGCAGTTTTAAGACACCACCTAGAATCGTTTAATGATACCGACCCAGAATTTACGTCTAAAGTTAAAGAAAGCTTCTTTGTAGATGATCTAGTAACAGGTGCGGATTCTGCAGAGAGTGCATACCAGCTCTACCAGAAAGCAAAAGACGTCTTAAGACAAGGAGGATTCACACTAAGAAAGTGGAAATCAAACGACCAAGATCTGATGCAAAGAATTAATGATGCAGAAAAGTCCAACATGTTGGAAAATGGGCAAAAGGAAAATCCCGAGATTCAAGACAGTTTTGCAAAGGAAACATTGGGAACTACTGCAGACAAACATGAGAGCAAGACCAAGGTTTTAGGCATTGGATGGGACATGCAGAGTGATACACTGGAAATCAACTTGAGTAAGGTGAGTAATCTTGACCTAAATCCTGGTTTGCCAACTAAAAGAATAATCTTGAGCACACTTGCTTCTATATTTGATCCTTTAGGATTGGTAAGTCCTGTACTTGTCAGCCCTAAAGTTTTGTTCCAAGAAATGTGCATTGAATCTCTAAATTGGGATGACCCCCTTCCTCAGGAAAAGTTAAGCTTGTGGGAGGAGTGGGTTAAGGACATAGAAGATGTGGGTAGAATAGAAGTTCCTAGGTGTTATACTAGTGCAGTAAAAGGAGAGGTTTTGAGTTATTCGCTACATGGATTTGGAGACGCATCTAGTAAAGCATACTCTGCAGTCATTTACTTAGTTTGTCAAACTAGTCAAGGTATTTACACAAAGCTTGTAGCTTCTAAAACTAGAGTAGCGCCTTTGAAGAAGTTGAGCATAAACAGGTTAGAGCTATTGTCTGCAAAAATTCTTGTTACGTTGATGGCATCAGTGAAGAAAACCTTAGCCAATCAAATCAGTATTAAAGAAACTAGGTTTTGGTTGGATAGTCAGACAGCACTCTATTGGGTCAACAACAATGGTGAGTGGAAGCAATTTGTGAAGAATCGAGTAAATGAAATTCTGTCAATGTCATCTAAAACAGAATGGGGTCATGTAAGTGGAACAGAAAATCCTGCAGATATTGGGTCTAGAGGAGTTAATGCCAGTCAGTTAAAGAGTAGCAAATTATGGTGGGAAGGTCCATCTTGGCTAAAGGGATGTAAGCAAGATTGGCCTAGATTTAATGAAACAGACAGGTCAGAAAGAGTTAGTGTAGATGTAGAAAGGAAGAAAGAAACAGTTTTGAGCATACAGACCAAGATTCAGACAGGTATCTCAAATGTTATAGATATTGGAAGGTTTAACTCATTGAACAGATTATTGAGAGTTACTGCATTAGTTGTCAGATTTGTAAGGAATATCAGAGCAAAGAGGGTAGCAAGGTATTTGGATGAAGAACCACTTAGTGCAGAAGAAATTGATGCAGCCGAAAAGTTGTGGATATTGGATGTTCAGGATAGTCTAAGAACTAGACCAGAGTTCTCTAAAGTAAAGGAAAGCTTAGGAGTTGTTTTGCAGGGTGACTTTTTAGTATGTAAGGGCAGACTCGAGAATGCAGAACTAGAAGAGAGGGCAAAGTACCCTATAATTTTGCCCAGAGACCATAAATTTACTGAGCTTGTGATTTGGATGTGCCATGATAATGTTGAGCATTTGAAAGTAGGTGCCACTCTTACTGAGTTAAGAAGTAGGTTTTGGGTTACGAAAGGTAGGCAGTTGGTCAAGAAGATTATACACAAGTGTTTTATTTGTAAAAGGTGCGAAGGAAAATCATTTAGGCCACCAGTAGTAGCCCCACTACCAGATTATAGAGTGTCTGAGGCACCACCGTTTAGCCGCATTGGTGTCGATTTTGCAGGACCATTATACTCAAAAGGGAGTGATGGTAAGATGAACAAATGCTATGTTGCGTTATTCACGTGTTGCGTCACAAGAGCAGTACACATTGAACTGGTAACCGATCTTACTGCATCTAATTTTCTGAATGCGTTGCGTAAATTTGCAGCCAGGCGTGGTAAACCAAGCTTGATTGTGTCTGATAACGCAAAAACTTTTAAGACTGTAGCTAAATTCTTGAAGAAAGTTTACAGTGACGAACGCCTCCAAGATTATCTTGTAAATAAACGGATTCAATGGATTTTCAACTTAGAACGAGCCTCCTGGTGGGGAGGACATTTCGAGCGAATAGTTGGTTTGGTAAAAAGGTGTCTAAGGAAGGTTATAGGGAAGGCAAAACTTTCATTTTTAGAACTAGAGGTCGTTTTATGTGAAGTTGAAAGTAATTTGAATTCGCGTCCTCTTACCTATTGTTATGAGGATTTGGGGGAGGAACCATTAACCCCATCTCATTTGTTGCACGGAAGGCGATTTTCCAATTTATTTTCAGGAGCAGAAGCGAAACCCGATTTTGAGAATTACAATAAGCTGTCCACGAGGTTCAAATACTTGCATACGAAATTAAATCATTTTTGGAAACGTTGGAAGACAGAATATCTTACAGGTTTGAGAGAAGTGCACAAGTTGCAGAACAGGAAGCAAGTCGTTATCAATCCGGGAGATGTTGTTTTGATCGGCGATGAGAACGTAAAACGTGGATTCTGGAAAATTGGAATAGTAGAAGAGCTCGTTGTTGGGAAGGATGGAATCGTGCGTGGGGCTAAGGTAAAGAAAGCCGGAAAGGGTAAGCCAGATTTTGTAAGTAGACCGTTACAGAAATTATATCCTCTAGAACTTTCGTGTTCGAGTGGAACGGAGACATATAATATGAATGTAAAAGAGAATGTGAAGGTGAAAGACGAAGTAAAGAAAGAGAGAAAGGAAAGAGGCGAGGAAGCTGGGAACCCTGGGAGGGTTACGCCGCGCAGAGCAGCAGCCGCAGACGCGCGCGTGCGAACTCAGCTTATGCTAGACTACGGGTAGTCTAGGAGGGGGGTGTGTCGGGGAATGCGTTCGCCCACCCTTGATGCAGTTTATTTTTACCTTTCCTTTCGTGTTTCAGTTTGGCCAGTCGTTTTAAGCTTTATTTGTTTTGTTAACTCACGAGATGTTAATTTTAGCTTAATATAATGCTTGTCAATATTGTATGAGCAGTTAGATCGATCAGTTCACGATAGAGTTTAGAGTGAAGAATGATCATGAAAAACGTCGCAATAAAGATTGAGTTTTGTTATCTCGAGCTCTAATAAAGAATCAGTAGAGTGCGGGGGTGATCCCTAACAATTATTTCAAATCTCTTCGTGGCTCTGTTACCTTTGGTGAAACGTATCCACTGAACATTAACGATGATTTCAAATGCATCTTGAGGAAATCCTCAGGAATTCTCACTTTAAGGGGGTAAAAATGTTAATCAGTCTAGAGTAAGTTTTAGCGTATTTTTGTACCATATTGAAAAATATAAACAATGATTTAGTGCAAGGTTTCATGGAAAAAGTCCTATGCTAATAGTAAAAGCAGCACGGCAGTAGTATCAGCTGGCTTCTAGCTTCAATTGTATTTTCAATTAAGTTTACTTTCTTTGTGGATAATCCAGGTCAAATGATTGACTATGCAAATATCTTATGCTGTAAATAGGTCAACTCGAGCGCTGATCACACTACTGTCGTGCCGACAGCAGCTTAATGAAAATGTCACATATGAAGTAAGCCATCTACTTTCGCGCTCCGTGCCAGCAATTGCCGTCTTTCGCTGCAGTCGTACAGCAGCTGTATCGGTTATTGACAATCATGCATAGAAGAAGGCAGCAATATACATGAAGTTTGAAGGTGCATTGACTTTGAAAATTTTATCGTGTTTTGACGCCAATTCATCGTGCTTTGACGCCAATCATGGCTACAAATATACAGCTTAACTTGATTGAGGGCAATATAGCCTATATTTACCCTTTAATTCTCGAGGAGGCGATATTGTCAAATGACATCCAGCATGTGGCATAAACATCAGGACCGTCGAGGGGGGAGGGTAGGCGGGGTCGGAGGTCCGGGGCCCGCAAAAGATTTATTCAATGAGAAAATGACATCCAGCATGTGGCATAAACATAAGCTTTTTGCATCAATGGCTCACCCATGAACTGCCATCACTGGCTCAAATATGAACCGCCATAAACGGTTCACCCATGAACCGGTATCATTAGTTTTCAAAATTAACCAGATCTATCGGTGGTTCACCTATAAACTGCTATGTATTGATTCACCGTGAACTGGTATGACTGGTTTTCATATTCATGAGTGACATTGATGGTTTACCAAAGAACCGCTATTACTGGTTTACTGATGAACTAGAATAAGTTGGTCATCCATAACATATACAATCACTGTTTTCATAAAAAGCAGTAGATTTTCAAATCATTTCACATGCAGGACCTTCTGTTGTGACTTTGTACTGTGACATGCTTTTCAGTCCATGGAAACTGAAAGACTCTTAAACATTTTGCAGTTTTGCGGAATACTACATTGAGGCGAATTTTTATTTATTTGGGTGGATATCCACACGATTCCAAATCATTTTAATTTAATCTATACTTTTATGGGGTACGCCTTTATTCACAATTGTGATTAAATAGAGAGGCCAAATAAGTATTAAGTAAAATCCAGTCAGAATCCATACGCCTAAACGCAATAAAATTTGCGCATGATTGTTGAACAATCTCAATGATAATTTTGTTGAATAATTTCAAAAATGAAGTCATATCCAGATGGCTTCCTCAATCTACCTCCTTCCGTGAGAGCAGCTGCTAGGAAATGGCTTTAAATTGCTGCCAAAACAGTAACCTTACCATATGCAAAGAAATCACTCCAACGATTGCTAAAGATCAATCATTTCAAGAGTTGCTGTGTCTAATATTGCCACTGAAGCCAAATGAATATGGAGAGGACGCTGATTAATGTCTCAATGACACATCATAACCAAACTCTTTTGAGATGCAGTGCTGGAGAAGCACCGTTAAGTATTGCAATCATTTTGCTGTTACTTTTTCTACCCTTGCATTTGCTGGTAGCAAAGATTCTTTGCATAGATGCTCAATTGGCATTGCCTCACCACAAGATCATGCTCTCGGTAACAACATCTGATTCCATGCAGCTTTTTATTGTAGCGATTTACATAATAGTTGATAACGTGTTAAGTTCAATCTCAAACGAAGCTATTCTGTGTAGTATGGTACACATTTCAAATACTGTAATGCTATTCTTTGGAGTTATAACATTGACAGCTTCTAGCTTAGGCATTGTTACAATGTCGATAGAAAGATACATCTCTTGCATCTACAGTTTCTACATACATCAGATTATGACGACCAAAAGAGTTATTATGGCAGTATGCACACAATGGACTATTGCTGTTAGCTGTGCAGTTTTAGCTGTTGCCATTCAAGACAAAAGCAATTCAACAATACCACCAGTCACTAATTCTCCTATTTCCAAATATCTAACTGTAGTGACTGTTATTCCGTCAGCCATCGTTATCATTGTTCTTCAGCTGCGGCTGTTCTTTTTCAGCCGATCAAAGATAGTTAGAGTTGATGTGGTTGGGGCTTTTGGCAATCGAGCTGGATTGGCAGATTCTCGAAAAAGGCAGCTAAAAGCCACGTTTGCTACTAGCATAGTGGCAATCGCATACGTCGCATGCATGTTACCAGTTGCTATTTTGTTTGCATTTGAAATACAGCATGGTGAACATCTGTCGAAAAGTGCTCAGTTCATCAAGCGTTTAGCATTGCTTAATAATTTGGCCGACCCTATTGTATACGGGATTGGCATTGCTGATACAAGAAAGCAAATATGGAAAAACATCAAAGCGGCAAAAAACTACCTCTTTCGGCAACAATAACAAGATGCATTAAAATTTCTTGAAGAAAAATAGTCATACTTAGGCGTGAGTGTGCAACGCGGGAAATTGAAGATAACGAGCCTCGTGTCATGCTATGCTAGTCGTTATTACCCAGGAATCTTGGTCATGGATCGATTTTGTTAACACTGTATTGACAGTGCACAATTCTTATAAATATATAATTGACAAATGGCACATTTGGGGCTCTTTGGGTAACATTCTGCAACATATGATACCAATTAACGTTCTGGCTGAAGCAGTGAGAACATTTGTAAATAAACATTTTAGAGGACTTTCCTTTAAAAGACACTGAAGTATGCGAGGTAGTTCTTTCGGACCGTATTATTAAAAGTAGATGTAATTAGATTAATAGATGTATTGAATCTACTGCACGTCATGGCCAATTCTAGTTCATTTTCAAGGTTTTTCCTGTGTTATTTCGTTAATTATATTTTGCGCATCTTTTAGCTTGAACTGAAGGTATATGTAGAAGTAGATTTTGCTTAAACTATAAAAATTTATTTTCAAAACTTAGAACAGGAATGAGATACGTTAGAACAATGAAGTCAAACAAATTTTTTGAGGAGTACCTATGACAATGAACAGTTTTTTCTAGCGGATTTTAGTCATCTGCATATTCCGGACTCGACCGTTAAAGACTTTACATACTTGCTATGTTTCCAGAACTTAGTTAATAGCATATTTATATCTATTTCATTTTTTGACTATATTACTAAAGTAGTTACGCAGACTTTTCTCCAATCTATTTTAGCATTTAGCTCTATGGTTACAGGGTGGTTGCTTGTTTTCTTTTGCAAGGTGTAAATGAATAAAGGCCATTCATTTTGAATAGTTAAACCACATTAAGCCCTGAGAAATAGGTGTAGGAAACTTGTGTTGGTAAACTATGTCTATTTATCAAGATACTCTAATGTAACAAAATACATTTTTATATTGTCTGCGTCAGTAAAATAATCACACTGCAGAATCAAATTCAATTTTAGCAGCCTTCGGAGAACTGGCAGGAAATGAATTTAGCAGCCAATTGTTGAGGCGATGCAAAGGCGAGGGAAACTAATGTTAATAAAATGTTTAATATATGTTAAAATTAATTCTTATTTGGCTTGAAGATGACCAGGATTCTTTGAGAGACTAACTCTAATTTGATGTATTGTTTTAGGTTTTTTTTCTTATACTACTTTGGTATTTCATTGTATTAATATTACTTAATGTTTTCAAAATATTGGTATCAATTGTGTGAGTATATTCATCTATTTAGTGAATTGAACTATATAGAATTATGAAATAGTCTTGAATAGAAATAAATGAAATGAATGAAAATTGTAAACCTATACGCAATTGTAATAATTGTAACAATAGAAGGCAGGAACGAAACCCAATACTACAAGATTATAATTTAAAATTGATATTTTGCCATGGTGTACTGGAATTCCCCATAATATGTAAATTATATAGGATGGCGGCTTTGCAAATATAACTTGCAATGACAAATTTTCATGATCTTCATACGACCTTCAATGTACACATTTGAATTAAGATGTCTCATCCATGAAATATGCCTTTAGGATATTTGCATATGCAGCTAAATCATATTTATTGCAATTATTCCTCTAGAAACCTTTCATATCATATATGTGCTCTTGTATCAGATTTTAAGACTAAATGAAAACAATATATTTCCTTCATGTAACCCTCTTGATATTATTAGATATTCCAATTAACTGTTAAACATATATAATAACGAAATGACTGAAAACCAAAGTAACACAACCCTAAAATCTACATATGTATTGCTTTCTGTCAAATCTTAATGAAATAACTGTAATAATGAACAATATAGCAAACATCTGATTTTTCTTTCCTTGCAAAGAGATTGGATCATATTTGAATCACCATGTTTGACACAGCTTTGATATTCACCAAAGCATCTCTTGAAGCATGCTATTATCTTGGCCTCTTCTGTACCAGAATCATCTTCAACATTCATATTGCGCTTCGGTGTCATTGACAAGACAGAGCATAGAAGCATTGTAAAGAGAATCAATGTCTTGATATGGCTCCGCATCTTCTTTCTCAGGCTAACAGAAAGCATTAAATTTGATACGAAAATGTTCTTACAAGATTTGCTACTTGAACGTCAACATAATGGACTTGTCTTCGGATCTTTTTATGTTATCGTGATATCTATGAATGTTATTTGCCAATCGTGTTTTCTCACCTACTCTATCTTTATACAATAATATGATATATAATAATAAACATAGAAATTTTACAACGCAATATTTCTAGAGGGCTGATCGTCGAAATACCATTTTATTACCAAGTTTTCTGCCAATGTGAAGTTGTAAGGTGGTTATTCTTACTTATTTATAGCAAGCAGATAACGACTGCCATTCAAGCTAGTTGGTTAGCATAACTTTAACCACTGTTAATGTTAAAAATTTGTAATTCAAAACAAAAAGGTTGCTGAAAACTCACCTTAATTAATTGGAATTCTGCTGTGGTCTATCTGTTAGGATTTTGCTGTCCTCCTTTTTGCTCTTCTCTATTTATGCAATTCGACAATCGAAATCGAACAAAGAGTCTGATAGGGAAGGAAATCGCATTTGTTAGAAATCTGTGGATTCTATTGTGGTAAAAAGCCCATCATGGTGAACTTATTAATCAAAAAGGACCGTTTTATCGCGTTTTATCATGCAACTGGAAACAACTGTATATATGTCTAAATATTTAAAACAATAAGGGCCAGAACTGATGCTCTAAATCTACAAATTACTCACGAATGCAGGTCTGAAAAACCTCATGATAAAAATGTCTCTTAGGTTCTGCAATTAGTTAGTAAGCATTTAAATAAGGAATAAAGACGATTCATTCTGAAATTTTGAAACAAAATAAAGAAATATAATTATAATCTGGTCATGTTTGCATCGTCTCCTTGCCGCTTTGCGTTGGTCCTTATCGTATCAATCTAGTATTGGTGCTATTTTGACCACAATAAACATATTAAAGTGTAGCATAAATAATAATCAACAAGACTCACATTCGGTTTTCTATACTGCCAATTAAAGTTGCCATTTTCTTGAAGAATTTCAAATTACTGCATTTTCAAATTTTTGCAAAATTTCTCACTATTTGCGTCTAGTTTCTTTGTGCCTGACCATATTGACGAGCTGGGGGCACTACAGTACTTTCAACTGTTACCAGTGCAACAGATAAAGTCAAGTGAACATTCATATGAAAATTTATTGTATCTTGCCAATATTGGAAGGAACAACTCTAAATCCTAATTTGTCTTAAAGGTGCCAAGCCAGATGTCCAAGATGTCTAAACTCAAGAAAAAACTGCAAGCGAGGGAATGAGTAGCAATCTGTACATTAAAAAAGAAAGTTGACCCCATCGCGACCATATCTAATTGAATTTAAACAATTCATAAAGTCCATTCTCGAAAAAAAAGGGGTGAAGATGTTCAACCAGTACATCCATGGTGCTATGTTGGATTGCAATTGGAAAAAATGATTATTCATTGGTCAAATTACGTCACTTTGATCCAGCATTTTCATTAAATTTCATTACTTCGGGACAAAGCATGATTCAAAATATGTTTCTGTTTGATAGGGTAGAAAGATCTATCTGTGATATGCCGAAAAGCATTTATTCAATTTGAGTCTTTGAGGATTCAGTTTGAAATAAACATACACATATGTTTTCAAAAGTGCACCTAACTTTTGCCCAGGCCCGACAGATATTTCATATTTTGGAGCAGATTCAGTCGGCTATAGGTCGGTGTCTTTGCTAGCATCATAGCACTTTGTCTTACTTTGCTTTATATCAATGTCTTGTATAAGTGTTACAAATGATTATTCAAAGCAAGGTCTTCGCCTTTCAGCATTTGAATTAAACACTAAAGATGTTCTCGCATCCTATCTTTCAATGATTAGAGAACTGAAAGACGCGTGTCAAGGATTAACTTTTCACAAATAAGAAGTGCTTTAAACCATTGTCTCTTTATCGATTCGTTGAGATATTTTATCTATAATTCATAAAATTTTACTTCGAAAATCCTAAATCTTTTCCAGCATGCAGCAAATGAGATAAGAATAATAGGTTTTGATGCCTCTGTATTCAAACACTGTCAAAGATGTTTCTTGTACATCCTTTTCAATTGAAATTAAGCGCTTCTAAGATTTATTCCGATCGCTCGCAAAATAGAAAGGTAAATGAATGTAACGTCTATGCTTATTTTATGCTCGAAAATTCGAAGTTTGTTGCTTTATCATGATTAAACTCATCGTCCTTAGCAAAAGGTGAAACTTGAAATTCTAGTAGTGCGGGAATACTATTAGAAAGTTCTGCAATATATATTAAGGGCAAATCCAAACATTTGAAACCAATTAATCGGTGATAAATTGAAATTTCAAGCGTGATGTTTCCATATAAAGTTTATCCCTGGCCTATGCTAGCTGTCGTTATACTTAAAACGTATCAGACTCAATATCAAGGATATTCAATAGGAATCTTGCAAACACATTCGATATATTTTTGATTTATTTTTTTAACTTGATTTTTAACTCCTAGTCATCATTTTGTGTAACATTGTT
This sequence comes from Catostylus mosaicus, assembly GCA_964019065.1. Lineage (NCBI taxonomy): Eukaryota > Metazoa > Cnidaria > Scyphozoa > Rhizostomeae > Catostylidae > Catostylus > Catostylus mosaicus. Next base: position 6,135,307 of record OZ025189.1, on the reverse strand, counting down.
ATTAGAAAGCAGGGGTTGTTTACTCAATAACTGTTCAGCGGGGGGTTTTATAACCGAATAGAGGGTATCTTTCTAAGCATAAGCACAAAATTTTTCGTTAAAAATTCCCCGATAGGCATAAAATTTTTCCCCGAAGGGGGGCTGACACTCCCCGACAGAAGGGCTAAAGCCCCCTCAGTCCCCCCTCTGATGCCATCTCTGGAACTGCTTCTTACTCTTCGAAAATAAAACTTGCGGCTTTTGCGTTTGTCTTTTGAGACTCAAAATTTATGTTTTGCTTGACCAATGATTGGAAAAATTTCTGAAACTTTCATAGTTTGATATCCTACTATAAGCAAAGCCACCACCAAAATGCAGAGCAAGAAATTCTCAAAAGCAGCGAAAGGATGCTTCGCCTTCTCTATCGAAAAATGTACTATGTAGACCCCCCTTCATTCTTAAATTTGGCGAAGCTATGGCAGCTAAATAATAAAAGAATTTTACATAAATTTGTACATTATAATGTTTATTTAGGAATTGCATCTATAAACAACAGCAGCGTAGCTAGTGAGTTTGAGAGAGGCTAGTAAACGGTAAAAGGGTTTGCGTTGAGAAAGTCAACGGTAAACAGGTTCTTAGCTAACAGTTAATTGTTAAGACCTCATTCTACAACATAGGAAACGCTGACTCTGGAAGTTGTTTCTCTCTAAATCCGACAGTTTCACACAGAAAATTGATTTTACAATCCTTCTGTTACTTCACAAACAATCTCTACTTTTCACTTACACAAAAATAATTTTTTAATCAGATAGCAAATGATTTGTACTTTACAAAACAATAAATTTCTCTCCGCATTGCGCACGTAAAACGCTCCTGGGAATATAAATTTAGAAGAAAAATAATACACTTATCCCTGAGCATCATTTTGTAGACAACAACATGAGCAACACTTGAGACATATCATAACAATTAGCTTATCATTTCAAATATTGAATACTCTGTTGCTATATCAGTTTAATTGCTTAATCAGAAAACTTTGAAAGGCAATTTACAAAACCAATGTAAAACTTTTCCCTGAATTGAGAGTCAAAACCCACACAAAATCAGGTTTCGTGGCTGCGGTTTTCTCATCATAATTCACAGGGAGCAAGATTGGCCGTTGGTTCATCGGCAAAAGCGTAAAAAACAGATAATTTTAGAAACAAAAATACAAGCCAAGTTGATTTCTGTGTAGGGAATGGACAGGAAAAGATTTTTGCATCTCACCATAGAGCCTGCAAGGATCCCCCATTCCCATCCAAGAAACGTAAAAGGGGAGAAGAAGAAATGCAGCCTCATTACCACACTATAAAACAACAACTATACACCAAAAGCTTTTTTGTTAATCGATGGTCAAAGCAAAAATCACACAACTGTGCTCAACAAGAGCACAAGCTTAACTTCGCTCAAAAACTGAAAGGGGGCCTGCTTAGGGGTGGATAAAAGATAATTAAGTCATATTTTGATCATGAAGCCATACTTTATTAAATTATTGAGACTTCAAGAAATAAAATACATTTTTACAGCATCATCCTGCTGCTCTATCAGTAGTAAACTGTACAATTAGTATGAATAGAGCTCGTACATCTCGCGCTAGTATTCGCTACCTTAGCAAAGCTGGAAGACATTTATAATCATAACCTAGATGTTGTGCAATGTCTTTCATGGCGATCAGCAATCAAGCTATTGGCTAACCAAAACAATATAATACAACTTAAATTAACAAATTCTTTTCATCAAATTGGAGGCCAATTAACTTGTAAAGAGAAAGAAGAAATAAAAACTTATTATTTAATGATTATAGTGCCCCTCATTTGTGACAGACCCCTCAGCATGAGCAAGCAATATAACTGGCTCTAAGTGAGCACACACTTTGCTCACCTCGAGCAATCACTTCTCTTCTTGAAAAAGTGGAAGATATTTAGTCGCTCAAATGACTGAGCTAGGCTCAAAAACTCAGCTGACTTGGCACAACTGAGCACACACTTTGCTCAACTAGAGCACACCAGTGGCGAAGCCAAAGGTCGTGCTTGTCATGCTCAGCACGACCACGAATCCTCAACGATAAAATTTTTTATTCTTAAGAATCTGAAAAATTTACTTGCAGTTGCATCCTTTGAATGCCTCCAAATCTAAAGCCAAATGGCACCCTTCACCTGTATGCTAAAGAGGAAGAGAAGCGGAGGTATCATAGGGCGTTATAATGGTCGTGCTCCATAACTATAGCAAGACCAAGCCCTATGATTTGGTCGTGCTTTAACGATAGAAATTGCAATGGACCCCCCGCATTTTGGTCGTGCCTATCAATTCATAAGAAAAATGCAGGTCGTGCACTTACAAATCAGCACGACCAAATCATAATAATTAAACTCTGTGAAACATTGTCAACGGTTCATAGCTTCCTAGTGAAGTAGCAAAAATGGAAATTTATGCACAAGTGCTTATTTGCAATGGTGATAACATCTCGCTGCTTCGAAAGACTAGAGAGGTATTTTCAATCTCAAAACAATAAGGCAGTGTTTGGTTGTGAAAATAAGAAGCCAGCTAAGAAAATTTTTGGTATTGAACGGCAATCTTTGCATGGTAAATTAAGAAACTTTTAGCAAAAGGGGTTTATTCAAGTTTCTTATAAAAAGGTTCATGGACACGACCAACTTCTTTAGTGAAGCTTCGCCCCGGGAGCATACATTTTGCTTCTTGAGCACAGTGAACTTTCCCAGACGCCCAAGTAACTAATAGAGGCCCCGCTATAAACGTCGAAATTTCTTACATCCCATAAATTCTATCATTACTTTCTTATGCTCTCATGCAATGAAATGCCCCTTGAAGGCTTTTTTTTACCCTTTCTACGCAACCGAACTTCCTCTGCATCCAACTGATAAAAAATATTCAAATTTTTTAGGACAGAAAATTCTCTAAATGTCATGCCCAAGCTACCAGATACCAAACAAATAACTATGGTTCGAGGAATGTAAGCCAGAAAAGAAAATCTGGAAGCTATTGAGCAGATGCTATAACAAGCTGTACCTCTTAAAATTCTTAAAGAAATCTTAAAATAAGGCGTCTCTGGTATGTTTATAAAAATTATGCAGCAGCTAGTTGCTAAAAGTTTAAGCCTCAAATCTTAGAAAGCCGCATATGATGATGCAACAGGCATAAGCCATTTCTTAAGCAAGCAAGTTACATAGACCCATGTCTGTTTGGCTAATAGAGCCAACTCACTGTGTCAGAGCAAGTCAACTAGTCTTGCCAACTCAATTCGCGATATGTGGGCACATTTTTTTAGCAGGCTTCCTTATTAAATGCTGGATTGGACCTAACGTAGGAAAATTACCCAGCCCGGTTTCTTTATTCCCATTGGTTACAATATACATATATGTATGTTTTATTTAACTTTTGATGGCACCAGAATAGCTATGAAACTATCATACTTAATGTCTTATGTATTGTCTAACTAACTAACTTGATTTCAAAGTATAAAAAAACTATTGTGTTTGGGCTCCCAGACTTATTTTTAAGATAGTGCTTCACTTTTTGATATGGCTGTCGTATATAATTTCTTCGAGAGAAGAACCTAGTTCTGAAATTGCCTACAAAGAGATGTTCAAGAATGTAGAAAGGGCGGGGTCACAAAAAACACTTGGTATCACGCCCTCTTATTTTCCGTAAAACTGTGAATTGCCCCGCCAGACTATTCACGATGAAAATGTAAAATCAGAGCTCAAACAGGTGAACTTTGTAGTACCTCAGGGATCCATTCCCGATCCATTGCTATTTTTGATCTAGATAAGCGAGATTATAACGAAGGTCGATGGTTGTACTTTTCAGATGGATGCAGATGACACTGTAATCTATACAACACATTGAGGTATCAAAGTCATTGAAAATACCCCATCGGCTAATATGATTGTCATTAAAAATTTTCTTGATAAAAATAGATAAACCATAAACCTAAATAAAGGAAAAAGAGAAAGCATGCCATCCGGAACTATTAAGCGACTTTGCTGCTATGGTGATTTGAAGGTATCGTTGTGAGGTCACCTAATAAACTTAATATTCAAATATAAATATCCTTGGTTGCATTTATTGTTGACACGATTTTTTGAAGATAATATCGTAATTACCTCAAACAGTTTTACATTGTATAAGGATTACTATCATTAATTTTAATTTTATCTTAATTTTAACAGGGCCTTTGTTGTTAGCAATACAAATATGTATATTATTATTAGTGTTGATTAGCAGCGATGATTTAATATTATTTCAACTACCGAAAGGATTACTTTACCCTGACATATTATAATTCCTGCCTTTTTCGCAAATATTAGGACAAAAATATGACTGAAAGTTCATGAGAGGCCCGGCTTTACCCATACTATTAACTACTGCCGACATATTGGGCATTTGACTTTGCGCCTTTATATAGATTCTTCTTACTATGAGCAGTTTTAGTGACTAAATAGTGAGTTTTTATCAATTTGTTTAAGCGTAAGACTTTTGTCACTTTTTGCCAATATCCGCCTCATCACCACACAGCAACCAATCTACATTATCGTCAATTTTAAGATTTTGAAAGTATAGATTTCTCAAATCAAGGAAGCATTGATCCGAATTGCGCACCTTTAATGTGTCGCACTGAAGCAGAGTCAGTGAATAACAGCAATTTTGCAGACGTTATTGACGATTATGAGTTAGAAGTTTCTTTTGATTGTCTGTAAATAAAATTTGATTTCAGATGAGTTGATATTAAATGAATTATGGTGTCATTAAAAGAAGTTTTAAAGACATTTTGCTGATAATAACTTATCTGTTGAGTCATCTTTAGGTTTGGCGGTCAAATTGGGCTAGCAATCATGCAGAATTTTCATTTTCTCTCCTCTGTGTAAATCTTTAGGCGAAAGAGCTGCAGTAATCAGCTACTATGCTCCCTTAACAGTAATCAGTTTATGTACGATCAATATTTCCAGATATGGGGAGAGAACACCCTTTTCTCTTGCTTTAACTAAGGGTCCAACAGTTTTGCAAGTGATTGTAGATAGATAAGCAGAGTTAACAGCCTAACGGAATGCAAAAAGACGACCAATCTACCAAGTTAGTGGAAACTTATTCTGTTGGTGAAGCTTGTGGGACATTTTTGAGAGCATTGATTAGGCCTCCTCTCGTCCTTCCTCAATGGTATTCATTAATACTATCTCATAAACGTAGATTTTTGCCGTGGAAAAGAGGGGGGCAATTACTTTCAGATTTCTGCACATCATGCATAAAAAAATAGAAAATAACTATAAAAAACTAACTAATAATAAAAACAGAACGCTAAAAATTGAATAGTGAGGCGTAGTCCTATAATCATTCTTAGATTGATAATATTTTGGCGACCAAAATGTGAAGACCTTTAGGTGAAGTTGTCAAGGAGGTCGTCAATAGAAAATTTTTACATAGTTGCTCTGAGGACGTTTATCAAAGCAACTTCATTAAGACGCTCTTATGAGATGCTTGATCTCAAGTAAATTTTAAATCCACTGAGACCAGTCAAAGATCTGTCAACAGTGCGGCTGAACACAGGTGTTGTCAAACCAAGCCTTGACATTTTGCTGACTTCTGTTATGATGACTATTGTTCTAAATGTTGCAGCTCTTTCATGAATTGTTACAAACCAGGAATCAAGTGCTTTAGTATGATTTCCCACATAAAATACTAAAATCTACCGAGAAAATTGCTTAAAACATGTTCCTTGGCAAAGCAGTGCACCTGAAATCTAATCGTGAAATATTGATTTGCTATTTTCCTTCTTGCTTTTCGCCATTTTCCATTGCTCAAGTATTTGCTGATTTTTCGTCTCTCATCAATATTTGAAATGGGTTGCGGGTTTGGTTTAACATATCGGACGGGTTACGGGTTTCGCCATTTTCTGAGCGCGGATTTCGAGAATTGAAGTTAAATTTATGGATTTTCGCGTTTCAGACGCCCCTCAATCGGCGAATACTTGGACCCGCCGAACAATCCATAACTGTAGACATCCCTTCATTTTTCTATCAAGACATGCTGCAATAAAGAATTTGACATTTTACTTTGCCCAAACAAACACTGGTGTACGATTACTTTTGAAAGTTCCATCCCAAAATTTTATTTCTATCCTTCCCCGAATTGAGATTTTTGGCTTCGAGGGTTCTTTGGCTGTCAAAATAGAATAATCGACATGTTTTTCATGAGAAATTATGAGAAGACCCTTGTTCACGGACAGATTTTAGCAATTGCAGGATTTCAGTTATCAAGGTTCGTTTCTTATTAATAGGTAGCTTCTTCTGCTTCTAAATGTCAACCTGTACTGTTTACATAAAGTTGTGATTCTCTGAAGGATAATTTAAGCCATTTCTGGCTCATTTAGAAAATGCAATAACTAATGAAGTTTTAAAAAATCTGATTCCCAAGGAATAGATCTTTGTTTTACAAGAGACCTAGCTGCTTACTTTTTTATGCTGTAGAAGGTTATTACTAAGTTTTCTTCACTTTTTGAGGAGCAGGCAGTACCGTCGAGAAGGGGCGGGTAGGCGGGGTCGGAGGTCCGAGGCCCGAGGGGGCACGCAAAAGTTTTATTCAATGTGAAAATTGTTTGCTCACTGGGGCCTGGTACACTGAAAAACCCCGGTGCCCGCACTGGCTCGCGATGGCCCTGGGAGCAAGTACCAATTCTTATGAGCCACTTTCTTAATAACAAGAGAGTTAATGCATAAATTTGCTCTAATCGCTGAACAAGTGGTACTAAGTCCTGAGTTTATGATTAAGCTACACGTTTTTACCGAACAAAGAAAAAGACTTAGAGCAGTTTGTTGAAGATGTACTCATGACAGAGGTAAACTAAGATAAAACATGAACTGTAGAATTATCTGTAACATAACATATTCGACATAGCCAAATTTCAACATAACAATACCTAAAATCCTGCTAGCGAAACTAACAAAAACGTGGTGCACTGTCAGAGGACTAGGCACGACCAAAAGAATTTCAAAGAATGATGTTTCGTAGTTAAATATGAGTCATATCTCAACAAAAGTCTATGATAAATAAATAATAATACCATTCTCTATTCCAAAGCAATAAATTAAGAGTAATAACATTCAATGATTTTTTCTTTTAATTAGAGTTCAATAAAAGAGTAGGACTGGACCCATATCTCCTTCTTGGCTAGTGTTTATTGATGCTCGCAAATGCTCTTTCCTTTCCAGTTATTTTTTCAAATTTTGCCCAGGCCCAATACTGCTCGATTCTTTTTCTTTATCTATCCAACATCTTTAACATCTGGAGTTTAGATACCAACTTTAATTCTTTGCTCTTAATGGTTGCTTTCTTGGATAAGAGTGCGATGACGAGCTTTAAATTTTTTAGGTTTTCAAAAAAAACGATAATTTTCAGTAAACTTAGCTTTTATTTTGATTAATTCTGTTTACTATATATGCATCAAGTTTTCAGCCTACAACCATTGGCAGCATTTTTGGAATCACTTGCAAAAAACAAGTTATACAACATTTCTCCCATGATTCAATGGTGAATCGATAGAGCTTCGCATTATCATATGCACCCTTCGACAGTAATCACCCAATGTACGAACAACATTGGGGAGGGAAAGCGTATGCCTATTTATTCTGATTTTTTGTTTAGGTTCATTAAATGCGAGCGGATAATTTGGGACACCCTTAATATTTGTGATTTTTTGTGTGTTTTCTGAGATATAATCTGAGAAGGCTACGTTGCTTATCAAACACGTTAAAGCACCAATAATTCATCTTGCAAATGATAGGAAGAGAGAATAGCGTATTGTAAAAATATATTTTGAAAGCATATGGCAAGGTCCATTTCCATCAATTCGCTACCTACGATTGACTATTCGAAAATATCATTAGTTTTCCTTCGACATAAGAAAATGTGAGCATATAGAAGTGATGGAGCTCATTGTTCCCTGTACAAGATTGTATTTCTACTTTACTGCCATATCTCTGTGGTTCTGAGCCTCGTTCGTGAGTTAGTGAACACAAGCCTGAGGATGGATTGAATTTTCGGGCCTAAATTCCATAATTAATGAATTCCATATAAGCAATAATAGAAATAAAGCATTTTTATTGCGCCGTATCTCCTCAGGGCTCAAAGGCGCATAATAAAAATTATAAAGCCCCCCTGTCGGGGAGCCAAGCCTTCCGTCGGGCAAATCCTGACGCCACCCTTGCCATCAGTGTCCTTTCCTTAATTTTCAATTTACTGTCCTGAAGCATTAGAAATTTAATTCTTTCTTTTGCTTACTTAGAAATTAAAATCATGCAGGAACTCGAAGCAGATAAAGAAGATCTTTGCTTTTTCGTTTCTTTGACACATTCTTGTCGGAAACTTGAAAGACAGAGCCCTCTAAATATAAGACCCCAATTGACAATTATGCAATAATCAAGGACATAAGGTCATCAATTGTTCAATGTTTTTCGTCATCAGAATGAGATAAGAGCAGTATATCCTTTGAGTTTGAATAACTGCTTGATTTATTTCTACAATTTGGTGGAATAAATCCCTGTCAACACCTTGGCTCCATGGGCAACATTACGGATGCAAAATAAGCATATTTGAGCCATATCTTATGCTCTTTATTCAAGTCTTTGATTGTTGCTGAACCAATCTTACATAAATCCACCATTTTGTATGTTGTTAACTTGCTTTAAGTCATTTGACAGCATATGACATCATCTTGGTTATCAAATCCCTAGCTTCCCATGAAATGGAAGTTCTTTAAACATGAAAAATCACCAACAGCTCTATAATTTTTCAAAATACTGTTTTAGAGAGGACCTCATTTGCAAAGTCTAAAGAAAGTTTACAGCAATGAGTGTGGTATATGATATCGATTGAACAGTTTTTCATAAATTGCAATAGTCACTTCAAAACCTTATCCATTGTCTTTTATGGAATGAACCTGACTGGCAATTATTGTTAATTGTAGTCTTCGTGACTCTGTGCTTGTGAACGTGTTTTAAAAATTTACACTTGGTTCATTCTATGTTAATACCTTTTGGCAAAATATTCCATGTTCCTGAGCAAGTCTAGGGTGACCAAAGAAAATAGCGACCTTGTTTCAAAATGGCAATGAGCCAATCAGATTTACTACAGTTTTGATATGCTACAGTATGACATCATCAACTCACTCATTGAAGTGCATTTTTAGTTTCACCGTCTGTGACATGAGGTTGGCTATTTATTTTACTAACATTTATTTATTACTTTACTTATTATTTCATATGTTTGGTTATGCTTAGAGAGAAAATGTGTGCAATCTCTGCTCAAGAAATATTCATAAAGATTTTTCAATTTTTTCAAGGTTATTAGAGATAATGTATCAGTAAGGAAAATTGATTTTAAGAGAACTTCTAATTTCAATTCATGTCTTTCTCTTAACTAGAACGTTTTACTAAAATTTGTTCGCTTAAATTTGGCAACATGTAGTTGATAGGAAGCGTGAAACCCCTGTCTGCAGCTCTCAAAATAGTGCATATTTTCGTGAGCGATGGAGGAAAAGGAGAATTTGCTTGCACATGAGAATGACCCTTCTAGAGCGATCGAGATTCAGTGCTGGCCCCGGGGTATTTCATTGCACCGGGCCCCAGTGAGCAATCAATTTTTACATTGAACAAAACTTTTGCGAGCCCCTCCGGGGCCTGGGCCCCGGACCTCCGACCCCACCTACCCCCCCTCGACGGTCCTGGCCCCTTCAACCCCTTAAACCACATTATGCACTTGTTCTTCTCCAGTTTGACGCAAAGAGAAAAAATTACAGTTAATTCGATAGCAGGTGCAATCATATGCTCACCGAAAGCAAGCGGCTTACCGTCCTATATGTTGTTATTCGCAAAGTTAGCAGCAATAAAGAAAGTTAGTTGCAATGGCGAGACTATGATCCTTGTGTGCTATTCACCTTTCATCCATTGCTATTCATCCAAGTGTTCAGAGACAGAAAAAAACAGGGCAAGGAATTTTTTCTATTTGGTTGCCTAAGTGCGTGCAACCTGATGTCTTCTTCGTTCATGTTTCTTGCAGCACCAGTCAGCAAGTGGCAGACAAACAAAGGTAAGAGTGAACATCCACTATATCATGTCAGTATTGCAGGCCAATGCATCATTATCTGCTCTAACTGTAGTTTTAATCTGGCAATAGCTTATTCAAGAAAATGTGTGGTGACAAATCCATTTAAGTATTCAAACGCAACAACACGCACAATCCTAGGGCGAAAAGCTGTTCTCGCAGTTGTAGTTACAACTATCGGCTTTACATCTCTGATACCACTCCTCTCAGCCGTGACAAAGGTAGCAATAAGTGCCAACTGGGCCATCTCCGCAGTTTAAATCGCCACCTATGTCGCTTTGCCTTTTCTCTACTGGAATCCATTCGCTCAGTACAGAAAGAGGAATGAGGAAATTCTCCCAGCCCTAGGGAGAAGTGAAGTCGAGGAAAGGAAACGCCAAGAACGCCACATGAAACGGTTATTCATTGGTGTCACCACAAGTTTCATTATCCTTAACATGCCTATGACGATTGTCACAAAATTTGCCTCCCCAGATGAAGCGTCCTTATGCAACTCGGCTGATGATGCTTTGACCATTGTTGCAATTACTTGTGCCATGTTAAACAGTGTTTTTGAACCATTTTGCTTCTTTTACTTGTTGTGGCGAAGGAATAGGGACCGTAACTCGCAAATTTCAACTCAAAAGCAAGTTGCAGTTCTGCCAGGGAAAAGTAGAAATGAATTAGCACTTGTCGAGTAAAGAAAAAAATATGAGTTTGTAATAATGTTGAAATGCGAGAGTGAATTACTTATGGTAATCTTTTGTAGCTAAATGGTTGCAAGTAGTCTTTAACCGTGTCAAAGGTACAAGAGATCAATATAATTTGAGATTATTTAATACAGAACCTGGGACTTTTTAATGTCATTAACACAATGTTGGTAAGAATAATGAACTTGTCAATAGAACTGCAATGCACGTTTTCAATCGACATTTCCTTCTTTACATTTTCACATCATATCACAATGTCAGTAAAAAGAATAACCATAGCAAATGACTAATGATTTTCTTCATCAACTCAGATCACAAACTCTCTTCATTTCAATATCATGTCACAACATTTGCAGTAGAGGAGGGAAGAGAGTGCATTGGTAAAAGGAGCATGATGCTTAAACACCTTGGGCCGGCATTGTAGGCAGGGTAAATTAATGATTAACGGGTATATAAAGGGCGTTGCCAATTTGCATTGCCGTTAAAATATCCTATCCTATTAACGTATTTCTCATTCACATTCTAAGCCCCTACCATCACTCATAATTCTTTAAGACTTTCATGATTGCATGGGCCGTTTTAAGTTAACTATCTCGGGGCAGGAGGGTACTGCTAGAATGAGAAAACTTCATGTTAGTTACAAAAAATACAAAAACAAATTGATTTAATTCAACAAGCTGGAAAAAATGATGAAAATAATGAGATTGAACTAAATATTTCAAAATCATCGGAGAAGTCTCATCAAATAATCAGCTAAATTCGATGGACGAATAATTAAAATACTGGGGTGTCCAGTATCAAGCCCCGTGCCGCCATCTTTGATTTAAATTCTAATATAAGGCTTGACTGATTTTATAAGTTTTACTCACATTTGATTTCCTTTTGACAATTCTATTTTACAGTTTGGTTTTCGCAATTAATTTTTATTAGATCTTAAAGGTTTTTATTCTGCATTTATTATAAGTTTTTTTCTGGAGGGCCCTTGAAAATCAGCGACTATGTTTAAAGGCCCCTCTACTTAACAAATTGAATAACGAAATAAATATGAAGTCAAAAAGAAGACGAATAAGTGCTAAGCTGTAGATGATGCCTTTTTTATCACGTGTTATCATGGTGCCGAAATTGCTTGTACTGCCGACTTAAGGTATATCGCGCGATATAAGGGTTTTTGAAAACAACATCTTGGCCTAAATATTCAACCTTCTATTAATGACATGGTTGTAAACTGTTGTTCGTAAATTCATCAATTTCGTAAGCATATGCTCAAGCATGTTTGAGACCCTTATCTTTTGTTTTCAAATATACAGATTCCAAATTTAATGGAGCGGACAACATGTTAGAATTGGTAGGCTGATCCAGCAAGCTTTATAAAACTAGATTTAGTAGGAAACAATTGTGCAATCTTATAAAATATTTTGGTATTTAGGGACGGATTCAGGGGGATTTTCTTGTTTGCAATATGGAGAAAAAAGTGTCAATCCTTAGACATTTTCAGAACTCAGAAAATGCAAAATCTCTCATGTCTCTGAGGTTCTATCCCCCGGGCCCCAACCACGGCCCAACCCTGGACTTTTTGGTGGCTAAGGGTATCCCTGGACCCTGCGCCAACAAGCTACGGTCGTTTCCAAACCCTTCACCATACTATTGAAGAATATCCATATCTGGAAGCTCCTCCTCTGAATTTTTAGATCCACCACCGGCATTGATTGATAGTTGAAGTGCATCATTTGCCGTTTGTCATTTGTTGTAAGCGATATCATATATCTGATCCAGATATTAAAAATCATAAAGACGAATCGCTGCAAATGGTAACTCAGCATAAATAGGTGCAGCCCTCTCCCCCTACTATCAGGACAAAATGCCTATATAAGGTGCTGCTCCTTAATTTATCAAAAATCCTATTACAATGTAAATGTAACCGTAGCCTATTGATGTAACTCTATTCTATAATGTAAGTAAGGGAGTAGCAATGTATTGGTAAGCTGAATAGCTGAAAGGTTCATATTATGGGATTCAAAATGGCGATTTTTGGCTACAAATTTCTAATGTTCTTCTTGTACGTATCTGAAGGTCAGAGGCGCCGGAAGCTTCGTGAAGTGGCGTGGGCAGAAACAGCGAATATGTCACCTCAAGGTCAGCGCTTGAGAAGTGGCGAGGTTGGGGCGTGGCCACAGGGAAATTTTGCGTGTCCACACCCTTTAATTTTTCGAAAAACAAAGGCAACGCCATATTGATACCACATAAGAGTTGGTTTTACGTAGAAAACTTTATTGGATTGTTTAATTAATCACATCTCAGCAAAAAACTTTCGGAAAAGTGGAGGAACCGGACCCCACATTTCTCCCCGTGGCTTCACAGCTGCTCAAGATGTCAAACTTTGTTGTTAAAACAAATTAGGAATTGCTGCACACAAAAGTCTTATTGAAAAATCACATTAGGCTGTAGAATGTCACTGCTTCACAAAATGCTTCATTTCCAAAGCTTATTACGCTGATATAATGTGGCAATGTTCTGAATCCCCTTGTTATTTGCTTCCTTAGCTTATTAACAAAGACTAAAATTTGAACCAACGTTCAATGCAATACTGTAATGTTTAATTTGTAGAGAACGTTCCTTTTCTTCTCAGTTAGCGTTCTGTGAAAAAACGAAGAATGTGAATCTGGACAATCCGCATGTTGGGGAGCATTTTCCGTATTGGACGGATAAAATAATTTTCCATTGAACAAGGTGAATAGATTGAATCAAACGAGGATTTGTGCTGTGCCCATTAACCAATGGTAACGTTGATAAATACCGCCAGAAAGGTATCATCGAGACAAGATTTATTTTGGAAACCTCTTCATATTGATTTGCATCGATATTTCGGTGTTTTGACAAAATTTAATCATTATCAAAAACAACTGATATAATAAATCGATAAAGAATAAAAGAGCATGGATCAATATTTGAAAAATAAAACTTTTATAACTCATCAACAAAGACAAAAATGACATGCAATGAAGATAACTTTCCAAAAAGCAATTGCTACTTCATCGAATTTGCCATATTTTTTCGTTACGAAATCAATCAGTATAAAAAACGTATACAATATATCATCTTATTTGATTGCAATATATAATACCAAACTACCATATCTTTATTTACAATCAGAATCAATTACATAAATTATATAAGAAAGCTTCAAAATCAAGTAATATACTGTTATAAAAACAACAGGCCTATGTTTCGTTATTAATTATGCAGTTTCTTTCAAATGTAAGCTAATTCTACATTATGGATTCATGTAGAAACTTCAAAAAGTGGAAGGGTCGCTTAAAAAAAGCAAGGGATAGTATTTTCAAATGCAAAGAATCACTTTTCGATAAAGGTCAATATTTGCAATAGCAGGCACCTTTTCTAGATTCTACGCTCACGTGGATCTCAGACAAACTGGGTAAGGTTTGAATGCAATACTATTATTATCCTTGCTTCCATTAACCCTTTTTGCTTTTGTCAAGAATGTATACACTACAGAGGTACGATGCTTTGGGGAGCAAAGGACAATGACGACCTCATGACCAATATAATAAGGCATGCAACGTTCAAATGAACTACTACTACATTTCAAACGATTAAACACATTATGCTGTCAGATCTCTACTACGGTCAAGGCCTGAAGTTTGAGGTTCCAGCATAGGAAATGAAGAGGACAGAGGGCTCAGTTGAAAAAAAACGTCTCCTGGTTTTTCTAACTCTTACCCACCATTGCTAACCTATGTGTTCATCTGTCACTTGACTAGAAACTCAAATATTTTCTACAAAATCATTAGAAAATTGAAAAGTTTGGAAATGCAAGTTAGATGCTACCAAATTACATTTTGGTATGTTTATTCCACAGTGGATCCATGCAAAAGGATAGGATTCGTAAGTTAAAAAGGATTGTTACATGTTATGCATTCACGGAAGCACACTCAACATGATGCCCATATGAGAGTGATCATAGCCAATAGATTAACCCGAAGGTTACTTGAAAAAATATCAAATCGATACCTTCAAAAAGTCCTTTGGACCACAATGAATTCTCCACGTTAAGGCATATTTTAGAATGGCTGGATTCAGAGTACGCGTATCAAAGGGTATTCACGGTATGAGTGAGAAAAACACTAACATTGGCAAATGCTGAGTAGTTAGCATAGGCGCCGACTTTTGATTTTAGCAGGGGGGGCTGAAACTAGAAATGAAAAACAATTACATACCAATTTCTCTAAATTATCCGTTAAGAACGCAGTTTGGTTCTTTGATTAACGATGTATTGTATTCTATTCATTAAAAATAGATGAAGATACTATGCCTATTCGGGAAATTAAGCTAAAAAGCTATAAAGAGCAAATTTTTGAACTTTTCTCAGAGGGGGCTCAGCCCCCCCGTAGCAGTATCCAGGGGTGGCTCGAGCCCCCAAGCCCCCACGTAGTCGGCGCCTATGGTAGTTAGTAAAATAAACAGTAACTAAAAGAAGATGTTTATGCTCAAACTTGAATTCAACTCAATGCAAACTTGAAAAATATTTGACCAAGATATAATAGAATGAAACATTAAAGCTAGCTTTGCAACATGTGGATGTTATGCACAGATAAAAGCTTGGTGTTTGCTTTGCTAAAAAATTAAAAAGAAATGTAGAAAAAGAAATAGTTTGCTGCCTAACGAATACTCGAGGAATACTTGCGACGGTTTCAGTAAACTTCGATAATGAGGAAGAACGAACAGCGGCAGCCTCTTCTCTGTGTTTTTCTTTATATGGACCGCAACTTCACTAATCCCCCGATAAATTTTTGACTCAACCAGTGAAGCAGAAACATTTCAACATTTGATATGGGGCTACTTTGCTTGAGGCAATGTTGAACATGCCCAGCTATAAATCAAAAGTGCAATACCATTGTATTGCCAAGCAATTCTTATGGCATACATGGCATACAAAGCTTATAGAAAAGGGAATACTGGACATTTCTTGCACAGGAGTGCCAAACAATCTCTTACACCACACATCAATTTTCAATACCCGTTCCTATTCTTAAACTCAATATATGAGCATTCCTACCCCTTGTTTTTTATCTTCGTTTTGTCAAAGCATATTTTTAATTTTCCTTGCGTCACAACCGGTGAAGCTCAAATGTCTGTGACCCAGGCTATTAAACTAACTTAAACATGCATACAATTAATCAACATTACTGTCCTTAAGTTAAAACCATTTGCATCTATTTTCCTACCCCCACTTCCCCTTGATTCCCCCAATTTCTCCATTTTAATCCTTCTTCTGATTTTATGGTACTTCAGAGTGCAAATTACAATGTGTTAAGTTGAACATGATCCTCACAGTATCAAATTTCCTGTATTCTATAACACGCTATATATAAAATGGCATCGTCGGTCATGTTTCTTCAGCAGTTTTGCTGAGAAGAACTCTCAAGGGTGTTACAGTCTATTTCATAAAAAAGACGACTTCCCAGTAGCAAAAAATAAGTAGAAAGCAATGACCTGACAAGTTTTTAATATAACGATTCAAATAAGGGTAGAAATAGAAAGTAAATTACAACTGAGATCAGTGCCTGTATAAAGAATTGTAAATAGCTGGATCATGCATAAAGCAGGTCGCAAAGGAAGCTTTATTATAACCAGTTTCCCGGGAGAGAATGACTGGGAGAAATTCTACTTGTACCAAAAGTGAAAGCATGTGAGGACTAGATTTACAACAGTTTCGCTA
This sequence comes from Catostylus mosaicus, assembly GCA_964019065.1. Taxonomy (NCBI): domain Eukaryota; kingdom Metazoa; phylum Cnidaria; class Scyphozoa; order Rhizostomeae; family Catostylidae; genus Catostylus; species Catostylus mosaicus. Next base: position 6,118,750 of record OZ025189.1, on the reverse strand, counting down.
TTTGTTCATAGTTGATATTCTCGAATTGATGTCCGTGCCGCGCAGATTTTATCATTTTATCAAGCCCCACAAAATGTGTTCGGATTGATTTATCAATCCCCCCATTAGGATAATCACTGGTTCTTACCTATCCACAGAGGCTAAGGGCTTACTTGCACCCTCTCGGTAATTGAAATTTTGATACAATAACATTTATTGTCATTAAAAGAAATATCTTGGCTTGTAAGGCCAACCCTCGAATTAGAACGTGATTTCTGACTCTACGCAATCTGCCTCTGATTGACCGCATCGCTGAAGTGGAGGAGCATAGTAATTAATTTGGCGGGAAAAGTGAACAGGTTTTCAGAAGCAATGAAAGCAACGTTTGTATTGTCTAGTTGCCTAATCTAACCGCTCTATTTTGATGCATCTTCTTTGGAAAAACATTAAAACTCAGCAAAAAAAAGACTGTCAACAAATTATAGAAATGCTGCACAAGTGGTGGAATGGTTTGAAGCAACACGCATTTTCAACAAGGTCAAAAGTTTGAAAAGTAGGCCTGACCTTTCTATTTACTTAATTTCTATTTGCTTGATCCAGAAATGAGGATTCGTCCGCCAGCCCTTGACAGAACGCAATGTATTAAACAATAAATTACAAGCCTACTAGATCCATAGAATTTCAAGACTCATGGTGTCCAAAACAGGCAGTAAAGATCAAAATTTCCCGATGAATTTTACTTACCAATAAACAAACGTTGGTGGGGGGGGGGTCTATTTCATAACTCCATTAATTTCTACCTCTGCTTAGAATAACATAGTATGTGACGTTGCTGAGAAAGCAATTTTCCTATATAAATCTTGTCTATGAAAGAAAGTGAGCATATCGCACATTTACAAAAACACTCTTTTATAAGTTGCCAGTAGTAACATTAAGGTCCCCATACCTATAGGAAATGTTCTTAATTCATTAATTATACAAGTCTAGGAATTGACTAAGTATATCAAATATTTGATAGGAATTTTTTCATTCATTATATGTGAGTTGCAACCCCTAAGTTAGGATGGGTCTTTTAATGACTTGTTTTATTTCCCATTCAAGGCTCCACTCACTCAGGGAGTCACATCCCATTAATTGTAACAAGCTTAATTGATCTTTCTGAAATTCTTGTCTCAAAAACTGATCTAAGTTCATTTTTTAATCAAGTTCAGCCTGTAGCACTGTTGTGAAACGAATTATTTGACCAAGATTTATAGACTTTTCAATAAATTATTAGCAATGTTTTTGTGAAATTGGTTTATTCAGCATCATGAAAAAATGTGAAAAGCCAACCCAATTCATTTCTTTTGGGTTGAAAAAATTGAAAAAGTGGGAAATTGAGCGCCCTCACCTGGGAATTTTGCAGTCATATCAAACCTTGCCCCTCATTTGAAAACAGAATTTGCGCCTGGATGCACATTGGGCTTTCTATTTTTACTCATAATCATTTCTATTCTTTTAAGATTGAGCATGCTAACATGAAGAGACAAATAGCAAACCTGGTGGGGTTTGGGTTTCATTCGAGAAGTGATTGTTTTAGTTTCAAATATCCAAAACCATTTTCATATGTGTCTAATAAGCTATTTTTATCAGATCATGTGAAAATTCAGTCCAAATTGCCTTCAGAAGTGTTGACAGACACTGCAAGAGTAGCGATATCATGAAACTGTGAGAGTAGCAATATCAAAGATAAAGTTGGTAAATAATAGTTGTATTCTTCTTCAAATTAATATGAGGTATTCAACTGATATAGAATGCTTGTCCTGCAAAGCTAGGCATTATAAAGAATTAAAGAGCATGAAACAGCATTTATAAGATCAAGGAAAATGCTATGTGTGCAGTTTAGATTTTAATATTTTTACCTGAATTGACAATTGTGGAATTAAATGCTATTTGCTGTCAAAATTTGAATTGAACAATTCACTCTATGTACTTGCAGCACTGCAGTAGTGAGACCTCCCATAGGTATTGGATACTTACTAAGAATTTGTTTACACAATCTTTTCTGATAGGGCCTTAAAGTTTACCCTTCCAACTGGAGGGAAGCTCAGCACATTTTAAGATCAAGTATGGGCTGAAGGACTTTTGTGATATAACCTTTTTTCAAGATTTATAGACCTTCTAGTAAATTATGAGCAATGTTTGTGGGAAATTGTTTTTTGAATTTTTAAATCAATTTTTAAATTTAAATCAAATTTAATAAAAAAAAGTGAAAAAATCAGAACAATTCATGTCTGATGGTCGGTATAAGTAGAAAAGAATTGGAAATTGAGTGCTCTTTTCAGGATATTATGCATTTGTTTGAAACTCTCCCCCTTACTAAAAACTTAAATTTACGCAACTGATGCACTTTCAGCTTGGTATCATTGCTAATAATCATTTCTATTCCTTGAAGATTGAGCATGCTAACATGTATAGACGAATCACAATCTCAATGATGGTTGGAGGTGTCCAGTGAGGTAAGTTGTACTTAGATACATATGCTTTTTACTATGACAAAAGGATGCACTGATTATCATATGTTTTGCCATTCATAGCTCGGCTCACTCGGGGAGTCACAGCCCCTTAATCGTGGCACGCTTATCTGATGTGAGTAGATCACAACCAATGGGGCAACGGTGTGATAAGGGTTGTGATGGTAGAATCTATGGTATGAAGTGTGTCCCCATCATTGCTCCACTCATTTGTTGAGTCACAGCCCCTAAATCGTGACGCGTTATCGTGTGAGTTGATAAAATCCAGTGGGGTTTGGGTTTCATTAGAGTATTGTTTGTTTTTGTTTCAAATATCCAAAACCATTTTCATATGTGTCTAATCAACTATTTTTTTAGTTTTCAGATCATGTGGAAAGTCAGATCGAATTGCGTTGAGAAGAGTTGGAAGGCACTGCGATATCATGAAACTCTGAGAGTAGCAATATAAAAGGTAACGGTTGTAAATAGTATTCTTTTCCAAATTATAAAGTAAATATGTATCTGATATAGAATGCCTGTCCTGAATTCTTGCAAAGTTAGGTATTAAAAGAATTTAAGAAAACGAAACAGCACTTAGCTTGTGCTTTATCCAGTTTTGATTTTAATGTTATCTTCTAGCTGGACAAATTATGGTATTAATAATTTTTGAGAGTAACTTGAAAATAAACCATGAGTTAAATCTAGAAATCAATGATTGAAAGTTTCCCTCTAATGTTTATAACATTCGATTGATAATCATTCATATTTTGCATGTTTTTTTTACGTGTAGCGACAGCTAGTATAGGCCAGGAATTAACTTTTAAATTTGAACACGGCGTTTGAAATTTTTATTTATTATCGATAAATTGGCTTCAAATGTTGTGATTTGTCATTCATAATTATCACAGGTCTGATAGGAAGTTCGACTTTCACCTACTGTCATAGAAGATGATTTGAACCATAATAAAGCAAGACGTTTTGAATTTTCTGACATAAAATACTCGTGGACTTTACATTTATTGACTTTTCTACTTTCGGAGCAATCGAAATAGATATAAGAAACGCTCATTTTTAACTGAATGGCAAGTATCAGACACATCACAGACAATGTTTTTAATACAAATTCGTCAAAGTGTTTCACTTTTATCTCATATTTTACAAAATGGAAAAGATTCAGTCTTTTCATAGCAGAATTTTTAGACAAAATTCTAGACAGAATATCTCATTCCACTGATATTAAGACAATGGTGTAAAGCACTTCTTTAGTCTGAAAATTCAAACTTTAACACGCTTTTTCAGTACTCTTATCAGTGGAAGATAGAATGGGAGAATCTCTTCGTTATCTCATTCATTTGCTGAAAAGTGACGCACTTGCTATGAATAATCATTTAGACAACACGTTCTGAAGCTGGAGCAGACTTAGGAAAGATATTTTTAACCAGCTCTTATATATATATACCTGATGGGCCGGGGCAATAGTTTTGCACAACCTGAAAAATATATGTGTAGGTTTATTTCCAAAATGGCCCTCATGAAACATTTAAGCGATCACTTCTGATTAATAAGTTCACGATAAAGGGCTTTCTACTACAAAAGAGTTTTCAGAATTCTAAAAAATGTACTTTGCTGCCTTATCAGTCTTTTTGTGTGATTTCGATTATCAAATGGCATAAATAGAGAGGAGAAAGGCGAAAGCAGACAAATCCCAACAGATAAACTGCAGCAGACTTCCAATCCAACCAGGTGAGTGTTCAACAACATATTCGTTTTAAATTAGAAATTTTTAGCTGTATTCAAAAGTGGCTAACAATGTTATATGGAGCAAAATAGGTTCGTTTTTTTTTCTGGAAATTAGCAGCTTATTTTTGAAGGACGTTGTACTAGCTTGAATTTCGATGGCAGCCTTTCTGCTACAAACAATTATGGAGATCCATTATACAGCTTAACATGGCAGAAAACTCGCTGGAAACATCGTTATGCGCCTATGAGCCCTTGTATGTTGATGAAAATTCCGGTATTACAAGAACTAGATGACCTAATTGTTGGTTTGTTTCTGATATGTTTGTATTTTAATTCCACTGCAATTACCCAATCTGTAAGCAACGTGGTCCAAATAGCTGCACGGCGATGATAATGATTATCAATATACTAAATGCTATATGGTAAATGCTATACTAAATGATTTTGCTGCATTTTGAAGCAATTTAAAACGATACGAAACAATGATAGGAGATGCAAGGAAATTGGGAGATAAGACGCTACTGTGATGCCAAAGTATTTAATCAAAATGATCTTAAATTAATTTCGAACCGTCAAATGTTCGGAGAGAAACATATTATTGACAAAATGTGTCTATAAATCTAAAAATAACAAACAAGTGTCCAAGACAAGTCAATTACGATTATATTCATGTTACAAATCCTTGTATGAACATTTTCATCTAAAATTTAATGCTTTCTGTTAGCCTGAGAAAAAAGATGAAAAGCCATATCAAGACATTGATTCTCTTTACAATGCTTCTATGCTCTGTCTTTTCAATGACAACGGAGCGAAAAATGAATGGTGAAAATGAGTCTGGTACAGCAGACTTCAAGAGAGCCGCAGATTTCAAGAGAACAGCAGACTTCAAGAGAACAGCGTGCGAAAGCAGATGCATGAGTTTATTTCAAAGTTGCCCCAAATTCACATTTACTGATTACAAGAATTGCATTGATTTACAAGACCGTTGTTTGGCAAGCTGCTAATAATTATAGCAGAAGAGACTTTTTCTTTACAGATAACTAGCCTTTACAGAAATGATATAAAGTTTATGCAGAAAGCAATACATATGTAGAATTTATGGGTGTATCATGTTTTACATTCAATTTCTTGTTATATATCTTTAACAGTAAATTTGAATATCTGATTGATTTCAATGGGTCGCATGAAAGAAATATATAGTTTTCATTTAGTTTTGACATCTGATAGAAGAGCAAATAAAGGACATGAGGGGTTTCTAGAGCCATGATTGTAATACTAATGATTTAGCTGTATTTGCAGTTATTCTATTTCATGAAATTATTGCATATTTCAAAAGGTGTATTTCATTGATGAGACATATTATGAAGATGAGAATTGATCAGCGCAAGGTATATTTGTAAAGTCGCAAACCTGTATGATTAATATATTCTGAGGAATCCACGTACACCATTGCGAAATATTACTTATGAATATCAATCTTGTAGTGTTTGGTTTTGCTTCTGCTCTCTGTCTTGTTACCTACAGTTTTAAATAAGTTTAACAATTTCAAATAAGCAGTTATTTCCATCTATCTCATAATTCGGTATTGTTCAATTCACCAAATACATGAATATACTCACATGTCGTTATTGATATAATGATTACTTGAGTAACATCAATACAATGAAATACAACAGCAGCTAAGAAAAAGATTTCTAGAATGTTAAATCAAATTTGAGTTAATCTCTTCAAGAATTCAGGTCATCTTCAAGCCAAATACAATATACTTTTAACGTGTTAACTCCTTTTTATTAACATCATTTTCTCTGAAAAATTAGCTGCTAAATTAAATGTGACTGTGCAGTGTGTTAAATCTATTTTCTCAGACTACAAACAATTGTCTTTTCCTAAATAAGTGCCCTTGAAACTAGAAACTCACCGGGCGTTTTAACACCTATGTATTGTTGGTGTGTTTACACATGTTGCTTCTTGATATGCAGATTACTAAAGCACTTAGAAAAAACGTCGATTAAAGGGGTTTTCCTGCTGCAAAGGTTTCTTGTAACATTAGAAGGTGCTAGAATTATAAACCCCTGAATCTAAGACTTTTCGAGGTGAAATATTTGAAAATTCTTGTTTGCGGAGGTTACCAATATATAGGAAAAATGTTAGTTTGCGTTAACAGAATAAAACAAGTTATTAGGAAACCTGTGAAAGAGTTTGAAAAAGTATTACAACCCATCGCATTCTGTAGGATCCAGGTTCATTTCGTTATCAATAGGGCCGCCGAGAGATTTCCGAGGCCCAGGGGCAAAACTGGAAAACGAGGCCCCTGCGCTTGAGGTTAGCAGAAGGAGCAGAGCAATGGAATCTTGGAGTACCGAATCTAAAGGTTTGTTTAGAACCTTGTAGGCTGCCCTATGTGGGAGTTTCCGTGAATACATCTAAAGAGAATAAAAATAGCGATATTAGTTTTATGAGGCCCCCTAGACCTTGAAGCCCTGTGCAAGTTGCCTTTTCTGCATGATATATAGAACAGAGCGTTAACTCTTTCAAGATGTAATCAGAAATCGCGAAAATGATTTTCATGGCTGATAAATTCATGTAAATCTAACTAGAAGGGCATACCTTGCCCGCGCTGCCCCTGTTGGCTAAATGCAAGGAGCGGTCGCCCCCGCTATGCCTGTGCTTCAAGGCGTCGTTGGAGACGAAATGTAGAAACGAAACTATGATTGTGCTAAATTGGCTTGCCTATTTTTGTAAGGCATCATAAGTCATAAGTTAGAGTGGAGTTTGAAGTGAAAACTTTCAAGTCTTGCTCCATCAGTAATATTTAGACTTAAAATTTACATCACAATTAGAGCTGTTTGATATACTAATAAATAGTAATTTTTATTACTTTCAATTCTTTACAAGAGTTCCCATATATTTAATCATACGACTCAGATTTCATCCCGCTAAAAGAAATTTTCTAAATGCATATGATCTAAATTTATCTGTTAGATGATCAGGTAAACCTTCCAAGGAATCCCGTAGCTCAGGAGTTACCATAGTGATTGAAATCCGTGAAAACAATTTATTCAAGTGATATGATGATAAGGACGTTTTTGAATGGTGCAAAGATACTAGTGTAACACTATCACAGGTTTCTTTACATCATATGCTATTCTATACAAATATTTTTAATCGTTCTAAGATAAAACAATACAATACGTAGACAACAGAACCGATTTGTTTTCAATACAAAAGATTAAGCAAGTTTGAAAAAACATTGAAAAGGTAAGAAGCTAGCTTCGGTCACCCAACTTCCAAAGCTTGAGTGACTTCATCAAAAGATTTTAATCCAGTTGCTCGAACAGTACCGAAAATTGCAGGGCTCAAGTGATATTATCAATAAATACAAAAATATCTCGAACCAAAGACAAAATTAGAAGATTTTAGAAAAGTGCACTTGGATTGTTAGGTGAAATGATGAAATGATAGTTAGTTATTTCAAAAGAGTCGAACAATTGCACTTTATCATAGCTGCTTATTCCAACAATGTCGCTTTTAGGAATGAAATATGAAAATCATAATATCCAACAGTACTGAGAAAATTACAGCTGTTCAGCTCAAGCACTTGGATTTTTATTTGCATTTCCTTATTTTGGAGGTACTAGAGTGTATATAAAGTTTATTTTTGCAGTCTCTTGTTGACTCGACAATCGTTGCATAAAATAATCGCAGTGAAAGTAATAGATATGAATTTCTGATATTTGTGTTGGCAAAAAATTTATACTTGTTATTTGTTTCGTTTCATTTTGATTGTGATAGAATTATGCATTAATGTAGATCTAACACACCATCTGTACGAAACAATTCCCTGACCTAAACCAGACCTCGTCATCCAAATTCATTATCATTGTCTGCATCTAATCATGATCATCATAATAACAACCATCTTTAAGCGCTTTCCATGGATTTATTTGAGTTTGTATTACACCATATTTTCATATTCAACATGGACAATTAATCCTTGTTATTAGAAATTGGTTAAAATTGCTTTAGTTGTATGTTTCTGAAATGTAAATTGCGTATGGAAAATTCTTTTGTCCCATTAATCAAGTAAGCGTGACTATTTTCCTATTTTGGTCAATCAGATACAGACAAATGAAGTGATAAAATGGCAGCAAATCAGATTTTTATACGAAGTTATCTTTCAGATAATTCATCTAAACTAAAACAATTTTATTATTTTGGTGGTAATTAAGAAAAAAAATATGATATCATGCTGTTTATAAGGATATATACGAATATATTTGTTAATGTTTGTTTAAAAGTGATGATATTTAGGCAATTAATGATATTAAGATTGCCATTCCTATTTTCAACAAAATGGTCAACAAAAACTACATCGCACTATTCTTTATTATCAAGAACATTCCTCTTAGTTGATTTTCAAAAGTTTTCAATATTTTATCACATCTAGCAGATTATAACCAGAATAGCTCAAATGTGTCCATCATCAATCCAAAAGGCATTTACGTCAACACAAGTTGCGTAATGTCAAAGCAGTGTTAATAAAATTCGATTTTCGACCCAGATTCCTGGGCTGAAATGATTGATATCGCATAATGAGAGGATCATCATATTCAAATTCTTGGGTTGCATACTTATTGCAAAGGATGGTTGGTTTTCTTCACCACATTTCAATGTATCCTATTGTTGTTGTTGGAAGATGGATTTCTATGCCGCTTTGGTGTTTTTTTCATATTTGTTTTTTTGTATCAGCAATGCCAATCCCGTATGCAATAGGATCGGGCAACTTATTAGGCAATGCTAAATACTTGATGATTTAGAGCAGTTTTTAGCTCCTCTTTTCGATACATTGTTATGAATATAATGAGGTTAAGAAACTTGTAAAAAATAGCCCATTTAAGATTTACTCCTATTCCAAGGACCAAAGATACATGTGGGTCCTTGAAGTCTTTCATAAAAGATGTCTGATTAGTGTAGCAGACATCCCTTTTTGGTGTGGAAACGTTGACAGAAATTGTTGCATTACCAGTGCAATTTGTGAATGCTATAGTGAGTTATATTCTATTGCGTCATGATTTATTGCTGATTTGAAGAAGCCTCACCTGCGAAGTGGATAAGACAGATTGTTGCGAATTTCTTATAAATCCCTGCAGCTGCAAAAAAATGCTTATTTCAGTGACAGTAATGGTCGCATATCTCCTGAAGTACGAAATCTATTTGAAATCTTGTGATGAATTCTGCAAGCACAGACTAGATATTTGAAGCCAGTTGCACTCGAAAAAAGGCTTTAGTTCTTTTTTCACAGTCATAGTTTTATTCTTTTCTGTTTCGTAATTTTTTTTTCTAATTAACAAATAATTTATTATTATAATGCAATCCATATTTGAGAAGTATTTAATGTTAGCGTCAAATTGCATGAAAGATACAAAAAAAAGTCTGTCAGCCAGCTTAAAGTTGTTTTCGCCTGAAGAGTATGAAAATATCATAAATTTACTGAAAGACAAACAGTATGAAATGAATAAGTGTTTTCCAATTATAAGATTAACTTTCAATTGAGAAACAATGATGTGAGCAGGTTTGTCATATCCGTCTTAATAGAGGTTTGAAATTTGTGATCAACATTGGGGAGAAGAAACTGTTTTACAGGATAGTCAATACATTAATTATAACTTTATATACAAAAGATGTCGAACTCCTGCATCATGTGAAAAAAGTAGACGTTTATGCTTCCAATGTCTCTTCGGGATTTTCAATAATCGTTAAAGGAAAAATGATGATGATGATGATGATGATGATGATGATGATGATGATGATGATGATGATGATGATGATGATGATGATGATGATGATGATGATAATGATGATGATGTAGCATTGCAAGTTTATAACATTCGATTTAAATTCTTTGCTCTTCTATCTGATACATTTTAAATATAGCGACAGCTAGCATAGGCCAGTGGTCAACTTTTAATGTTAACATCATGTTAGAAGTTTCAAATTATTATCGATGAATTAGCTTTAAAATCTATGATTTGCCACTGATATATGCTATAGGTATTTATTGTTTGATTGATTGTAGTCCTGAAAAACCATGGTAACCATGGACGGTGACCTGAAAAAGCTTTAAATTTTCTGCAATGAGATGAGCACGGATTCTACATTTATTTAGTTTTATCACTTGCTTACTATTGGAATGATTTTTAAAAATGTTTTATTTCAATCCAAAGAAGTATATAGAAGGCATCCTTAACTGAAGATCAAAACAAATTCATCAAACCATTTTACTTTTATCTCATAGCTAGCATGCTGCAAGAGATTTAGGTTTTTTTATAGCAGAATTTTATGAATTTCAAACGAAAAATCTCGTCGTCTTGATTAGAAGAAAATCTTGTAAGGGCTTTCTTCATTGTGGAAATTTGATTTTGAACACGCGCCTTTCAGAACTCTTATCAGTAAATATTTCATGGGAAACCTTTTTTAACGTTTAAGTCAAATGCTAAAAAATTAATAATTAATACTAAATATAATAATAAATTAATACTTGCATTGACTATCATTTTTAGCATTTGCAATTATATAACTTGATCCCAATGCATTGAAACTTTGTTGAAAATAAGACAAATCTATACAGCTGTTTGCAATTGAATGATTAATTACGATGAAGCGATCATTTCTGATTAATACGTTCACGATAACGTGTTGTCGACCGCAATAGAATCATCAGATTTCTAGCAAATTTGATTTCCTACCTTATCAGTCTCTTTGTGTGATTTCGATTGTCAAATGGCATAAATAGAGAGGAGAGAGACCGAGAGCAGACAAATCCTATCATATAAACAGGAGCAGAATTCCAAACAATAACGTGAGTTTTCAGTAACCTATTTGTTTTAAATTACAAATTTTAAACTATATTCAGCATTTGCAAACAGCAGTTGAAGTTATACGGTGCAAAAGCAGTTCACCATTCTTTTTGAAAATTCACCTTTTATCATTAAAAAATGTTGTGCTATGTTACTGACTTGAGCCGTGAATGATAATCTATCCATTTGTTGAGTTGCCTTGTAAATATTTTCATTAAGAATTGAATAAATAAACCCATTGTTCTATCTGGCATGGTGCTAAAGAATAGAGATGTTGTTTCAAAGAGATGTTGGTTGCAATATACTAGCTAAAAAAGGAATATGAATGCGTACTTTATAACTACATATTGAAGGCAGAGAACTCAGTAGAAACATGGTCATGCACCTATGTACCTTGAGGAAAGGACAGGAAATAACTACAAGATTGATAAATAATGTCTATAGATAACGAAATAATATAATAATATGAGGGTTGAAGACAAGACCATAACTTTAACGTTAATGTAGCAAAACCTGATAGGAACATTATCTTTATTTCGAATGAAGATGCAGGGCCATATCAAGACATTTGTTCTCTTCACAATGCTTCTCTGCTCTGTCTTGTCAATGACAACGAAGAGCAATGTGAATGATAAAGATGAATCTGGTACATTAGACGTCAAAAGAACAGTATGCAGAAGTAGATGCTGGGGTGAATATGAAAACTGCCTCAGAATTGATGAGTCATTGGCAGTTCATCTTCTTTGCATAGAAGCTAGAGACAATTGTATGGCAAGCTGCTCATAATATTAGCAAAAGAGACTAGTCCTTAACAGAGAGCTATTCTTTACATACATTACCTTAAGATTTGGTAGAAAAAAATAGATATGTGGATTTTAGGGGTGTAATACTTTGGTTTTTCAGTCATTTCGTTATTATATATGTTTAACAGTTAATTGGAATATCTAATAATATCAAGAGGGTTACATGAAGGAAATATATTGTTTTCATTTAGTCTTAAAATCTGATACAAGAGCATATATATGATATGAAAGGTTTCTAGAGGAATAATTGCAATAAATATGATTTAGCTGCATATGCAAATATCCTAAAGGCATATTTCATGGATGAGACATCTTAATTCAAATGTGTACATTGAAGGTCGTCTGAAGATCATGAAAATTTGTCATTGCAAGTTATATTTGCAAAGCCGCCATCCTATATAATTTACATATTATGGGGAATTCCAGTACACCATGGCAAAATATCAATTTTAAATTATAATCTTGTAGTATTGGGTTTCGTTCCTGTCTTCTATTGTTACAATTATTACAATTGCGTATAGGTTTACAATTTTCATTCATTTCATTTATTTCCATTCAAGACTATTTCAAAATTCTATCTAGTTCAATTCACTAAATAGATGAATATACTCACACAATTGATACCAATATTTTGAAAACATTAAGTAATATTAATACAATGAAATACCAAAGTAGTATAAGAAAAAAAACCTAAAACAATACATCAAATTAGAGTTAGTCTCTCAAAGAATCCTGGTCATCTTCAAGCCAAATAAGAATTAATTTTAACATATATTAAACATTTTATTAACATTAGTTTCCCTCGCCTTTGCATCGCCTCAACAATTGGCTGCTAAATTCATTTCCTGCCAGTTCTCCGATGGCTGCTAAAATTAATTTTGATTCTGCAGTGTGATTATTTTACTGACGCAGACAATATAAAAATGTATTTTGTTACATTAGAGTATCTTGATAAATAGACATAGTTTACCAACACAAGTTTCCTACACCTATTTCTCAGGGCTTAATGTGGCTTAACTATTCAAAATGAATGGCCTTTATTCATTTATACCTTGCAAAGGAAAACGAGCAACCACCCTGTAACCATAGAGCTAAATGCTAAAATAGATTGGAGAAAAGTCTGCGTAATTACTTAGTAATATAGTCAAAAAATGAAATAGATATAAATATGCTATTAACTAAGTTCTGGAAACATAGCAAGTATGTAAAGTCTTTAACGGTCGAGTCCGGAATATGCAGATGACTAAAATCCGCTAGAAAAAACTGATTCATTGTCATAGGTACTCCTCAAAAAACTTGTTTGACTTCATTGTTCTAACATATCTCTATCCTGTTCTAAGTTTTGAAAATAGATTTTTAAGGTTGAAGCAAAATTTACTTCTACATATACCTTCAGTTCAAGCTAAAAGATGCGCAAAATATAATTAACGAAATAACACAGGAAAAACCTTGAAAATGAACTAGAATTGGCCATGACGTGCAGTAGATTCAATACATCTATTAATCTAATTACATCTACTTTTAATAATACGGTCCGAAAGAACTACCTCGCATACTTCAGTGTCTTTTAAAGGAAAGTCCTCTAAAATGTTTATTTACAAATGTTCTCACTGCTTCAGCCAGAACGTTAATTGGTATCATATGTTGCATAATGTTACCCAAAGAGCCCAAAATGTGTCATTTGTCAATTATATATTTATAAGAATTGTGCACTGTCAATACAGTGTTAACAAAATCGATACATGACCAAGATTCCTGGGTAATAACGACTAGCATAGCATGACACGAGGCTCGTTATCTTCAATTTCCCGCGTTGCACACTCACGCCTAAGTATGACTATTTTTCTTCAAGAAATTTTAATGCATCTTGTTATTGTTGCCGAAAGAGGTAGTTTTTTGCCGCTTTGATGTTTTTCCATATTTGCTTTCTTGTATCAGCAATGCCAATCCCGTATACAATAGGGTCGGCCAAATTATTCAGCAATGCTAAACGCTTGATGAACTGAGCACTTTTCGACAGATGTTCACCATGCTGTATTTCAAATGCAAACAAAATAGCAACTGGTAACATGCATGCGACGTATGCGATTGCCACTATGCTAGTAGCAAACGTGGCTTTTAGCTGCCTTTTTCGAGAATCTGCCAATTCAGCTAAATTGCCAAAAGCCCCAACCACATCAACTCTAACTATCTTTGATCGGCTGAAAAAGAACAGCCGCAGCTGAAGAACAATGATAACGATGGCTGACGGAATAACAGTCACTACTGTTAGATATTTGGAAATAGGAGAATTAGTGACTGGTGGTATTGTTGAATTGCTTTTGTCTTGAATGGCAACAGCTAAAACTGCACAGCTAACAGCAATAGTCCATTGTGTGCATACTGCCATAATAACTCTTTTGGTCGTCATAATCTGATGTATGTAGAAACTGTAGATGCAAGAGATGTATCTTTCTATCGACATTGTAACAATGCCTAAGCTAGAAGCTGTCAATGTTATAACTCCAAAGAATAGCATTACAGTATTTGAAATGTGTACCATACTACACAGAATAGCTTCGTTTGAGATTGAACTTAACACGTTATCAACTATTATGTAAATCGCTACAATAAAAACCTGCATGGAATCAGATGTTGTTACCGAGAGCATGATCTTGTGGCGAGGCAATGCCAATTGAGCATCTATGCAAAGAATCTTTGCTACCAGCAAATGCAAGGGTAGAAAAAGTAACAGCAAAATGATTGCAATACTTAACGGTGCTTCTCCAGCACTGCATCTCAAAAGAGTTTGGTTATGATGTGTCATTGAGACATTAATCAGCGTCCTCTCCATATTCATTTGGCTTCAGTGGCAATATTAGACACAGCAACTCTTGAAATGATTGATCTTTAGCAATCGTTGGAGTGATTTCTTTGCATATGGTAAGGTTACTGTTTTGGCAGCAATTTAAAGCCATTTCCTAGCAGCTGCTCTCACGGAAGGAGGTAGATTGAGGAAGCCATCTGGATATGACTTCATTTTTGAAATTATTCAACAAAATTATCATTGAGATTGTTCAACAATCATGCGCAAATTATATTGCGTTTAGGCGTATGGATTCTGACTGGATTTTACTTAATACTTATTTGGCCTCTCTATTTAATCACAATTGTGAATAAAGGCGTACCCCATAAAAGTATAGATTAAATTAAAATGATTTGGAATCGTGTGGATATCCACCCAAATAAATAAAAATTCGCCTCAATGTAGTATTCCGCAAAACTGCAAAATGTTTAAGAGTCTTTCAGTTTCCATGGACTGAAAAGCATGTCACAGTACAAAGTCACAACAGAAGGTCCTGCATGTGAAATGATTTGAAAATCTACTGCTTTTTATGAAAACAGTGATTGTATAAGTAATGTATGACCAACTTATTTTAGTTCATCAGTAAACCAGTAAGAGCGGTTCTTTGGTAAACCATCAATGTCACTCATGAATATGAAAACCAGTCATACCAGTTCACGGTGAATCAATACATAGCAGTTTATAGGTGAACCACCGATAGATCTGGTTAATTTTGAAAACTAATGATACCGGTTCATGGGTGAACCGTTTATGGCGGTTCATATTTTAGCCAGTGATGGCTGTTCATGGGTGAGCCATTGATGCAAAAAGCTTATGTTTATGCCACATGCTGGATGTCATTTTCTCATTGAATACATTTTTGCGGCCCCGGACCTCCGACCCCACCTACCCTCCCCCCTCGACGGTCCTGATGTTTATGCCACATGCTGGATATCATTTGACAATATCACCTCCTCGAGAATGAAAAGGTAAATATAGGCTATATTGCCCTCAATCAAGTTAAGCTGTATATTTGTAGCCAAGCAATGAATTGGCGTCAAAACACGATAAAGTTTTCAAAGTCAATGCACCTTCAAACTTCATGTATATTGCTGCCTTCTTCTATGCATGATTGTCAATAACCGATACAGCTGCTGCACGACTTAAGCGAAAGTCGGCAATTGCTGGCACGGAGCGCGAAAGTAGATGGCTTACTTCATATGTGACATTTTCATTAAGCTGCTGTCGGCACGACTGTAATGTGATCAGCGCTCGAGTTGCCCTATTTACAGCATAAGATATTTGCATAGTCAATCATTTGACCTGGATTATCCACAAAGAAAGTAAACCTAATTGATAATACAATTGAAGCTAGAAGCCAGCTGATACTTCTGCCGTGCTGCTTTTACTATTAGCATGGGACTTTTTCCATGAAACCTTGCACTAAATCATTGTTTATATTTTTTAATATGGTACAAAAATACGCTAAAACTTACTCTAAACTGTATAAAATTTTTACCCCTTAAAGTGAGAATTCCTGAGGATTTTTTCAAGATGCATTTGAAATCATCGTTAATGTTCAGCATAGATAATAGAAGGAGGACTCGATTGGAAAGCCGGCGAGATAAAAGGGCTATCTTAGGATTTCTTTTGTTTCCTGGGGATAGTGCAACAATCATTTCCGGCCTAGAGCATGGCTGGCATATGCAGTGAATCTTACTTAGAAGTGGGTAGATTATTCCACAATCAAAATGCCTGGAGCTCATTGCGCTGTTGTTAATTGCGGTAGACATTTTAGTAAGACGAAATTCCCGAATGTTCGATTCTACAAAATTCCTATTGGAGAGAAAGATGAAGCATGGGCCAAAAAGTTGATCGCAATTGTGAACCGTCAGGACAAAGGCTTCAACCCCCAAAACAGCTTCATCTGCTCAGTTCATTTTAAACCAGAGTTGCAATATCAAGGTAAGCACTATCTTTCCACCATTCTCCCGGATATTTAAAAGATTTTTGATAAATTTGAACTATCAAGCAAGCGATGAAGTCAGTACGATTCCTTGTCATTTTCTGGGAAGGTCATTCAGTTTAGTTACGTTACTGTAGCTGATTGCGAGTTTTGAACCTGACTAATGAAATTTGATAGGTTTACATGATTTCTCAAAGAAATTCTGAAAATTTTAGTCGCTTACAGAGTAATTAAGCTTGCTGGGAGACCAGTCATTACTGAAGACAGAGTATGGGGTGGTGTTAGATAGGGGTGACTGGCTGAAAGTTTGAAACCCAATATATGAAATTAAAAGTGAAATGCATTGAATATCACTGGCCTGAACAAGTATTAATATTCAAAACTCATACACTCAAGTAAAACTTTATTAATATGCATGTAACTTGAGATTTTACCTCAGTTATCTCTCTAAAGCAATAAATACTTATGTCCCAGTTCCAGTTATGTTGTGAAATATGATGCCTTCTCGATTGCTACTTAAGAATCTATTTTACGTTGTAGATAAAAGTGGCAAATGGCATGTACTTAGAGGAAGCTTGCCAACAGAAAATCTGCCAAAGAAATCTATAGAGATACCAAAGCCAACTCCACGGAGAGCTTTGAATTATTCTCGAGATGTCAGCTTACCCGAAGTAATATGCTATGAAGCTCTTGATGATATTCAGAAAGATTTAAAGCATGTCAAATATCCCTGGCAAATAATACCAGGAATAGAAGGAAAGCTTTTTATTGGAAAACTCTCTGATAACCTAGAAATATCATCAAAAATCATTGTTGGTGAAAACCTATGTGTAAAAATTTGTTGGTTTGGTGTGGAGCTCCCAGCATCTCATTTTCTTTATGAACAAAATGGCACAAGTCTACTGAAAAAGCGAATACAGTGGTTGATAAAGGAAATAGATGAGCTGAATGTTTGCAGAGGTGTAACTGAAGAGTCTCTCATTTCCTTTGGATCTCTTCCCACAGAAGAACGATCAAAAAAGGCACAGAAATTTTACCTTCATGTTACTGCTAAACCAACTATACCAGATGAATGTCAAACTCCAATTGTGTATGAACAATGCATTAGATCAACTTCTTGTGAATTTTTGTCAAAACTAACTATTTGCAAATCATGCTTGAAAATTAAATCTCTTTTGAAACAAAAGGAAAAGAGGCAGCAGCATACAGTGGATAAACCTTTAAGCAAGAATGCACCATTACATGCAGTTGCTAGGAAAAAGCTGATGCAAGCAGTCAAACTTGGCAGAACTAAACAAAAGGCCTTAGAAGTAAAGATTGAAATAATTGAAGCACAGATAAAAAGTGAAAGTGTACCCCTTCAAAGTAATTTGCATTCTGACTTAAAGCAAATTATAGATGAAAGTAGTGAAACCTTCAATAAAGATTAAGAATTAGTATAAGAAAAAAAACCTAAAACAATACATCAAATTAGAGTTAGTCTCTCAAAGAATCCTGGTCATCTTCAAGCCAAATAAGAATTAATTTTAACATATATTAAACATTTTATTAACATTAGTTTCCCTCGCCTTTGCATCGCCTCAACAATTGGCTGCTAAATTCATTTCCTGCCAGTTCTCCGATGGCTGCTAAAATTAATTTTGATTCTGCAGTGTGATTATTTTACTGACGCAGACAATATAAAAATGTATTTTGTTACATTAGAGTATCTTGATAAATAGACATAGTTTACCAACACAAGTTTCCTACACCTATTTCTCAGGGCTTAATGTGGCTTAACTATTCAAAATGAATGGCCTTTATTCATTTACACCTTGCAAAAGAAAACAAGCAACCACCCTGTAACCATAGAGCTAAATGCTAAAATAGATTGGAGAAAAGTCTGCGTAATTACTTTAGTAATATAGTCAAAAAATGAAATAGATATAAATATGCTATTAACTAAGTTCTGGAAACATAGCAAGTATGTAAAGTCTTTAACGGTCGAGTCCAGAATATGCAGATGACTAAAATCCGCTAGAAAGAACTGATTCATTGTCATAGGTACTCCTCAAAAAATTTGTTTGACTTCATTGTTCTAACGTATCTCATTCCTGTTCTAAGTTTTGAAAATAAATTTTTATAGTTTAAGCAAAATTTACTTCTACATATACCTTCAGTTCAAGCTAAAAGATGCGCAAAATATAATTAACGAAATAACACAGGAAAAACCTTGAAAATGAACTAGAATTGGCCATGACGTGCAGTAGATTCAATACATCTATTAATCTAATTACATCTACTTTTAATAATACGGTCCGAAAGAACTACCTCGCATACTTCAGTGTCTTTTAAAGGAAAGTCCTCTAAAATGTTTATTTACAAATGTTCTCACTGCTTCAGCCAGAACGTTAATTGGTATCATATGTTGCAGAATGTTACCCAAAGAGCCCAAAATGTGCCATTTGTCAATTATATATTTATAAGAATTGTGCACTGTCAATACAGTGTTAACAAAATCGATACATGACCAAGATTCCTGGGTAATAACGACTAGCATAGCATGACACGAGGCTCGTTATCTTCAATTTCCCGCGTTGCACACTCACGCCTAAGTATGACTATTTTTCTTCAAGAAATTTTAATGCATCTTGTTATTGTTGCCGAAAGAGGTAGTTTTTTGCCGCTTTGATGTTTTTCCATATTTGCTTTCTTGTATCAGCAATGCCAATCCCGTATACAATAGGGTCGGCCAAATTATTAAGCAATGCTAAACGCTTGATGAACTGAGCACTTTTCGACAGATGTTCACCATGCTGTATTTCAAATGCAAACAAAATAGCAACTGGTAACATGCATGCGACGTATGCGATTGCCACTATGCTAGTAGCAAACGTGGCTTTTAGCTGCCTTTTTCGAGAATCTGCCAATTCAGCTAAATTGCCAAAAGCCCCAACCACATCAACTCTAACTATCTTTGATCGGCTGAAAAAGAACAGCCGCAGCTGAAGAACAATGATAACGATGGCTGATGGAATAACAGTCACTACAGTTAGATATTTGGAAATAGGAGAATTAGTGACTGGTGGTATTGTTGGATTGCTTTTGTCTTGAATGGCAACAGCTAAAACTGCACAGCTAACAGCAAAAGTCCATTGTGTGCATACTGCCATAATAACTCTTTTGGTCGTCATAATCTGATGTATGTAGAAACTGTAGATGCAAGAGATGTATCTTTCTATCGACATTGTAACAATGCCTAAGCTAGAAGCTGTCAATGTTATAACTCCAAAGAATAGCATTACAGTATTTGAAATGTGTACCATATTACACAGAATAGCTTCGTTTGAGATTGAACTGAACACGTTATCAACTATTATGTAAATCGCTACAATAAAAACCTGCATGGAATCAGATGTTGTTACCGAGAGCATGATCTTGTGGCGAGGCAATGCCAATTGAGCATCTATGCAAAGAATCTTTGCTATCAGAAAATGAAAAGGTAGAAAAAGTAAAAGCAAAATGATTGCTATACTTAACGGTGCTTCTCCAGCACTGCATCTCAATAGAGTCTGGTTATGATGTGTCATTGAGACATTAATCAGCGTCCTCTCCATATTCATTTTGCTTCAGTGGCAATATTAGACACAGCAACTCTTGAAATGATTGCTCTTTAGCAATCTTTGGAGTGATTTCTTTGCATATGGTAAGGTTACTGTTCGGGCAGCAATTTAAAGCCATTTCCTAGCAGCTGCTTTCACGGAAGGAGGTAGATTGAGGAAGCCATCTGGATATGACTTCATTTTTGAAATTATTCAACAAAATTATCATTGAGATTGTTCAACAATCATGCGCAAATTTTATTGCGTCTAGGCGTATGGATTCTGACTGGATTTTACTTAATATTTATTTGGCCTCTTCATTTAATCACAATTGTGAATAAAGGCGTACCCCATAAAAGTATAGATTAAATTAAAATGATTTGGAATCGTTTGGATATCCACCCAAACAAATAAAAATTCGCCTCAATGTTGTATTCCGCAAAACTGCAAAAATGCATAGTCTTTCATTTTTTATGAACTGAAAAGCATGTCACAGTAAAAAGTCACAACAGAAGGTCCTGCATGTGAAATGATTTGAAAATCTACTGCTTTTTATGGAAACAATGATTGTATAAGTTATGGATGACCAACTTATTGCAGTTCATCAGTAAACCAGTAATAGCAGTTCTTTGGTAAACCATCAATGTCACTCATGAATATGAAAACCAGTCATACCAGTTCACGGGTGAATCAATACATAGCAGTTTAAAGGTGAACCACCGATAGTCCTGGTTTATTTTGAAAACTAATGATACCGGTTCATGGGTGAACCGTTTATGGCGGTTCATATTTTAGCCAGTGATGGCTGTTCATGGGTGAGCCATTGATGCAAAAAGCTCATGTTTATGCCACATGCTGAATGTCATTTTCTCATTGAAAAAATTTTTTGCGGCCCCGGACCTCCGACCCCACCTACCCTCCCCCCTCGACGGTCCTGATGTTTATGCCACATGCTGGATATCATTTGACAATATCACCTCCTCGAGAATGAAAAGGTAAATATAGGCTATATTGCCCTCAATCAAGTTAAGCTGTATATTTGTAGCCATGATTGGCGTCAAAGCACGATGAATTGGCGTCAAAACACGATAAAGTTTTCAAAGTCAATGCACCTTCAAACTTCATGTATATTGCTGCCTTCTTCAATGCATGATTGTCAATACCCGATACAGCTGCTGTACGACTTAAGCGAAAGACGGCAATTGCTGGCACGGAGCGCGAAAGTAGATGGCTTACTTCATATGTGACATTTTCATTAAGCTGCTGTCGGCACGACTGTAATGTGATCAGCGCTCGAGTTGCCCTATTTACAGCATAAGATATTTGCATAGTCAATCATTTGACCTGGATTATCCACAAAGAAAGTAAACTTAATTGAAAATACAATTGAAGCTAGAAGCCAGCTGATACTACTGCCGTGCTGCTTTTACTATTAGCATAGGACTTTTTCCATGAAACCTTGCACTAAATCATTGTTTATATTTTTTCAATATGGTACAAAAAATCGCTAAAACTTACTCTAAACTGTATAAAATTTTTACCCCTTAAAGTGAGAATTCCTGAGGATTTCCTCAAGATGCATCTGATATCATTGTTAATGTTCAGTGGATAAGTTTCACCAAAGGTAACAGAGCCATGAAGAGATTTGAAATAATGAACAAAATAATGGTAATCCTAAATTTTAGAATCAGTGCTTTAACTTGATTTATTATTTCATTTACTCTATTTTATCAAAAATTCTTTCAACATACACAGTTTTTGAAATGAATTCAAAATTAACCACAGTCATGTGCATGAGTTATTTCGTTAATTTGGAAGGAGGACTGGCTATCATTGCAGGGAGCTTTTGGTACCCCTATGATTGTTGGTGGCAACTTAAACCAGATTATTGAAAAAAAAATCGTGAATAGCTGTTAGAGGAGAAAATCTTTGTTATAAAAACTTTATCACAAATTCATGTAGTAGAGATTCCTTTTTCCGGTATTTTTCTGGCATTTTTTCCACTTTCCTACACCAATTTAGAAACCAAAAAGAGCAACCAAGGAAACCCCACATAAAAGACAGCTCTGTTGTGGCTAGCTTCACCTTCAACAAGCCTCTCATTACTAAATGGATCTTAATTAATGTTCTTTAAAAATTACATGTAAGCAATTAATGCAGTGTTGCGCATGAATTCCAAACTAATTTGACAGTTTTACTATTGTGTTGCTAAGGCAATATTCTTTGCGTTCGTTCAGTTACCAATTTGTATTATCCATTGTGTATGTTTACGGTTGATTAGCACTTCACACCTGCAATTATGTTGTTTGTCACGCGGCAGGCTGTGTTGGTTGATTTTTTGGATTTAAGCTTGAGTTCGCTTTTCGCTGAGAAAAAAACAGTCTATAATATTTTGGTAGATTTATGACCTAGTTATTGGTGCTTTGGTTATTACTGAATAGCTTATATGGCTTGGCAGCTATAGATTAACTGCGTTTATGGCATCTTGCCTCCAGTAACAAAACTATGTCCGGTCTTCTGTTGCACTTGATCAAAAACTGTTCTTTCATTTATGGTTTAGTTCTATTACAAGAATGAATCTTCATTGACAGCTTAGACGCTTTGATTTTCGCTTCACAAATCCAGAACACATGTCAACAACACTTAGCAACCTTGATTCTTGTGCATCCAAGTTACGTCGTTTGAAAATTAAGGAGATTAAGGCTAATTCTTAGAAATAGAAATGGAGGCCAGAAAGTCGGGGATTTGAGAAACTCATGTATCATATAATCTGTGTGGGGGTGAACGAACTATTATCTAGCATTAATAAATTAAGTTGCATACTATACAGCAGCTTAGTAGTTAGTGCTATCTTACAAACATTTCTGATCCCCAAACCCCATCCTGACCCGTCTAATCTGAGCCCTCCCCCGCCCTCATAAGGCCTGCTATTTGAAGTAATTCATTTTCACAAGCCATGGACTCTTCTTCTTTAACTGATATGTACGTATGATAGTGGTCAAGACGTTTCATATCTTTATAGCTAAGAAGCATTTTTAACAAATTCCCCCAGAAGTATGAAATATTTCATTACATCTGGGAGCCAGATAAACACTACAAGTTTCAAACGCATCTCCAATCCATGCAGCAATGCTAAACAGTTTACTTAATTTTTTGAAGCTCTGGTTCTACTTTTAATTGGGCGTAGCAGTCGTAAGAAAAGGGCGTGGTGTCATCTCAGTTCATTGGAAGGAGGGCAGTCGGAAATTTGATTGGATCCGCCAGTGCTTTTGAGGTTTATCAATTTTCACAACATATCGACCATCATGGTATTTAGCTGTGAAATTCTTCGCCTAAGAATGTAAACATCAACATTTGAAAGTTCATTATTAAGAAAATGCATTTCTTGAAAAGTTTTTTGCATTATTTTATGAAATTTTTTCATGGGGCTGGGGAAAATATTCCACGTGTATTTTCGTTTTTCTTCACAGTGTGGATCACATTTCTATTTTTGAAGGTTGCTTTGAATTGTTAATGAGGGAACGAGTAGTAACCTTTAACTTCTACCTTGAGAAGAAAAAATTACCAAAAGCCCTTTTTTATCGAATTTAGACAAATTGGGAGATCTACCCTCAAAATGGAAGGAATAACATGTCCACCCCAGCTAATCGTTAGTTAAAGTACATCACTTTTCAGCATTCGAATCAAAGTTCGTTGCTTCAGGATTAAAACATAATTCAAAATTTATCTGCTGTTTATTAGGGCATAAAAAAGGTACCTCGACTAAGTCGGAATATATGCTATTTTCAATTTGAGTCTATTTGGAGCTATTTTGAAAAAGCTACCTGCACTTATGTTTTCAAAGTTTTGCCAAACTACTGCACAGACCCATCAGATATTTGCTTTGTAAGAACAGGTTCAAACACATCCTTGCTAGGTCAGAAGTTTGTGCCAGCATCAAAACACATTGCCTGACGTTGTCTTATGAAATTGCATAAGTAAAAAATGTTTATTCAAAGCATGTACGTCATTATTTAAAATTTAGATAAAATTACGAAGATGTTCTCCCATCATATCTTCCACTGATAAGAGTACTGAAAAAGGGTTTCTAAAGTTTAAATTTTCACATTAAGAAGAGTTTCACACCATCAATTCAATCAGATATTTTGACGAGAATTTTTAAATTCTGCTATGCATGTAAATGTACACAAACCCAAAAGACATAATGTATTCTTATCATTCATGGCGTTATTATCCAATAATATATTGTTTCTTTATGTTCTTGATAATATACACATGCGCTGTAAGTCACCGGAATGATTATAACTGATGAAGACACAAATGGAACCATTTTAAAAATTCATGTTTTTTATTGTGTACTTATATATTCATATAAAGTCTTATTTTCTGATATTTTCATTTATCTTCAGACAAAGGCAACCTTGAAATGGCTAGATTTAATTTCCTTGTGTTTTCATGAATTTCATGCAAGGAATAATTTGCCTTCGATTGCTTGCAAATAAAAATTATGCTAAAAGGAGAAAGACATTTAAGAATCAAAACAAGTAACTCTGGTGATAAAACCTGCTTGAGACCTATTTTCATGTGCAGGTGGCTTCAAAATCTTCCCTTTGCTGGCACAGTTAAGGATATTATCACCAATTGTTTTCGTACTTAAGCAAATGTACAACCATTAATCTCTCTCTTTCTCTTCTCTATCTCTCTCTTTCTGAAATTAGCATTTTTTGCAGCTGCCGTGGTGCACAAGACATTTGCGACAATTGGCCATTTCCATTTGATAGATGAGGTTGCTTCAAAGCAGAAAGCGATAATGATGCAAGAAAATTTAACTGATTTTAGCATTCAAAAATGCATGGGAAATTGTACTGGTAATGTAACAATTTATGTCAACATTTCGACAACAATAAGCGATACTTGTTACACTATACAGACATCATTTCCGAAAGATATCAAAGGCCCGCTTCTATCCTCAGTCCTTGGAATTGGAGTGAATCTTACATCGGCCATCTTTACAGTCATTCTTAACCTCGTTGTATTCATAGCAATGAACCGAAAAGAGGAGTTAAAAACTGCTGCAAATCTAATCTTGAAAAGTATGGCTGCAAGTGATTTCCTTGTTGGTCTCATTGCCCAGCCACTGAAGATAGTCTACTTAGTTTCGCATATTGCGGATAGGCCATCATGTCTCGTAAAACAGATAGATTCGTATTTTGGAGTGATATGCGTGGGTGTATCACTATTCAACATCTGTTTGTTTGCGTTAGATCGATGCTTTGCCACAGTTTTACCATATCGATACTTGGAAGAAAGTATTTACAATAAGTATTTGATAACTGTTTTATCGGGTTGGATCTTATTAACATTGGCTTCAGTATTAACAGTCACAGGAGCGTTTCTGCCCAGTGTTTTGGCTACTATCATGAAGTGGCTATTTTATAGCTGTATGGTGTTGGTTATTGTTTCGTATGTGATTATTTACAAAGCAGTTAGAGCCCAGCGTCTAAAGATCACATCGGTACAGATGAAGTTTCATTCGATAGGAGTTACAGACAAAATGACACCTAAATCACAAAACCATTCTCGAGATTCTCATACAGAGCATGTTTCTAAATTTGGTTCAAATCTCCAGACATTAGAATTTGGTCCAGTTCCCGATGAAACACCTGATCAAGAGGTGGATCCCAGGATTGCCATAATTGATACAGAATCAGCAAGTAATCGCAATGTAGAAAAGATGCCCACATCTACATCTTTAATTATAGCATCAAATTCTCGTGAACAAACAAGAAACTCACTGCCAGCCTTCCTTAAACTTCGGGCAGTAATGCCTGAAGCTAGCGAAATTGTATCTCCTATGGAAGAAGAAGAGGTTTACAACAGAGAGACGCAAACTGATAATTCTGCTGACGGTGTCAGGCAAAAGGCGGATGGTACTAGCTGTGAATATAAGGCAAGAAATATCGCTGTATTGAAACAAAATGCTAGAAATTACACGGTACTCCTCATTGTTGCTGCATTTATCTTGTGTTATTTACCTGGACCCATTCTTAAAGCTGTTTACAAGGATCAAAAGCGAAATGCCCATTTACTAATGATGTTTGATTGGACAAATACCTTAGTAATGTTAAACAGTGCAATTAACCCTTTAATTTACTGTTGGCGAGTGAGTACCATTCGCAGGGAAGCAAAACAGATTTTACAACGAATATTGTGCTGTACTACTAATAATGACTCAAGCTAGTCATATAATCTTAATGAGAAGTCCTCTATTTCAAACTCTTTATGATACTTAGGAACAATGCAAGTATTAATAGTAATTGTTATTCAATTATAGTGTTAGTTTGATTGTAATCTTATTAGCAGTTATTTTTTAGCACATGTGCCGTGTGTCAGATGTAAATTAAAGGCATGGTAAAAAAAGCTGACTTAGACAGGATTGGTATGGGACATTTGGCGTTGATGTTGAATGTGTTCAAGTTTCTAAGAAAGCATTCATATCATGTTAAAAAAACCTTGTACAACTTATAAAAGTCATTAAATTGGCTAATTTTACAAGAAAAAATTGGTAAAACAAATTGCCACTAGAATTCAAGATAGGCGATTTTTAGGAAATTGAAACAAAGTATGTGAGAGTATCAATTAGCCTCATCCTTTTTAACCAGCTGCCTAAAATGCACTCAACAGATCGAAGGAGCATAACGGAAGATATTAGACACTTTTAAAACTACAAAATGTTTGAACGCCGTAGCCCCTGAAATTTACTAAAATGTTGATGCGAATACTTGTTTTTCAAACTCCTTTTAAAATAATTAAAATCAATATAATCATGATCCCTTAGTTTTACAGGATGACCTTTTCAGCATTAGTATCACATTTGATACTGAGCGATAATGCACATAGTCATGAAAATGATCAGTGAAAAAATGATTCTATTTTAGATTAGTTACCCTAGGTTTAACAAGCTGGACCTAATGATCTAAGAAAACCATTGCATCAATAAAATATGTTTCTTTTTCATCCCTTGCTAAGCAATTTTGAAGGATTTTATTATATTTTTCAAGAATTGGCAATCATATTTATCCAAACAAATGCAGCTGCAAAGTAAATGTTTCTAGCAGTAAAAAATATTTACTACCGTTGCTGTAATTGTAGATGTTTGAAAGCAAATTCAAAAACTGTCAAAGGAGGGTTAGAGAATCTGCGGCTGGAATTTTTAAAGAAAATACTTTAAAGAACTCACATCTAATGTCAATGTAGCAAGAACAAAATATTGACGATAAATGCGAACCAATGTGGTGCAGTTGCTCTACCTTTTCTTTGACAGTGAAATTTCTTCAGAATCAAACTGCTGAGGGATTGGAATAAGAATTTCCTCGGCGGAAATCGTTCAAAAAGTTGATTACATGGATTGATTGGGAGGCTTGATCTTGATTGTAATATTATGAATTAGCGAAGCTCATAAAGGTCATTTACTCGTTCATGTTCAATGTTGTTGGAAATTTTAAAACAGTTTGAAACATTTTGAATGCATATTCTATTGACTGGAAAACTTTAGATGTTGCTCTCAACATAAAGCTGCCAAATTGAGATTTATTCAGGTCTAAGTTGGACTCTAGATTGGAATTAGAATTTACTGTTTATAATCCCACTTGCAACAGTTTTTTTACAGTCTTTGAGATTATTCTCGCCTTTCTATTGTTCTCGTCAATTGTATCATAAGTTCCCCTTGATTTCAATAAGCACAAAGCAACATACACCCATTCGATAAACTTCGAAAAGAAAAATAATATGCATATAGGCGTTTTTAAAGCCAGCTAATCACCCTGAAGCTACACCTTTGCTCATCATCCAAGCAACAGCAGCCTCATTCTCTTGTCTCTATGCTGTTTTGGCTCGGTGCCTGTCACGGTTTAGTTGCATCTATAGCTTTTCCGATACCAGTTAACTGCTGAATGGGGTGCTTAATGAAACGTGAATGGGTGCATTTAATCCCACCCTCATGATAAGATAACATGGTTAACAGCAAAATCCTGCCCATGTTATATTGCCATCTATTATTTTTCATTATATGTCGGCAGGCCCGAGGCCACGGAGGGGGTGGGGTGCTAAGAGGTGCTTAGCCTCTCCAAAACAAGGTGTTAGCCTTCCTGATGAAGCTTAGCCCCCATTTAGTTTATTCAGCACGATGCAATATAGGAGCACGATGCAATTGATTTGTTAGATACATATTTAACTATGTGGCTTATTTTGATCAATTTCAAACAAGTAAACCAAACGGATTTAAATCTAGAATCTAAGCTGTCGATGCAGATTCCTTCTTGTAATAAAAAAATTGTAAATAAATGATCAGTTTTGGGTTGAAATGTAATAGAAGACAGGACAGAGTTTTGTTATTTAAGACAAGGTTTGAGCCATGTACAAGGCATCCCGAATTCAAAAACGCATTCAATCTGTGGTTTCAATAAAACAAACATTCTCAAATTACATGATGCAGGATCTGTTTTAAAGAAGCTTTCTTTCCGGGCACTATACCAACTTAGAATAAAAATAAAAGCATTATTTACAACCTTTATCTTTGATATTGCTACTCTCACAGTTTCATGATATTGCTACTCTCGAAATGTTTGCAAACTCTTATCGAGGCAATTTGCTCTGTCTTATCACATAATCTAAAAACTAAAAAAAAGCTTATTAGACACTTATTAAAAATAATTTTGGATATTTAAAACGAAAACAATCACTACTCGAATGAAACCCAATCCCCGCTGGATTTCATCAACTCATAAGATAACGCATCACGATTTAGGGGCTGTGACTCAACAAATGAGCGGAGCAATGATGGGGACACACTTCATACCATAGATTCTACCATCACAACCCTTATCACACCATTGGTTGTGATCTACTCACATCAGATAAGCGTGCCACGATTAAGGGGCTGTGACTCCCCGAGTGAGCGGAGGAATATATGATAATCAGTGCATCCTTTTGATATAGTAAAAAGCATATGTATCTAAGTACAAATTACCTCACTGGACACTTCCAACCATCATTGAGATTGTGATTCGTCTTTACATGTTAGCATGCTCAATCTACAAAGAATAGAAATGGTTATGAGCAGTAATACAAAGCAGAAAGTGAATCAGTTGCGTAAATTTCAGTTTTTAGTAAGGAGGAAGCTTCAAAAAAAAGGCCTAATATCCTGACAAGAGCACTCAATTTCCAATTTCTTTTCTACTTATACCGACCATCAGACAAGAATTATGCTGATTTTTCACAATTTTTAAAACTTTGATGCAGAATAATTCAATTTCCCAAAAACATTGCCAATAAATTAGTTAAAATCTATATATCTTGAAAAAAAGGTTATACCACAACAGTCCTTCAGTCCTAACTTGATTTTAAAATGTGCTGAGCATCCAATCAGTTCGAAGGTTCAACTTTTAGAAAATTGATCCTCTAAGAAACGATTATATGATAAAATTCGTGGTAAATGTCCCATTCCTATTGGAGGCCTTTCCAGTGGAGTGCTGCAAATTCCAGAATGAATTGTTCAACACAAATGTTGATAGCAAATAGCATCTAATTCCACATTTGTCAAGCCAGGGGATAAAATTACCAAAATTGGACACATAGCATTTTCCTTGATCTTGTAAATGCTGTACCATGTTCTTAATTTCTTTAAATACCTAAATTTGCAGGAATTCAGGACAGGCATTCTATATCAGTTCATTTGTTCGTTATAATTTGTAGAAGAATACAACTATTATTTACCAGCTTTATCTTTGATATTGCTACTCTCACAGTTTCATGATATGGCTACTCTTGCAGCGTCTACAAAGTCTTCTGAAGGCAATTTGCTCTGAATTTTCACATGATCTGAAAACTAACAAAAATAACTTATTAAACACATATGAAAATGGTTTTGGATATTTGAAATGAAAACAAACACTTCTGATATGAAACCGGGTTTGCTATTTGTGTTTTCATGTCAGCATGCTCAATCTTCAAAGAATAGAAATTATTATGAGTAATAAAAGAAAGCCCAATGTGCATAAGTGGTGTAAATTCTGTTTATAAAATGAGAGGCAAGGTTCAATATGG
This sequence comes from Catostylus mosaicus, assembly GCA_964019065.1. Lineage (NCBI taxonomy): Eukaryota > Metazoa > Cnidaria > Scyphozoa > Rhizostomeae > Catostylidae > Catostylus > Catostylus mosaicus. Next base: position 6,088,404 of record OZ025189.1, on the reverse strand, counting down.
CTGCAAAATACCCTAATAGGGGCAGTCAATTTCCAACTTTTTTCAACTTTTACCAACCAAAGGACATGAATTGTGTTGGCATTTCACACTTTTTCAACAATCTGATGCTGAATTAAACAATTCCCCATAAACATTAATAATAAATTATTGAAAGGCCTATAAAGCTTGTTCAACAAATATATTTCACAACAGTGCTCCAGCCTAAACGTGATCTAAAAATTTGCTTAGCTTCTTATCAGATTTGAAAAAGGAATTTCAGAAAGATTAAATAACTTTGTCAGAATTAAGGGGATGTGACTCCCTGAGTGAGTGGAGCTATGAATGGGAAATAAACCAAGTCATTAAAAGACCCATCCTAATTTAGGGATTGCAAATTAACACATACTGAATAAAAAAACACTCCTATCAAAATTTGATATTTGATATATTTAGTAAATTCCTAAACTCTTAAATACTGAATCAAGAAAATTTCATATAGGTATAGGGACCTTAAGTTACAGGAAACTTATAAAGTGTGTTTTTTTCGAAAATGTGAAGCGTGCTTACCTTCTTTCAAATACAAGATTTTATTTGAAAATTAATTTCTTACCAATGTCGCATCCTATGTTATTGTTAGCAGAGGTTGAAATCCAACTTTTTGTTGATTGCTTAGTGAAAATCATCGGGAAATTTTGATGTTTACTACCTGTTTTGGACACCATGAATGTTTAAATTCTACGGATCTAGTCGGACAATTAATTGTTTAATACATTGCGTTTTGACAAGGGCTGGCCGTCGAATCCTCATTTCTGGATCAAGTAGATAGAAAAGAAGTAAATACAGTCGACTCCGGTTATAGTCACACTAAAAATTTTCAAGTAAAGTGTGACTGTAAGCGGAGTATGACTTTAAGCGGAGTTCCCCAAAATAGCGGGTTAGATGACAGAAAAAGTTTTGAAAAGGAAGCCTACGATAATTATATGCAAAATAGACGATCCTAAAATGAATGTAGCTTCGGGTAAGTTTAAGCAAGCTATGGAGAGGGGCTAAAGGAGCTAAAGTTCTAACCTACAAAAGGAAGTCCTAGGAGGTTCATGACACATGCGATATTGCGTTCATCAGTCAAAAATAGATAAATAGCATCTTCCTGTAAAAATTTGGCCGACGTTTGTAATAGATTGTTATTGGTCTCACTGTGTAATTTATAGAAATACACACAGAAGTAAATGAGACGAATGAGAAAATTCTTTTGCAAAATTAATTATTACGTGATTTCAGCAATGTTTTCTCAAATGTGACTGTAAGAAGGGTATTTTGCTGTTTGGGGAGAGAAAAATTGGTGATTATAGGCGGAGTGTGACAAAAAGCGGAGTGTGACAAAAAGCGGAGTGACTATAAACGGAGTTCGTATACATGGGTTTGACCAGAGTTAAATTTGGGAAATAGCAAAATTGTCATAATATCCGGAGTATGACTGTTACCGAAGTGACTGTAACCGGAGTCGGCCGTAGAATGGTTTGGCCTACCTTTCAAGCTTTTGACCTTGTTGGCATTGCGTGCTGTTTCCAACCATTCCACCAATTGTGCAGCTGTTCTCTATTTTGTTTACCATCAATTACTTTTGCAGGGTTTTTATATTTTTCCAAAGAAACTACATCAAAGTTGCATAAGGTTACATAAGGCACCTGGACAATTTGAACGATGCCTTGAATTCTTTTGACGGTATATGAAAAATAACATACCCCTTTTTCAGGTCCTTAAGTTATGTTGAATAATTATATCCTCTTCCATGAGAATTGGAATATTTAGCATTTGATATCGAGGCTATCTATCACTTGACCAAATTTAAAGAGTGCGGGAATCTACAAATTTTCAGGTTGTAGCTCCACTTGCCATATGTCAGGATAAGTAGTGAAATTCTAATAAAACTAACACCATGACCTCAAAGTTTGTTCTTGGAGTAACCTTTGATAACTCTGACACCTGACATGCAACAATAAGAGACAAAGTATGCAGGAATTTAAAATAGATTTGAATGTAAGTTCCATATTTTTACTGCTGATAATAACATTTTGTTCGATTGAAATCTCAGCATACACATCATCATCATCATCATCATCATCATCATCATCATCATCATCATCATCATCATCATCATCATCATCATCATCATCATCATCATCATCATCATCATCATCATCATCATCATCATCATCATCATTATTATAATATCATATTTTAAATATCACATATTTCTCTGCTATTTTGCAAGGACACAGGCACATGTAAACTGTAACTGGTGACAATATATATTTTGGGTGTGCCCTTGAAATTCAAAAGGGCACGGCCAAAAAAATTTCATTACTTCAGTCACTTTTTGCCTAGATCCGCCTCTGACATCCACCAGCAATCTAACGTCACAACACTGAAGCTGGTTTTTCCAACTTTGCACAAGAAATTAATAAAGCTAAGTGCTAAGGAGGCCTCGTTTTCTATTTATTGATCTGATTCATCTTTTATCATTGATATTTTTTGTGCTTTATTTTTTCCCTTTTTTCAGTCTTGATAACATTTTAATTCTTTCCTTTTAACTCGGTATTATTATGACAAAGTAGTAGCGTCTTCATTTTTTTATCTTTAGCTGAAAACAACACAAATACAATATTTCACAGGGGGCATATGGTTTCAAATCCCTTTTCAAAGCTCTTTCCACATATCCTTCAGCAATAGCCTACTAAATTGATGATCTGTTATCTATATGATGCATGATTGTAAATAAAGTAATTTTAATAAAACATCAAAAACTATTTGTATTATTGTTACTAGCTAGCTATCCTCAATAAAATTTTGATTTAGAAGTATGAATATTTCTATCACATTGATGGTAAATGTTCTCATGGTGAAGAATTTAATTTTCATTCAACTAATATTTGAAGTTTTACCTGTGGAAGAACCAGTTGGAGGGGGGGGGAGGTAAGGGGAGTATTTTCAGCCATATGGCCAAATTTTGGCAGACCCTAGCTCCACCTCTGATAGAACATATCAACAAGCAGAAACTAGTCTGTCAGTTTCATATCTAGTCATTTCTGCAGCAGAAAATGCCTGTCAAATTCGGTTGTGGGCACATGCTGGAAGAGCAATTTGTTTGTTTCCAAGTCTGCCATGTACCATTGAACTCTCTTTAGAAGAAAGCTCAACGAAATACAAAAGTAGAGTTTTTATCATAAAGCTTTGTAATTTTTGCACTTTGGCATGAAGTGATATAGTTTATACACAGCTTAGTACCACTGAAATCATTCAAAAGAAATTTATGCTAGAGAGGGGTTCTCTTTATTAAGCTTGATAGTTGAACATTATCAACTGTGGCACTGCAGTGGGGTGGGAATACTTTTTTCTCCCCAGAGGAAAAGTTTCATTCCAAAATTTCAACTAGTGAAGTACAGTAAGTTTTGAATTAAGTTTGGTCAAATTCATAGTTCTTTAACTGGGTACCCTGTAATACATGAATGATACTTATAACAAATCTATAAATACAAGCACATACTGCCATATATACCATTTGCCAAGAACTACAGGCTTAATGCTGGGAGCAATGTGATACATTTTGGGGGACTATCAAAACATCAGCTAAGACTCTCTCATCGGATAGGCAAACACCAATGCCATCCAGTTCACTACAGCAGCATAAACTTTCATAAGCAAGGCTGTGTGTATCACAGTGACCACACCTGCACCTTCAAAGTATGATGAAAATCAAATCAAACCCCATTTTTAAGGATTTTCTCTAGTAGGACCAACGCTATTTACAGCATGTGAGGGGAAGATCTTGATAAATTCACTGCGGCTGGGGGAGGCAAAACAGAAATCAATATGGTGTCCTTGGGTATGCACATTGGGAATTCCAATCTCAACAAATACCTTATCCTGCTTGCAATCAGTATGTTCAAAAACTACCCTGCGGGAAAAGATGTAAACCACTCTCATTATACTAATATCATCGAAACATATTAGACCATCAAAAATGGCCTAAGCTTTCATGTGCAGCTTGGAGTTCAGGCGAGTACCATGGTCAATGTGGTAGCTTTTAAAAAAGCTGTTTTTGTTTTTAAGTTCAACGAAATAAATCCTTGTCTCTGTTGAACAAGAGAGAGTTCATCTCTTTACTTGCTGCTTGTGTACTTGGTTACAGCCTTTGTACCTTCACTCACGGCGTGCTTGGCAAGTTCGCCTGGCAGCAAAAGCCTGACAGCAGTCTGGATCTCCCTTGACGTGATTGTCGCTTTTTTGTTGTAGTGAGCAAGACGTGAGGATTCTTGGGCTATCCTTTCGAAAATGTCATTGACAAAGGAGTTCATGATGCCCATTGCTTTGCTTGAAATTCCAGTGTCTGGGTGGACTTGCTTCAATACTTTGTAGATGTAGATTGAATAGCTCTCCCGGCGCTTCTTCGACCTCCTCTTGCCTCTTGCAGCCTTACCACCTTTCTTCCCAACTCCTGCCTTCTTTTCGCCTTTCTTGGCGACTTTTGGTGCTTGCTTTCCCCCTTTTGCTGGTGCGTCAGACATGTTTTTATTGGTTCTTCGAGAGCGAAACTTAACCTTGGCGGTTTGCAGCCTCTACTTATCAACCTACACGAGAACAATAAGCAAGAGCGAAAAATCACATGGACGATCCTAACGGTAATTTCATTGGTGCTTATCAATCATAGCGGGTTTTACAAATCGGTGTTGTGGCGCCTGAATTCACCAAATCATTTTTAGCAGCAGTTGAGTAAAAGCAACATAGCAGAGAACACCAAGCAATAATGTCTGGACGTGGTAAAGGAGGAAAAGCAAAGGCCAAGGCCAGATCAAGAACTTCCAGGGCTGGACTACAGTTCCCTGTCGGTCGTATACACAGATTGCTGAGAAAGGGCAACTATGCGGAGAGAGTTGGATCTGGAGCGCCCGTTTACCTGGCAGCTGTGCTCGAGTATTTGTCTGCAGAAATTTTGGAGTTGGCTGGTAATGCAGCAAGAGACAACAAGAAGACAAGAATCATTCCTCGCCATTTACAATTGGCCATCAGAAACGACGAAGAGTTGAACAAGTTGCTAAGCGGTGTCACAATCGCTCAAGGTGGTGTTTTGCCAAACATTCAAGCTGTCCTCCTGCCCAAGAAGACAGAACAGAAGGCGGCAAAGGCCTAAGAAGCAGTCCTGGATGCAGCTAGTAATGTTTTGTGAATATTCCTAGCACACATTATAAAAACGGTTTTTTTAAAAACCACCACAATTCCAAATTTTGTCCCTAAACTACAACCACACATGATGTAAAACTAGTTAGTACAACAACCAACATGAAGGCCTAGTTACGTTTATCAATTGTGTCGATAGTTGGTCTGGAATAGGCCAGAATCAAGTTTCTTATATAGGAGTTCAGTAATGAGTAAAACGACCATTTCTATACTTGAAATTGACATTGAACATTGTTGGCTATCCAATAGCTAATGGATAATTTGTAATCAAATAACATTTTTGAAGCGTATTGAGTTTATAAAGTTAAGGTATTAATGGGGCATTATATACATGGTTCTGTAGGAAATATCAGAATTCATTTGTTCCCAAACTAAAGTACATAAAATACATAAAGTACGTGGCATGATTTCTCCTTTCTCAAAACATTGAAATAGTTCATGGATCTAATTCTAATTAGAAAATTGGATGATTATTTGAGAAGATTCTGAGTATTTCGCATATTTGGAGATGAAACAGCAATGAGAACTGTCACAAGTATGTCAAATTTGATGATGTTCAACTCAGAACTTGTTAAACAAAAAAGTTGAAAGTTGTGCATCAGATTTTTTCTTTAAATATTAACTGGGTTGTCAATTATTATCCCTTAAAACCAAGTCATGCTCGCTTACCACATCTCAATGTAACAGGGCAATGAAAAATTAAACTTTTGTTAAAATGCATTTTAGAATTTCTATAAAAACTTGGTATCAGGATTATGATATGCAAAACATCATTAACCAAACTATGATTTTAATTTTGGAGGCAATGAATAATGATCATAGAACTTGTACTCCCCTAAAGTTTTACCTCTTCTGTTAACATTATCATTTCAATCATTGTTATGGATGTATGTGTGTGTTTATATGCATTGCTCTAAACAAAGAAAGATGTATATTAGCCAACTTATCCTTTTACACTTCATCTACCTCCTTTCTCCACAAATGTTTTAAACCAATAAAATTTTGTTATAAATAATAACATAATGTAATAATTATGCTATTTGTAGACTGCCATTCCAAAGAATGTTTTTAACATTGGATGTTTTTAAACTTTTTTTCAATGAGAATTACTCAAAATATATAAAAATAATTCTCAAATTTTTTTTGATGATCTCTCATCATAGCTGTATGTTTGTAGAGCAATGTGATAACTTGGATAAATTCATTGAGAGAGAGGGTGTGGGAGCAGGTGCGATGGTATGAACCACCTTGAAGTGATATGGATAATATCAAATGATTGGAAATTGATACTGAACATTGAAAATAACATGTAGCCCGCTTTGTGGATATTAGTTTATCTTATTCCATCAAATATCTTACTTGTTAACTTGGTGGAAGCCTCTTGCTAAAATTGCCACAAGGGTATTTTACACATTGCTGCATCCCAGAGAAACAATTATCAAATATTCTGGAGTGGGTCGCCTCGTAATGCCCCGAAACATAACTTGCAACTGTGTGGTGGCCTTCCATTAAATTTCTCATAAGCTAGTTCGATCAATTTATGTTTAAATTTCAGTTGCAAATTCTCGTTTGTATATTTCATGAATTCCTGGCTTATTTTTATCAAAATTTAGCATATGAAAGAATGCATTTCCAATAATGTTCCCTTGAAATGAAGAATTCAGGTTACATTAGCGGAATTTGTTAATGTCTTCATGGTATGAGTGTTTCTTATTATAAATGAAACAAGAGCAGTCATTTTCCTAGTCAGCTATTTGCAATGTGCGATACAGAGTTCAAGAGTTGTACTCTGGTCAATGTGGTAGCTTTTAAAAAAGCTGTTTTATATTTGTGTTTGAGAACACTTTTATTTGAGAAGGAGATTAACCTCCAAAGCCGTAAAGAGTGCGTCCTTGGCGCTTCAATGCGTAGACTACGTCCATGGCTGTGACGGTCTTCCTCTTTGCATGCTCTGTGTATGTGACTGCATCACGGATGACGTTCTCCAAGAAAACTTTAAGCACACCTCTCGTTTCTTCGTAAATCAATCCAGAGATCCTCTTGACACCACCACGGCGAGCCAATCTTCGGATTGCTGGTTTCGTGATGCCTTGGATGTTGTCACGAAGAATCTTTCGGTGACGCTTTGCACCTCCTTTTCCAAGTCCCTTACCGCCTTTGCCACGTCCAGACATTTTGAGTTTGCTTTCGTCTAGTTCCCACTTAGTGGTATCTTTTACGAAGAGTGATGATCAACTGATTGCTGTTTGCAATAGAGGCGCAATAAATAAAGGCAAGGTGATGGAAATGGCGCGCTTCTAATAAAACTCACGACCGAATACATCGCACTTGCAAACGGACAGTAACTTTAGATCAAACAATAAGATATAAACCGGCGGTTGCAGAAATGGCGCGCAAATTGTTCTGACCACGTTATTGAACTTCCATAACAGATCCGCCCTCTCACCCTCTCCCTGAAAAAGTGTGGTAGAAATTTTGAACCAATAACTTTCAAATGAAAAAAGCAAAATTAATTGAAACCCAACCAGGCACTGCAGTATTTTTGCTGCTTATCCTTGATAGATGTTATAAACAAAGAATTCAATGTTTTCATCATTTATGTTAGTTGAAATTTCAATAACCCCATTTCAGATCTAGCCAATAGTGATTGAATATTTTTCTAGCACGTGATCATCAAGATGTTTTAAAAAGAAGAGATAGGCGCCATTACAGTAGCACACATTCAACGATCACAGAGTTGTAATCAGTCAAGGCATAACTTGTTGAGTCTGATTTGAAGAAATGGCTCGTACTAAGCAAACAGCAAGAAAATCAACTGGAGGAAAAGCTCCCCGAAAGCAACTTGCAACGAAAGCTGCACGAAAAAGTGCCCCTGCCACTGGAGGAGTGAAGAAGCCTCACAGGTACAGACCAGGTACTGTGGCCTTGTGAGAAATCCGAAGATATCAAAAATCGACTGAATTGCTGATCAGGAAGCTGCCCTTTCAACGTCTGGTCAGAGAGATCGCTCAAGACTTCAAGACAGACTTGCGCTTCCAGAGTTCTGCAGTAATGGCTCTTCAAGAAGCATCGGAAGCTTACTTGGTTGGACTGTTTGAGGACACGAACTTGTGCGCCATACACGCAAAACGTGTAACGATCATGCCCAAAGACATTCAGCTTGCAAGAAGAATACGCGGTGAGAGGGCCTAAACTTATCACCAGCTCATTCCATCCAATGGTGTGGAGTCTGAAATCAAAACGGTTTTTTTAAAAACCACCAAATATCACCAAAGGTATTTTCCCAACTACTCGTTACCAACCGCACATGATGCTGCATAACAGCACCTGTCGATCTAATTCATACTCTCTGCGCAGCATAGTTTTCCTCGTGAGAGACGTGTTCGCCTGGTTACATGGATGGTCATTTAGTGTAGTAGACAATTGTTTTCCTCGTAAAATTTGGTCTTTCCTTCTATCGTCAATTTGTTTGACAACAAGAGAACTCTTATTAGCCAGTGCTGAAGGTATTTCCCGACACCAAGTAGAGGTCTCTGCCCCAACCATATTTCAACAAAGGGTACCAGTAAGTACTTCAATGAGTTCTAGGGAAACATGCAACCAATTGAAATCAAAACAAAAGTATGAATGATGATGGAAATTACTATACCAATAAGGGGTTAGTTTTGAGAGTCAGTTTTACTACTCAGGAATGAGATTTTACTTTAAGAAACTGAAGGAAACATCCATTCCCTTAGTGGAAAATGTACACTCATGCTTTATCACCTTTCATCAAAATGAACATAAACTTATTCTTTGTTTTTCTGCCAAAAATTTTGGAAACAAGGTGACTATGAAAATTAGATACAGAAGACTCCTATTTTGAGAAGCGTTGAAGGTCAAATATTTTCTGAAGGCTGTTGTTTATAAGGAACTTTTAAGAGTCACTTAAAGGGTTTAAGGGTTATTTGAAATTTCCTATATAAAGAACTGAAAGATAGAGCGTAAACGAGCTTTGTTGCTCATAATTTATTTAAGGTATAATGTTGAGAATTTTACAATTTCTCCTCGTGGGCCTAAATGGGTAGTGCCAAGATGAATTTTGAAGATTTAATTGATGTGCAAGTATGTATCAACATGGTATTTTAGATATATTCAGCAGTTCATCACACTCTACTGATATCTTAAGAAAATATGGTAGAAACCTTGAGAAGGAAGGAACTTTTAAGAGTCACTTAAGGGTTTAAGGGTTATTTGAAATTTCCTATATAAAGAACTGAAAGATAGAGCGTAAACGAGCTTTGTTGCTCATAATTTATTTAAGGTATAATGTTGAGAATTTTACAATTTCTCCTCATGGGCCTAAATGGGTAGTGCCAAGATGAAATTTGAAGATTTAATTGATGTGCAAGTATGTTTCAATATGGTATTTTAGATATATTCAGCAGTTCATCACACTCTTCCGGTATCTTAAGAAAATATGGTAGAAACCTTGAGAAATTTAATAAATTATAAAAAACTTATATCCAAGAAATGAAAATAGAGCTAAGATATGAGCAACTTCACAGACAAAGGGAAATAAATAGTTTCCTATTTGCAATGCCTTGCTAAACTCAATATTGGCTGAGAGCGGTGCGATAAGGATACTTAGGTGGGTGGAATAAAATTTGTTACTCTTAATTGTAAAGGAATGTTAATAATGATTAATCATGGTTCAGGAAGTTTGAGAAAATTGAGAGGTTGAAATCAAACATAAAACATTGGTTGGGGGTGGGGCGTGAAAGATTGTTGTTGATGCATCAAGATGATATAAATCAACAAGGAATAGGAATGCAAATAAAATTAGATCAAAGCAGTCGACTTCAAGCACGATGAGTCAGCAATAACATTTGGTAGCTTTTAAAAAAGCTGTTGTTTTAGCAAGATGGGGCTTGCAACTGTAAATTTCTGATCCGAGGCAGATTATTTGTTGTTCGTTTTCACTTGCTCGGTACTATTCTTCGTCGTCTTCTTGATAGCTGCCTTTCCTTTCGCCTTTTTAGGTGTGGGAGATTTCGTCCCTTTGCTTGTGGCCTTGGGCTTCTTCGCAATTTTTGCTTTGGGTTTCTTGGGTGATTTACTCGATGCTGTTACCTTCTTGCCGCCGGTGTTGACCGTTTTCTTTGCTGGGCTCTTCTTTCCAGCTGTTGTCTTTTTCATTACAGGTTTCTTGGCAGCTGCGGGTTTTTTCGTGATGGATACCTTTTTTGTAGTAGCAGGCTTTTTGGCGGCAACTGGTTTCTTCGCCGAAGCTGGCAGTTTGAATGACCCTGAAGCACCGACCCCTTTCGTTTGAACAAGAGAGTTTCCAGCCACCATTTTCTTGAGGGAAACCTTGAGAGTTCTCTTTAGAGTACTCTCATCGCCAAGTCCCTTGTAATTTGTCTCAAGAAACTTGGCAATCTTCTGTCTTGATGAACCGTTTCGTTCCTTCAAGTTTCTTATGGCCTCGCTGATCATGTCCTTGTAAGCAGGATGCTGCAATGGCTTCTTTGGCACTGCTGCGCTCTTAGATGCTGCTGCTTTCTTTGTAGAATCAGACATTTTTGCTTTCGTCCACGAACGATTTTACTGATATGATATATGTTGAGATCTACAAAACGAAATGTTGTGTGCAACTGCTGAAGGAATTTGAACAAATTTGTGATTTAGAAAACAGGCGCCAAAATATCACGTGATCGTGATCAGCTTTCTAAAGATGGAGATTGAGTGTTGTTCTGTGTTTGTTTCCTTCAAACTTACCATTTTATTTGAGAATATTCAAATTGAATCATGCAGCAAATTAAATTATTAGACGCAGAAATCCATGTTCCAAGTAACAATCTAAATGTGCTCGCGAAATTTATTTGCAAAATGCTTGAAATATCAAATTATCTCTTGGTGTCTTGATACTCGGAGAAGAAATTTTGAAAATTTAGTACAGAAAATTTGAAAAAATGGCCTTGGGATACAAAAAATTGTATAAAAATGACAGTATCAAATATGTTACTCAAACTTTGGTGTTAGAATGCTACTTTATTGCACTGATAGAAAAATGAAATTTTCAACTATTTCAGGGGGTCGTTTCCATGGTAACCTTTAAGATCCAAGGGGTACTTATGAAACAAAGGTACAAATAACTACAATGTTCTGGGAGCTATGTGACTATAGTGCAAGCAAAAAGAAATAAAACGTTAAGAGCTTCAATTTGAATTATTAGAAATCTTGTATATACGTTTTAACTGGGGTTTGCCCCCAAAATTCATGTTTCCATAGCAACAGAGGGAATATTACCCTGGGCAAAAAATCAATAATTCAAATGAATGTTCACCCAAAAACATACCTGGGCTACAAATTTCACTAACTTTGGTCCTATGATTATGGAGATATTTATACCTAAAATATGCCACCCATTAAATTTGACAGCTTGGAAAAATGCGATTAAAAATTAGATAAACAAGCAGTGCCAATTATTCTGTGTTAAATGAAGCAATTGGGAAAAATGTTTATAAAATAATGTTATCACTGTTTTTTGGTGAATTTTCCTTCATTTTGTCCCAATGGTAACAAGATCAATGTTAGTTTCATCAATAAACATAACTTCTACATTGTCCACAGCTCTTCTTCTTTTAGATGCTCCTACTTCAGATGAAACATGTTTCTTTGTCTTTTGTTTGACTTCTTCATTTTTTTTCCTTGCAACAATCTGATCAGGAACTGTCATGGTTCCAAATCCACCAGCTTTGTAGGCTGTGCACAATCTTTTATCTTTCTTCTTTCTCTGAAATTTTAGCTTTTTCCTACTAATTCTATACTTTGCAGAGACCTTTCGACTAGCGTTCTGCAGTCTTGCTCTATCTTGCTGCCTCAGTGCTCTCAGTGTGTTGTCACCTGGCTCAATTCCTAGCCTCTCAAACAGCATGTAATTGCTAGCAGCACCTGTGTTTGAAACACAAATGGTTTCACAAACAGCAATAGCAATTCTCCTTTTACCACAAAATGTCGTTTTAGACACTAATGACCAGAGCCGACCATTTAAACTTTCATTCTGATTTTGAGTAAGGCCAAGTAGGCATCTGCTCAGAAGGTCAGAATCACTTAGCCTCTTAAAAATTGGCTGTAACTGTGCCATGAACACATGAGGTAGCCTGTTAGCATCATGTAGTTGCTGGAACCAGTGGCTTTGTCTGCCCAAAAGCGACACCAAGACTCTTTTCCATGTGGACAGAAGCGATGCTGATGGGAAAGAGACTTTCCAGGTTCATCTATGATGTGGTGCTGAATTGCAGTTATTGCTTTCTTCATCCCAAGCAAATCTCCTTTATTCTGTCTTACTGAGAGGCCATAATAATTCTGAATCCTTTGATCATATCTTCAGTAAGACGCTTTGCACCACCAACACCTTTGCCATCAGAAAGTTTCTTTCCTTTCATGCTCTTCTTATACTCTAAAAGAGCACTCCCCATCCTCTTTTGAATGTGTCCTACACATTCTTCTTTCTCAATGGGATACAGATCTCCAAATTCCTCTTTGATTGCTGCTAAAACTGTTCCAAAGCAGCTGCTGTCACCATCACCAACAAACTGGGTGTACATCAAACAGCACCTTTCTATGCTCCGCTTAAATGCAAGGGTTGCTCCCTTCCCCTCCATGCTTCCTGATGAGCCTTGATGGTTTATGGTGCAATTACTTCTGTGATTTTGAGCCCATTCTTTGTAAACAGTTGATTCTTTGTCACACTTATTGTAGTAAATGCATTCATGGCATACCTGGGAAAGAACCTCATAATCCAAGACTTCACCAGTTTTCACAGAAAGAATGAACACAACACCAATTTTTGAAGTATGCCCTCTTTTCTGCCAAGTGCCATCAACAGTGACAGCAACTTTGGCCACTTCCTTTCCACTCTCAAGCTCTACTATCTTACTTGGCTCTTAATTTCTTGTTATTTCTATTAATCTTGCAGCTGCTTCATTCATTTTCTTTTCTGCTTCATGAACTGCAGCTTCCTCTATGCTTTTTAAATGCATGTTGTATGGTTTTTTTAAAACTGGAGGTGGTAAGTTCATGCGGGAGCAGAATCTTTTTAGATTCTCTCTGCTGGGTGATGCTAGAGCAGCTCTTTTGTTGATCTCAAATCCTCCTCCTTGATGAGGCATTTTCTTGCTTGACATAAAGTCTTGACTGGCACCACAGTTGCTACATTTAATAAACATGTATTCTCCAAGCCCTTTTCTTTTCTTATTGTCTTGGAAAATCTTCAAGTTAGATTTTATCATCAATTTTTCGAAAGTCCGTATTTAAAAGCTTTTCTGCAGAAACATTTTTTATGTCACTAGATTTCCCTTGCAATCTCGGCGTCCCTGTATCACAAGTTCGACTTGTACTTGGATTAGGCCCTTCAACAGCATCAACTTCTGTGTCATTATCACTCGTGGCAGTGGTCAAATCCTGGTGAATAATTTCCCATTTCTTTTTGCCGTGAAACCCTTTTCTTCGCTTTGTTGAAAATCGTGGCATTTTTAAGGTAACTTTAATTAGATTTTGTATCTAAAACTGTATGATAACAACGGAAAACTTTCGCAACTTTGTTGTCACAACTCCCAAGAGATCGTTTAAACTGCATTGTGGGTCATGTGCGAGTGAATAACCTTTCTTGCTTCTCTGAAAGAGCATTTCAAAACGAAAAGCGCAAAATTCTTTCAGGTTTTAGGGTTTTCTAAATAGATACACCCTGCGTAACTAAGGAAAAAAACAGAGTAATCCTGTTGCTAAGGAGCAAATTTTGCAAGTCTTTGTTAAAAAACTAATTATTTTGTGTGAAGGGAAAGTCTAATAACCACAGCCCTTTCATAATCATTAATATAAGCCCCTTAGAGTATTTTACCGCAATAAAAAAAAATGACAAAAAAAATATTTTTCTCATAATTTTCTGTATACTGCCTCCTACTGATATATTGGCTTGATCAAACGGAATTGTGCATTTCTTCACTTCATCAAACCAGCTTGTGCGAACAGAGTTTACACGATAAAACCGTATTTTTGACAGTTTTACCTTCCATTAAGCAAAAGTAATTTCAGCAGCAAAAGGGGCCTAAGGGTTGACGCCTCAAGTCGACCACCTTTCCAGTATGGTCGATAAACTGACACTTCAATACAGCAGTGGCGCCGGCAGGATTTTTTATAGGGGGGGGGGCAAAAAATTTCAATTTTGTTGAAGGGATTCTGAGGAAGCCCGATCAATACATTGCGTAGTCGAAACGAGGCTTTAATTTATACTGTATCACAAATAATTTTATCAATATCTTTTAATCAACGTTCTTTACGTCTCTACTCTAATTCTTTACGTTTCTCTAGTACAAGTCCCATCTTCTGGGAGAATTCTCATTGAAAGGCAATGAGGTCTTCAATGTCCAGAGATTTTGTAATGTCTGATTCAACAGACATCAGCATCAGACAGTTTAACCGGTCCTGCCCCATGGTGGATCTTAGCCGGTTCTTTATGATTTTCAGCTTTGAGAAGGAGCGTTCGGTGGAAGCAGATGTCAGTGGTAACGTCAATGCCAGTCTGCATAATTTTCCAATGACAGGAAAACATTCAGGCTCCTGAAGTAGGGCACAATGCAGATCATGCAAAGATGTCTTTCGCTTTTCAGCTTCTGCCTTTTTCAAAACTCCAGATACAAGCAACGATTTGCGAATCAGTTGCAATTCTCTCTCTAAACTGTGATGCTCGACATCAGCCTCGTACCAATCAGCTGCAATTTTCACATGTTTGGCAGCATCTTGTTGGGAAATCCTAGTGGGATGCAGATATCCCAATCCCTTAAAAGCTGCTCTGTTCTCCTCACCATACCATATTTCAATAGCATTAGTCATTAAGTCCAGTATCTAAACAGAGAAAAGACTTCGTTAAAGTTGGAGTGGGACATGTTTTTGAGCCTTTTAAGAGATAAAGAATCTAACTTCAAAGGTGAAATTTCAATAGGAAAGTGGAAAACCCCTTCCTCCTTTCTTCCTGTGTCTCTATTCTCCAGCTTCTTATGTTTCCTATTTACTGTTTCCGTGACAGTTAACTGCAAGTGTTACCATGTAGCTGGGAAACACGTTCAGGCGGGATGAAATTCCTACATGTTTACACGTTACAAGTTATTTTTTACTTTTCGTTCCTCTTTTTTGCCAATATTTTTATTGTCAACGCCGTTTCCTTAACGTCCCATTACCCAGAGAATGCGTATTTTAGACTTTGGTATCCTGCTCAGGACGAAAACTCGGCAATTAGCGTTTACATTGTTCGGTCGGGCAACTAGGACAATCTGCCGGGATACGCCGGGAACCTCGCTTTGCCAGGAACCTCGGTTTGTCTGGAAAGTCGGCTAGCCGGGAAACTCACCTCCATGTAAACCGGCCCTTCAATTTAATTAAATTTTGTAGGTAAGTCTCACTTACCGAATAGAAGAAGTTGGCTCTAAGTCCATCTTTGCGAGACAACTGGACTGCAGTTTCGGGTCGTTCGTCAATTCTCTTTGGTATCTTCATCTGCCTTTCCTCACCGGGTATTCTAACATTCAACTGGTGGCAAGTTTCCGTTGACTGCTCCTAGAACCGCTCAAAACACTTCTTGTTCGGCATTTCTTTGACAGAAGCAATTAGATCTTCCACTCGATCGCAACCAGTGACTATATCCAGGTCTTCTGACTGCAACTTGTCTGAAACTCCTTTACCCAAATTCAGCACATGGTCAAGTACCTTTTGAAATAGGATAGATTCAACAATCAGACCTGTCTTATAGGAAACGTTTCTAGCAGCTTTTATCAATTTTCACAAAATTGAATTCAACCAAATATAGGAAATCACCATGGACTACTTTTTAAACGAAGAATGACGAGAAATAACCAAATGCATTTTGCTATGAAAATAATTAACAGATAACGACCTACATTCAAAGAGAGTATGAATTTGAAATCAATGCTGGCCAAGAGACCTTTCGCTTCAGATGCAATGTTTGCCTTTCTCTCTGTCTCAAGTATGTGTTGAATGCCCAACGGGTCTCACAAAGGCTCTTTAAAGTACGCACTTAAAATCTTTTAGGATTCTGGTCTTCTTTGTGAATGTCAGCTTGCTTCTGGGCGTATACTGCATGACGTTTTGTACATGTTTGGATGAAGACGTACAAATTTTGGAGCACTCCGAAAAAGTCTCTGACTGTTCAATTGCTGGTCATGGTGTCTGCGATGACTAGGTGTTAGAACATGTGCGTAGCAATGAACGAACATGGCCGAGTTTGATGATTCTTTTAGCCTTGCTTGGAGGCCCGTGTAGCAACCGGATACATTGCTAGTTCCGTCGTAGCATTGGCCCCTTAAGTTCATAACGTCAATATCGTGCTCCTTGAATGCTTCATAAACTGTTTTAAACAGTATCTCACTCGATGTTTCATCTACGCTCTTGACTTTCTTCGACATTTTGGCCATGCACATAACGGATAGTGATGGATAACTGCTCTTTGTGGCTAATGTCCGGTGTCTCATCAACAATGACTGCAAAGAAAACTGCCTCTTTCAGGCGTTGAACAATTTCATCAGAAATCGCTGTACCGATTAAATCAATCATCTCGTTCTGGACTTGATGACTCAGGTACGTTGCATTACCTATGGAAAAATTGTATCTTGAAGTTCACATATTGTCATATGAATTGAATTTGTACACAAAATGCATTTCTTTGTCAAATAGGTTCGTTTCTAGAACCCATAATTTGCACCTTGAACCATATTCATTTAAGTGTAACCTTGAACCTGATTACACTTCGACAGTGCGAATATTAGCTGAACTTGTGCCGAAAAGTGACGGTTTGTTTTTCATGATAAAAACAAAACAAGGACGTACACGCATTTTTATAAAGAAATGCTTAATAACGAAGGTAGTTAAAAACTAAAGGAATTTGTAGTACCGGATGGGAGACGGCTATGGCATGTGAAAATCAAATCTTTTAATGAAGTTGTTTTATTCCACCTAATGTTTCATTTAAAAATATGAAGCTTCATTAAATTTCCTTTGCATGAATAAACAGTGCAAACAATTATTAACGTTAATTGTTTTCAACTATTCATTTTTGCTTGTCTTCTGACATCTTTATTACCAAATTAGATGGCCCCAGAGAAGCCAGTACGACCCTGGAGGGAATAATAGCGGGTGAGGAGAGAAGATCTAATACATTAGGAGGGCTGGAAAGGGAATGCAAACTTTCATGCAGGTAAAACAATGAAGGTGAAGAGCAAGAGGTAAGAGAATAAGGGAGACTGGAAACAAGGGATAGAAACGAGGCAAAAGGTATAGAGGGCACAATAAGTATGGTCAGCGATCGTTTATTCCCTATTTACAGGGTAAACAGTTAGTTAAGAAATTTTCAGTATTGAGACGTAGTTGGAATTCCTTATGCAAAATGCGTGCGTGTGCTAATGACACAGAAATATACAGAATAAGAGCAAAAGTTTGAGTGTATCGAACCAACCTTTAGCATTCTCCAAGTCAAATTTCATCACTGCATCGTTCTGTGAAAAATGCTCAATGATCTCCCTGAAAATGCCTTTGTTAAGTTTTGTTTGATCTTCCTTGTGACCTCTAAATGATAAATTGAGTCTCCCAAGAAGCCGAACAACATCAATGATGCGCCTGATCACAGTACGTCTGCGTTTGACCTATGGAAGAAGCATTAATTATGTCAACATTAAATGGGCATGGCATATTGCCTGAAAATCTAATAAACATGAAATGACAATTAGTCTGACGCTGTTGAAACCTCAAACAGATTTCCACTGTTGTTGTCGTTTGCTGGTGTCAGCAGTTCAGCGATCGTGTGACCATGTCTAAATTGTTTGATATATAGAGTCTAATACACGGCTTTACTACCGTGTAATATGCACATTAACTTGGCCCAAATTTCTTCAAATATAAAGTGAGTGCCCAAAGTGAGTGCCCAAAGTGAGTGTCCAAAGTGAGTGCCCAAAGTGTGTGCGCAAAGTTCCTGAAATCCTTCAGAAACTTTCAGTATGGACTCAGAAATTGTAAAGTAAGTTTCTTGTAGGCGCTTGAATCACATGAAAAACAATTGCGCTACATTTACGACACAAAACTGCTTCTGCATCTCCGCTGTTCGGTTTTAAATGATGCCTGGTTTATCTCAGGACCGTAGCAGCTATTGGGGCCCGGCCCCCCTCCCCAACAATTTCCCGAAGTTGTAGTTTCTTATTCATCATAATAACGTAGAAAATGAAACGAAATATGAAATTACTCTCCAAACACCCACCGTGTGCACTGTTACGAAAAAATGTAAAGCACTCGTGTCCAAGACAACCTTTAGCATTCTCCAAGTCAAATTTCATCACTGCATCGTTCTGTGAAAAATGCTCAATGATCTCCCTGAAAATGCCTTTGTTAAGTTTTGTTTGATCTTCCTTGTGACCTCTAAATGATAAATTGAGTCTCCCAAGAAGCCGAACAACATCAATGATGCGCCTGATCACAGTACGTCTGCGTTTGACCTATGGAAGAAGCATTAATTATGTCAACATTAAATGGGCATGGCATATTGCCTGAAAATCTAATAAACATGAAATGACAATTAGTCTGACGCTGTTGAAACCTCAAACAGATTTCCACTGTTGTTGTCGTTTGCTGGTGTCAGCAGTTCAGCGATCGTGTGACCATGTCTAAATTGTTTGATATATAGAGTCTAATACACGGCTTTACTACCGTGTAATATGCACATTAACTTGGCCCAAATTTCTTCAAATATAAAGTGAGTGCCCAAAGTGAGTGCCCAAAGTGAGTGTCCAAAGTGAGTGCCCAAAGTGTGTGCGCAAAGTTCCTGAAATCCTTCAGAAACTTTCAGTATGGACTCAGAAATTGTAAAGTAAGTTTCTTGTAGGCGCTTGAATCACATGAAAAACAATTGCGCTACATTTACGACACAAAACTGCTTCTGCATCTCCGCTGTTCGGTTTTAAATGATGCCTGGTTTATCTCAGGACCGTAGCAGCTATTGGGGCCCGGCCCCCCTCCCCAACAATTTCCCGAAGTTGTAGTTTCTTATTCATCATAATAACGTAGAAAATGAAACGAAATATGAAATTACTCTCCAAACACCCACCGTGTGCACTGTTACGAAAAAATGTAAAGCACTCGTGTCCAAGACAACCTTTAGCATTCTCCAAGTCAAATTTCATCACTGCATCGTTCTGTGAAAAATGCTCAATGATCTCCCTGAAAATGCCTTTGTTAAGTTTTGTTTGATCTTCCTTGTGACCGCTAAATGATAAATTGAGTCTCCCAAGAAGCCGAACAACATCAATGATGCGCCTGATCACAGTACGTCTGCGTTTGACCTATGGAAGAAGCATTAATTATGTCAACATTAAATGGGCATGGCATATTGCCTGAAAATCTAATAAACATGAAATGACAATTAGTCTGACGCTGTTGAAACCTCAAACAGATTTCCACTGTTGTTGTCGTTTGCTGGTGTCAGCAGTTCAGCGATCGTGTGACCATGTCTAAATTGTTTGATATATAGAGTCTAATACACGGCTTTACTACCGTGTAATATGCACATTAACTTGGCCCAAATTTCTTCAAATATAAAGTGAGTGCCCAAAGTGAGTGCCCAAAGTGAGTGTCCAAAGTGAGTGCCCAAAGTGTGTGCGCAAAGTTCCTGAAATCCTTCAGAAACTTTCAGTATGGACTCAGAAATTGTAAAGTAAGTTTCTTGTAGGCGCTTGAATCACATGAAAAACAATTGCGCTACATTTACGACACAAAACTGCTTCTGCATCTCCGCTGTTCGGTTTTAAATGATGCCTGGTTTATCTCAGGACCGTAGCAGCTATTGGGGCCCGGCCCCCCTCCCCAACAATTTCCCGAAGTTGTAGTTTCTTATTCATCATAATAACGTAGAAAATGAAACGAAATATGAAATTACTCTCCAAACACCCACCGTGTGCACTGTTACGAAAAAATGTAAAGCACTCGTGTCCAAGAAATCACTGAGCAAGGGGCATTAATTGAATTATTACAAGGACCTAAGATTTGAAAAAAATAGGGTATGTATGTAAAGTGCACCCGAAGGATCGTAACAAGTGTTCCTTGGTGCCGTCCCTCTATCAGTACTGTTAACGTCCCCCAGGGAAAAGGGTGTTGATCAAAAGAAAAAAGCATGCGGCCCGAAAAAGGGTGTGGCCTTCAGTGCGAGTTGTTGCCCCTCAATCTGGAAAACGCTTCTACGCGCCTGTTTAAGTTTATGTCAACTAGCTCATAGGTGAGTGGAAAGAAGTAGAAAGTGGCCCTATTTACTTCATTTCCTCTTGCTGACGCTTGTCTTGCTACCTCTCGGTCTAGTTGCTGGTCGATGGGCCTTCTTTGCAACCAAAGTCGGTGTGCCTCAAAAGATTTTTTATGGCAGTCACTCAGTTGATGCTTTGAGAAGGTTTCCGCTTTCTTCCAGTTACAAAATCCACTTGTTATAAATGCCTTGTCGGACTTACACGTGATCTATTAGAAAAGGGAGGCAAATATATATTTCAAAAAAGACACAAACAAATGCAGTAGTGTGGTAAGATAATAGAGAGTTTAAGCAACAGAACGCTAACGTTAACGTTAACGTTATTACGTCATTATCTATTGTCTTGTTATCAACGCCCACGCAGATCATGTGAACACCCAATATCTAAAGGGGAGGACCCTAACGTTAACGTTTTCATCCATTGTTTGTGAACGCTAACTTGACTGACTTAACGTACGGGCAAACGTTAACCTCTACCAGCTTGATTTTGCGCTTTTTTGAGACAATTTTTTTTGCAAGAAAGTACAAAGAAATGGCGAACGCAGATTTGACGAGCATGACAAGGTAAGAAAAGTATTTGCATTTAAATAACTTATTTTTAACATACAGGGTATCTATAATCGAAAGAAAGCCGTATGGGCCCCAAGAACGTTTTCAGGGGTATATTCTTTTTATAAATTCGTAGAAATTATAATATATGAGCAAGATTTACAAGATGCTATTATCTATAACTGATATAAAGGTTGATAAAGGCCCCACAGTTAAGCAGTACAACATTATTTTTCAAAAGTTTCCTTGTTTAATAAAGAAACCAATAAGAAACTTTAAGCACCAAATTTAGGGACTATCCAGTATGACTTTGATCGATTTCTTACATGTATTGCCCTTTTGCAAAGGAAATACAAGAGAAGTTTCCGAAATGAATGAATTCAAATCTAAATTCAATTCAAATCCAATGTGGTTTTTTCAGCAAACGATTCAAATGGACAGGAGAACATGAAGTTTTGTTGTTGAGGGAGGTTTTGGCTTCTGAGATTTGGAACACCAAGCCAGGCAGTACCGATAGAAGGGATGGGTGGAAAAAGATCGTCGACACTTTGTCGCAAATAGAAAGACCCTCGTTTGATGTGTCGATAAGGTCAGTGAGGGAACACTTTCAAACGATTTTTGCAAAGAGAAAGTCTCAAATAAGGAAAGAAGAGAGTGCAAGCGGAATTAGTCCAGAGACAAGCGAGAGAGATGTCATTCTAGACGAGCTAATAGATTTATTTGAGGCAGCAACGTCAGACCAGCAATCAGCAGTCCAAGAAATGAAAGAAAAGCAGGCGGCAGAACGCAAGGCAGCTGAAGAAATGAGAAGAATGACGATGGAAACGCTTGGAGAAAGTAGGAAAAGGAGACGCGGGGACGAAAAAGAGGCTACAGAAAAAAAACGAAATGTTGGTAAGAAGCCCTTTGAAATCGTTCAAGAAAAGATACAGTTCGATGTGGAAATGAAGGAACGAGAGTTGAGCCTTAAAGAAAAAGAAATTGCAGAAAAAGCACGACATAGAGAAACTATCATGGAGGGGCAAAGGCAGCAGGAGCGCGAGAGAAGTGAAATTAGACTCATGCTTCAAAAAATTGACAACCGCCTAGATGAGCAAGACAGAACTATTAGAGAAATCATGGGCACCCAAAAAAGACAAGAAAAATTATTGCAAACCATTTTAGAAAAATTAAATCAATAATAATGAATTTATATAAAAGATATGCAAATGGCGTAGCCAGCTCCCCACCTAATAGTTGGTGTCTTTGAAAATCCCAAATTTGTAAACTTGCTGTCGTCTAAATCATCATTATCATAAGTATTTTTATAAACACGATACCTTTTCAGCTTCTTATAATTATTACAATGTTTAAGTTTAAATAAGAAATTAAAAAAGTAAAATTAATTAATAAAAAAAGAAAATGGCCAAGGCTGTTCTTCCAGAGTGTAGTGTTCGGTGCACTTGTGAAATTTGGAATTAAATTAATTTTATCATAACTCATAAAATTATATCCAAATCGAAAAATTTAATACCAATGTTTTTAAGCGTCCAAGAAGTAGTTTTGCAGCTGTGGTGGTTCTAGTTCAAAATAGTCCGATGTGATGCTTCCGTACAAACAGTTCCTTGCATTTTTTAAGAGAGTGCAAACTATATATGTTTTCCCAACAGCGCTTAGCTGAATTTTAAGGTTTTTTTTAAAATCAATAAATTTAAAATAGTTCACGATATCTCCGAACAGCCATTCAACGCTTACTCTGCAACTACTCATTCTGCTGTTCCAGAGATGTTCATTTGCTGTTAATTGTGCCCCTTTAAACGGGGCTTGGAGTTGTGGCCTGAGTGGATATGCAGTGTCTCCGTAAATACACATGACATCCCCAGCTTCAGAGATGGAATGCTCTTCCAATAAATGCAAAAGCCCTGACTCCCTAAGAATGCCACTATCATGGCGTTTTCCTTCATAGGGACCGTGAAGAAAAGCCACCAAACCATCTGGAGTCGCAACCGATTGAAACTTGATCGCATGAACCCTTTTATGCCCATTATATAAAACTCTTTGGTTGCGTCCAGGTCTTGATATCGGGCGCACAGTTCCATCAACAAAACCCCAGCAGTTTGTTAGGGGGGCTCCCTTAGCATGGATCGCTGCTGCATACCGCATCAAATTTCGTGGACTTAAAATGGTTCTGTTGAAACAATTTAATAAAAATCCCCAACGATCGTGAATCAACGACAGCAAATGGTTTGTTATAACGCAAAGTTCAGGAACAGGCCTAGCAAAACGTGGAACCAAATCACAATATCGACAAGGGTATGCAAGCCTTTTCAAAAGAATACATAAACCCTCAACTGGATCAACTTTGAGTCTATTGTAAGTAATGATCTCATCGGGTAGTTGTAGTATATGTACTAAGTCAAAAATGTCATTTTTTTTAAATCTAAATTCTGCCCAACACTCGTCCTGAGATAACAAATCAAGATTAAATGGATCATACTGCCAATATGGAATTCGAAGGTTTTTGGGTTCATTCAAATCATCTAACAATAAGAACTCTACTTCGTCTATAACGCCAGCACCATACGCCAAAACCAATGCATCTCTTACCTCTTGGTTATTCGCCATCGTTAAATCGTTATAATGTCTCCCCTGTTTGATATTTCACATTTAAATAAATGAGTGATGGACTGAGTAAGCAAAACCGAAAAATAATCGCTTAGTCATCTATTACGTCAAAAAGCATGCTGATATTGTTCACATGCATTCTCACATGTCTGGTCATACGGATTAGACGCGGGGGCGTATTGTAATCTCATGCCTCTAAGGTTAACGTTAACGTTAGCGTTCGGATGCTTAAACACTCTAATGTCATGATTAGTTGGGCGTCATAATTATCGTGTTAGTTGGTGTTATTAAAATAGGAGACAGTGCTCAATTTGTTTTGAAATATTTGCCCAATACGGTTATGACTAAATGTGTTAACTCAGTTCTTCTTTGGCTAACAAAATGGTAACCCCGTTGCATTCGCACTGACTATTTTGTAGTATTTTGTAGTTTGTTAGAAATGGTGACCGGCTGCCGGTCAAATGCTCACTTCGAATGACAAATGCGGTAGTTTCTTACCTGGCGGTTGAAAGTCCGACAGTGAAAGCAGAATGCCTTGTCAGCTTTCTTTGAATATTCCAACCACTTAAATTTGTCGTACCAGCTTGAAAGAAACTCTCGTCACTTCTTGTTCCTCGGAAACTGGCAGTCTTTTTGCTGACAGGGACCTTTTGCAATCACATATTCCCTTGCTTCCTGATTCACTGGCAACGGCGTCTGAGGATCGTAGTTGTAGCCGCGTAGATCGTCTTATGGTATGTCTCTGGATAGGTCCATGTCCTTGCACGACGATA
The DNA here is from genome assembly GCA_964019065.1 of Catostylus mosaicus. Taxonomy (NCBI): domain Eukaryota; kingdom Metazoa; phylum Cnidaria; class Scyphozoa; order Rhizostomeae; family Catostylidae; genus Catostylus; species Catostylus mosaicus. The sequence continues at coordinate 6,063,930 of OZ025189.1, read as the reverse complement.
AAATGTGTAGATACTGGTCCTGTTGCAAATTTGCGGATACTTAATGTCCCTCCAGGAAATCGACACTTTCCACGAGGGAGGTGTCTTTTGATATGTTTTGAAAAAAATTTGTATCAATTAAAAAGGAGGCGTCTTTGTTTTCCAACGCTTCATCAGATCTCATTCTTTTTCCGTGCTAAAGGAATGGCAATAAACAAACAACAAAGAAGCCCCCGTGAGTCCCAAGGACGTTCCCAATATTTGCGGCCTTTGTGTAGCGACATGATCGAAAGAGACCTGGGAATCAATATCGGTAAGCAAGTCCAGTGCAAGATAAAAATAGAATCTATTGTATCTACTTGCAGCAGCCACAAGATAAGTCTCTCACATCTAGACTCTTACATCCACCCCCCCCCCCCTATCTTTCCTCATCGAATTTAGAAGAATTAGAGGGATCCTCTTTTTTGACATTTTTTGCCTTCCCCCCCCCGCCCTCACGGCACCTCTGAAGGGTGACAGATAAACTAGACTCAAATTACTTAAACAATATTATAAACTTAATATCCATATTATTATTACTAATACTGCCTCTTATTACTATAATCAATACTGCATATTATGTTATATGCTACATGAAACCTTTAAAGGCCTTGATACTTGGTTAGGAACCTTTGAATGTAAGGCTGTAGAGACAAATGATATTTTGCTCTGCTATGTGAGTGCAGCGTAGGACATTGGAGTTTTAAGTGTGTCTACTTCCTGTCCCTATATTAGTAAGTGTTGCCAAAGAATAGATGATAAGAAAATTATTCGAGCTGAAAGTCGTAAATCTTATAAAACAAGCAGGCATGGAAGCAAGCTACTTTCATAAGAATTTGTATATTTTTCTGAACCAAGGACATTCTAAACCCCTGACATCCTGACATTTCTGAATATAATTCGGAATTGAATTACAGTTTTGTAAAGAAAGTCAGTAGAGAATTCGGGAGCTCTTAAAAGTTGGGAGACTAGGATTGATAGGAAGGAAACATCAATATTTAAAAAGGCCCATCATTTCCTAGACTGATGTATGGCGTTGTAGCTTCGGATAAAATTCGATGAGCTTTAACTTTTAATCTTCTGCATTCATTATTATTTGTATTCTATTTTGCATTTCTTGCGATTGGCCACTTCTAATACAACACAAATGTTGATTATAAATTCAGTAATTTCGTAGTAAATCGCACATTATACTAAATCTGCACCAGTGCACCTTTAAGCCACGGCCGATGCAAATAGCACGAAAGAGTGATTTATTATTAAAATAGCAAAATACAAACTGTATGTCCCCTTTTATGCCTCTCTTCAGCCAGATTCAGCATGTTGAAATACTGACTGCTCACAATAGGTAATGGCGTAAAAACAATTTTTGCTATTTGTGGTAATGTACCTGCTCCTAATCTTAGTGATACTAGCATTAAGACTAATGTATATAGCCAAGCAGCCATTGCTTCGTTCGATGTGTTTTCAAACTATTATAAAATCGAGCAGTAATCATGTGTATGTCGTGATAATATACGAACAGGTCATTCTGGCTAACCTTGGTTTCGAAATAATACTATTTTACAAAGCTTACCGCACACATGAGAGATTTATTCCAGGGGGGGGGGACCCCCTATGAAAAACGACTCTAGATTTATCAGCAGTCTCCTATGGTAAGAAGTAGGGGCCGCGCAGCGGTCTTAAAATGGAGGGACTGATCGAGCCGCAGTAGTTGTCCGGGGAAATCCTCGAAAAATTTATTAAGACCACGCCCCTTATGGGGCCGGAAAAGGCCCCCTGTTCAAAAAGACTGTTTCTTAACGTCCTTGTTTATATACAACAGTTCGGTTCAGAAAATATTTCAGTTGAAAGTGCCATATTTTTGACAGCTTTTCGGACAATCCTGCTAGCACAATGGCTGAAATGTACGAAAATTGACCGAGATATGTACTTGGTAATATAAATGAGAGCACAATAAAATTTTTAGAACAATGACACGTCTCATTGATGGCTTGCATGTTAAACCTCCCTAAAACGTGCTTCTTTTCTCAAAATCAATTCAGAAAATGAAATAACCAAAACTCAAAAAAGGGGAAAGAGGAAGTGCAGCCTCAACACCACTTCAGAAAACAACAAATGAATAATGAAAACTATTTACCATTGAACCTGATACATACCAAAGACTGAATCGATGGTCGAAGCAGAAACATCAACTGTGCTCAACAAGAGCACACGATTAGCTTGGCTCAACAACAAGAGCACAAACTTAAACTTGGCTCAAACGCTGAACAGGGGCCTGCCCGGAAGGAGGACAATCTATAAGCTAGACAAATTGTTAATATTAAACCATGCTACATTAAACAATTGAGACTACCAGAAAAGAAAACAAAATACTTAATTGCAGCACCAGCTTGCTGCTCAATCAGTATTCAAAGTTACAATCAATATGGCTTGAGCTCATACATATCGAACTAGCATATTTGTAATGACTTTCATATAAATTAGCAATTACGCTATAGGCCAACTAAAGACAGTGTACAAATAATATAAAATAATTTTTTCTTTTTTATATAAAATAATTTATAAGCCCCCTCCCGAGTACCAGACCCCTCAGCAAGAGCACGCAATTAAACTGGCTCAACAAGAGCCCACACATTGCTCAACTAGAGCATACACAATGCTCAACTAGAGCATACACATTGCTCAACTAGAGCAAACACATATCTTCTTGAACATATGAGAGTTATTCAGTCGCTCAAATAATGGAGCGAGACTCACACACTCAGTTGTTGTGGCTCAACAAGAGCACACACATTGCTCAACTAGAGCATACACATTGCTCAACTAGAGCATACACATATCTTCTTGAACATATGGAAGTTATTCAGTCGCTCAAATAATGGAGCGAGACTCACACACTCAGTTGTTGTGGCTCAACATGAGCACACACATTGCTCAACTAGAGCATACACATTGCTCAACTAGAGCATACACATATCTTCTTGAACATATGGAAGTTATCCAGTCGCTCAAATAATGGAGCGAGACTCACACACTCAGTTGTCGTGGCTCAACATGAGCACACACTTTGCTCAACTAGAGCATACACAAATCTTCTTGAAAACATGGAACTTATTCAGGCGCTCAAATAGATGAGCTAAACTCGCACAGTCAGTCGACACTCTTCACACCATTATATATATATTTTATTTTATAAATCATTTAGCATATCTTTTTTATTTTTTTTTTTTTTCTTTTTTTTTCTTTCTTTTTTTTAATGTTTCTTTGTTGAAAAATTACACGAATAACCAGGAGACTTGGATGTACAGCAAAGAGCTGATAAAAAGAATGACAACAAATGCCACAAACTATTTCATTATACCGTTAAAACAAAATGCATCACACCACTTCCCATAATTTCCAAGGGACCTCGAAGCTGAAGCCAGACAATCAAGTGGTAACTTTATGTAAACTTTATAGGCGTCACTAGACCATCGTCCCAAAGCTTTGAGGAGGTACTCAGGAAACCAAGAGCAGCAGCCGTGAAGCAGCCCCAACACGAAAGCTGTGCAAGGTGTAATGTTTATGCTGTGTAAATGTTTAGAAAATTTCCCAATGCAACGAAGGTTCAAACGAAGGATACCGCGTGAAGTAATTGAAAAAATTAAAGGAAATAATTATATTTTGTGACAAAGATGAAGCTTGCTTCCAGTTTTTGGCTGTTATAAATTAATAAATCGTCTAGAAGTGAGGTGTCTGTTATCTTCAGTGACTAATGCATTGCCACTGTTGCTAAAAGACGCAACTTATCATGCTTTTCAAATGTCAATAAAATTAAATATTCGTTACGTTCCCTGTCTAAATATACAAGAAATAAGTCACGGATATTTGCAAAATGTCTTTTTCTGGAAAGGCAGCAAAAAAGCCTTTGTCTTTGGCTCGGTTCAAAGCATATCTGTCTGAAACCTTGTGTCTTTATACCCACTGATATGGTGTTTAATAGAAACTATAATTGTTGCAAAAATATTGTTTTATATAATGTATTAACTTATTGATAAAAAGATGTATCTCATGAAGTCTTGTTCATTATTAGACTCACTTGATTTTGATACCTTTTCATTAAGAAGAATTAATTCTTGGGGGTCAATATGTGTATAATGAATCAACTTCCATAATTTGTCATTTTAAGAAAACGTTTTATCATATGGCTAAGAATGACTGAATTCACATTAACCCTAGGTTTGTATTTGCTACCTCGATCATTCAGTAAATTCTATGGACATGTTGAAGATATTTTTAAACTTATCATATGGAATGGTAATAGCTTAAAAGTAATCGAATTTTGACCAAAATGTAAGCTCGCATTGAAATTATTTGATTTTCAATTTGAGATTTGAAAATTGCTTTTAGTTGAGTATGGTAGCTTGATCTGAGCTGTTGACCAGCTACTAAAATTATATACAGTAGCGCAGCAAGAGAAGGCAAGGGGGCGGTCGCTCCCCCCTAATGACAAAATATTTGGTGTCTGAGATACGCACAAATCTGCGGAAATTGTGCATGTTTGCGTATGCTCAAAAGAGACGCTCTTCAACGTTAGTTCCAGGCCTGCAACGAAAGGTGAGGTGCTACACATTTTGTGAGGACCTGTGGCGACCCACAGGACCCCTTTCATCTCTTGCTTCATTGGCTCATTTGCCCCCCCCCCCCCCCCCAACCAAGGTCACTGATTATATATTATTAAATTGTACTGCAAGTCAGGTGTAGCCAGCATTAGGAGAGCAAGAGATTCTATGGACATATTTGAGGATGCTTCAAAGTACACAAAAAAATTTAATTTAATTTAGCATAATAAAAGTCACTTGAAATTTTTCAGAGAATGAAAACAATAGATAAATCATCTAGCGGAGAATATCAGAATATCTAACCGACAATGTATTTTGTTGGCTTATATATTGGCAATATTTGATTAGCTAGCATAAATTGACGTTATCGCCTTCTCTCAGTTAGCTCAATTTTCAGATTTGCAAATTGCTTTTAGTTGAGAATGGTAGAATGATCTGCACCGTTGAACAGTGACTGACATCATAAATTATTAACTTGCACTGCAAGGTAGGTGAATCAGGAGAAATTATTAATCTTCAAAAGACACCAAAATGAATCTATATAAAAAAGGAATAAAAACATGTTTATGATCGATTTGCCTATGTATCTTTAAGGACATGTGTTGAGGTACTTTTAAGCCTGGTTTCAAAATCGTCGTAAGCGACGGGGACGTGTCCCAGCAGAGGATCGGCGATGCTGCTGGGACGCTTACGACGATATGGAAACGCGTTTATAGTGATGTCCCCCGAAGTCCCCGTCATGTGGCCGACGTTCCCGTAGAGATAAAAGATGTTGAACTGTTTTCAACTTTCGAGAACGTCCCCGATGCATCGCCGTCGTGTCCCCGTCGATGGGGGGACAGTTTTCTAAATGGAAACCACAAATTTGTGATCGGCGACGACGGGGTCGCTCAATTCTTCACCTGGATATTCATAATAATGCATTCGAGACTCAAAATTACATTGTCAAATTACAAGACCAACCCTCCGACGATATCACTGGGACACGTCCCCATCGCTTACGACGATATGGAAACCAAGCCTTGAGCGTTAGAATGTGAAACACAAATAACTGACAACTGCACATAAAGTAAAAGTTTTGTTTAGTTTAAGTAACTGACTCCTTTTTTGAGGATGTAATACTGATTATCAATATAACTAATAAGGAATCATAATTGATGAAAGATAAAATGAAATGAAAAACAAAATATAGAATAAAGCACATTCACTGCAATCGAATAAGCCAGACCGAAAAATTCTAAATGACTTTAAATACACTAATTGGAATACAATCAAAGATTACTATATTACATTTGCAATAACGCAAAATTTATAAGGAACGCGCCATTTTGATATGAAGTGTCTAATAGGAAATCAGTAAATTATGAACTTTTTCTTTGCAAAATGCATATTTTGCTTTGAATTTGTTTAATTTCGCTCTCGTCATGTTCTCCATGGTTACGTGAAGTGTCAGGGTACCATGGTAACTAAAAAATTAGGAAATACATATACTGTTGTTTGTTGTCATAATTTACTTTCAACGTGTAGGAAACTGCTTTCAGGGCTTTAAGGTTAGTTTCGTTTTGTCATATCGCGTCAGGAAATTGTTTATCTATGGTTAACTTGTGATTTTTGAATACTTTTTCAATGATTTTTATACTCAATGTACGTAGTGAAGAACTTCACAATGTAACTATTTTGCATATTCATATCTCCAAGGAATTAATCTCATTATTTTGCTTTGTGATAGGGCCACACTTGTCAAAATTCAAGCATCAAATTGTGATATTTTAGCTCTCCCAATGAAATAACTAAACCCCAATAAATCAAATCATCTAGTAACGTATCGTCTTCTTCCTTAAATATATTTTGATAATTCATGTGCTTCGTAAAATTACCTAGATACTCACATCCTACATAGGTGATGCCTAATTATTATCGTGTACATGAGCAGATATTAACAAAGCAAAAGAATATCAATGTTCCTTTTCTTTCTTTTGCAATTGGCGCAGCTAGCCTTTATAACTTATTGATGCAACACACCACACCAAACGGCCTTCTCTAATCAGGACTTGTGACTAGCAATGCAGTTGCTATCTGTGGTAGAAGGAACATTAGTAAATATGTAATTAGAATAAGGTAATACTATTTACAATAGAAATCAAATTGATGACTTTCGTGATAGCAATGTAGTCTTTTGTCTTGAAAATGTTGATTCCTCAGATCAAACGGCAAACTCTTATTCTGTTCTAAAATACAGGTTTAAATTACTGTCTCTGAAAAAGAAAATCTCTTCCTGCTTTGATATTCTTCCAGACCAGCTTTCTTGTATCAGCGATTCCAATCCCGTATAGAAGAGGATCGGCCAATGTATTTGACAAAGCCAAAACTTTGATTACATTCGGTACATTTGACTTAATCACACCATCCTTCCACTCAACAGCAAATGAAATGGCAAGTGGTAACATGCAAATAATGTAAGCCATCGCAACTATGCTAGCAACAAATGTGACTTTAAGCTGCCTCTTTCGAAAATCTATCAATTCAGCTGCATTGCCGAATGTCCCAACTGCATGCACTCTAACAAGCTTCGAACGGCTGAAAAAGTATAGTCGTAGTTGTATTGGAATTATTAGCGTCGCCGATGGAATAACAATCAGTACGGTGGTAGATCGTGCAATCAACGAATCAAAAACGGATGTTGATGATGAGACACTGATGGCTTGCATATAAACAGCAACTGCTCCAAAACCAAGAGCAATAAGCCACTGGGTACATATGACGAAAATCACTCTTTTTGTTGTCATAATCTGATGTATGTAAAAGCTGTAGATGCATGAAATGTATCTTTCTATTGACAGGGTTATGATGCTGAGGCTGGAAACTGTCATTGTCATGGTTGCAAAAAAGAGCAGTATGCCATTCACTATATTGCACGCAGATTCTTCATATGGTTGTGAACTGAAAGCCATGACCGCTATCATAGAACACGATATGCTAAAGATCTGCAAGGAATCAGATGCTGTCAGAGATAGCATTATTTTATGACGAGGCAACGTTAGTTCTGCGTCTTTCCAAAGAATCTTTCCAATAAGACAATGTAATGGAAGAACAAACACCAAAAACAAGAGTCCCATGACGAAAGGAAAAGTTCCTTCATTGCATCCAGGGAATGTTTCATTATGATACGCCATTTTATCAGTCAAGAAGTGCTTCTGTATCTTACCTGAGCTGATCTAAACTGAGCTTATTTTAGCTTATCTGAGCAGATGGCTGAAGGACAGGTGGTGATTCCCTGGATCAGCTGGGCAAGGTAGCAAACCATTGTGAGCAGATATTGAATAGATTGGTGTGCCAAAGTGATCATTAATTCATGCCAGATTTATAAAATAAAAAATAGATATTTCAATCAGGATCGAACATAGCATGAAAAAGTTGCTCATGTTTATATTTGAAACACCAAGTATCATGTAGATGCGTGAAACATTGTCTACCAGTAAAACTGCATTTCACTCATAAGAAATATGTTTCTGAATATTTGAAAATTGCACCAGAATTTGTGTAGATTTTGAAACAATCTATGTTCTTTATTCAAAAGCAATATTTCAATTAAAAATTTTGTTAGAAAAAAATTCATGCTTGGTGTAGTCTCAAAGCTGCAAACCCATCGTCAAAATAATAATCATCTCATACATATCAAAAACTCCGTTCTTATCATACTCAAAAAATCATATTCGATTTAAATAAAGTATCACGAAATATGTATTGTAGTAGACCCTTAGACTTAGACCAGAAGTCATTCAATAATAAACTGACTTACTGGATGCTCATACCACGACTTATCAAATGAGGTACTTGATGTAAAATCAGCAAAATATTTTTCGCTTCGTTGTCAATAAAATACATCGTCGGTGAGATATCAACCGACATGCTTTGCAATTCTAGCCCCGTCTACTATTCGGAAATTTTTGGAGGCAGCGATTTGGATGTCACATAACGCTTTGCTAAGTTTGCCTGCAATTAACAGCCTCAGAAATTCAACTACCTTCGTTATTTGAGGAAAGATTTTCAAAGGAGAAGACTAAATTGCAACATGACATAACAGAGCATAAAAGAACACTGGTTAATCGGAAAAATTCAATTGGATAGATGAAGAACGTGATGGAAGATCATGCAAAACTAAAAGCTGAAATCATTGGCATTGGAAGAATTTATAAAGATTCATTTTGAATTGATTGTATTGAAGGTCAGAAGGCTTGCAAATAACCCTGCACAACAATTGAACTTTTTTTTTCAAATTATTACTTAGAATTAGCATTGGCGTTCTAAAAACATCAGTCTAACAATTCACAACTTATAGTGAAGTAGTAAATTTAAAATGACAATAGATGTTCGGCGAGTAAGATTTAATTACCAATTTTATTTTAAAAAATAGAGGGGACAAATTTTTGAGAATTGCATAATAGACAAATGTTTTTTGAAAAACTAACATTTTCCAAAGTGCAAAGCAGTAGAAAACGTAGGAAGAAATAAGAGAAAGTTAGGGAGTACCATTCAAAAACAATGAGCCTAATTTGCTAAATTGACTGCAAACGTTCAATTGTCATCGCTGTTTTTTAAAGTGTAGCGTCTTAGAAACGTTTTAGAGCACACCTTTAATCTATAGTGCCAATGCAAAGTATAACTGGAGCATTTCTGCAATTTGCAAGAACGGTGTTAATACACTTATTAGAGAAAATTGCAACGGAAAATTTGCTCTAACTTCGTATTTAGGCCAACACAGCGCCGAGCAATTTCCTTCAGTCTTACGTATTTCATGGAAATTTTTATACAATATTTAATTGAAATTGAAAAGATTTAAAAAGGGACAATGAAAATAAGAAAATTTCCTATTACGTGTACAATTTTCAGAAGAGCTCAAAACCAAAATTCATGAGGAGGTTAACTGCAATTCTTCTCATACGCACTCAACGCTTTTGATATCAGACACCGGGCCTCCTTGAAACACATTGATACAACTTATTGCTTGGAAAACTCAACCACTAATAAACATTGGGAGTAATTGGCAGTACCTTTTATGTACATCAATAGTTGCTACTCTATTTAAATCCTGCTAAGACACAGAAAAATTATGTAGTAGATGTAGTGTTTAAAATAGTGCAAAGGCGATGAACTTTTCAATGTATGACCTTGAAAAATGACTAAATAAAGTATGTTATTACAACAATTGTTTGTAAAATGCTACTCGCTTTTAAAAAGGGTAATTGGTGCTATCTACTTATTAAATCCTCATCATTTTAGACATATGCACTGGCCTTTTATTTCAGTATGGTTAGTAAGTCGGCACAAGTAATCAGTGGTGATCTCTCCAAGCGGCACTGCTAAAAATAAGCGTGGTTCAGTTTTAAAGAGGATAATCTGTCAACAAATAGTGCCGAGTGGATGCAATAGGAAGAAATAATGAATGAGTTCTGGTAGCCAGTAGGTCTTTATCCATTAAGATAAGATCCCGAGAGTCTTGTTTTAGCGCTAAGAGTGGGAACTGCATTTTCCAACTTCTCGTTTTATTCAACAAGACTAGAATGGGCCTGTAAACGCGTTCAGGAATAGTTGCACTTTGTGAATAGTCAGTTGGGATTGAAATTATGGTTTATATCAAGGACGATTGAGTTAATGAAATTCTTACCATTTGCAATGCTGAAGCTCTTAATGAATGTTAGGCATCATGGAAAATAAAGATTGCTGTTTACTCAAAAGATCTATAATCAAATAAGATGTAAAACAGTATATAACAATTGAGCAATTTTTGGTACATTGCTCTTTTTCAAGGATTGACCATTCTTGATCAAAATTATTGGCTAAGAATGGTAGTAAAATTTCTGACATCGTTCATATGCAGAAGTGAAAAGTCTTGCGCATCCCCTAATTTAATGGCTCTCAACATAACAACAACATCCTTCTATTGAGCAAAATAATAAAAAGATTGAGAAAACACACAACAATAAAGCATCAGTATACTGTTGTAAACTTTTATAAAATGCCTTTGGAACCTTATGCAAGGAAAATTCAGCTATGGACAACTTACTCGAACTAACCTTCACAATAATGTATAAAAATCAACATTTATTAGTAACTTATGAAGGCTAAACACCAGCAAAGCATCACTGTTTTAAAAACCAACTAAAATTTACATTTCAAAAAGGAAATTGGTTTTAAAAATCCAGTGTTACATCAATTGAGATGGGGCTTTAGGTCTACAAATGAATGCAAGTGACTTGCATTTTTATCATTTCCACTGCTCTCTGGAGATAATAAATGGATTGATTTTCCATGTTATACTTTCCTGACTACATTTATCGCTACATCCTCATTACATTCAATAGCTAATCATCAATATTGATGATTATATCGCAAGTATTATTCACTTTCATTTGTTTTGATGATTGCGGCTTTGAAATAGCATGCTGATTTGTTTCAAAGAATTAAGTTGAAAAGAAATATAATTTTCCAATTTTCCTCTGAACTAGCAACATTTATTGCAATTTACTCATTTCAAAACACAGCATTCTGTATCTTAATTATAATACATATCAAAGGATAAAATATACTCTCTGTCTATATTGACTTTATTGCGTGCCCATCTCCTACATCTATTTTCTTGAATCTTTGGTACCAAAAAAATCGTTTTGATATGTTTTCACGTAAGTATTAATTAATGGTTATTGAAAAAAAACCGACTAGCTACAAATTTACAAAATAAAAACGAATATGAATTAACATTTGAAAATTACAGAAGTACAGAACAGCAGGCTGAAAATGCTGTCCGTTTTTAAGCAGGTCAGTTGGTGCTCTCTACTAATTCACTTTGACATATGCGCAGTCCTTTTTTCGTATGGTTAAAGTGATCATTACAACTGACTAGTGATAATCTCTCCTTGCGCCACTGCTGGACATAAGCATGGATCAGGATTAAAAGGGATGATCAAGCAACAAAAGGAGCCGAGTGCATACAATAGGAAATAACGATGAATCAGCTCTGATAGGCAGTTAGTTTTCTTGCAATTAATATGAGATCTAGAGAGTCATATTTTACAGCTTAGAATTGGGATTTCTTTATTCCGACTTCTCGTATTATTCAATATGACTTGGTTATTCAAGTATCATTCAGCCATCAGGTAAAGCGTGTTAAAAATAGAGCGTTAAGCAAAGTGACTTTAATATGAAAACCTTGAAATGCAATCTAGAAAGAGCAGGTAAGCAAAAGGTCCCCCAAAAACCTCAAAAATTTAATGCCTTACATCCATAAGTGCCTTTCACAAGTACTTCCATCATTCATGTTGACACTCTTTGAAAGAAAGCACGTAAAATATGAATTAAGAACAAAAAATTTGTTGCAACTGCCGATGGCGGAGCCATGGGGGGGGGGGAGGACAGGGGGTGATGGACCCCCATTTTTCCAAATATTGATTCCTGCGATTCGCACAAGAATCAAAAATAAATGGTCTCTCAGGTGGGGTGCGCCAGATCTAGCACTTTTGTCATATAATTAAGCAATCTAATGAATGTTTGCAACAAAAATATATTTTAAATTTAGCGAAAAGGGTGTTTTGTGCGTTTTCTGTGAGTTTGAAGGGCGTTGTCATGGAAACATTTTCATAGCCACGCCCCTAACCCCCTCATTTTTCCAGTTCTGGGTCCGCCGCTGGCAACTATCAAAATGAACTGCAACCACACATAGAAATATTTTACTTTGATTCAGAGTTGCCTCTCTTTGGAAAAAGTAACATTAAAAAACAAGCGTGAAGATTTGGTTGGGCAAAAAAGCATATGAAAACTATGAAGTTAGGAACAAAATAATGTTAGTCATAAAATTGAAATTGGGTTCTTGGGTCATAAAACTGACTTCCTTTTCATGCTATGCTTTTATTACTTAAATATATGGTTTGAACTAGTATATTACGTTTTATTGTATCAATGGCAAGAAACTTGATTATTATAGTAATAATAATGATAATATTAACAAAATAGCTATCAAAGCAGTTCTATTCTAACAGGACTACATTAGATATAGCTTCAACTATCCATTTAGAAACTGACTGCCAAGATATCTAATTGTCGTGATAGCGTTTGCATGTAATTGAAATGCCATGTTTTTAAATGGTGCTGATTATGTACTCCCATACCTATTTCAGCAGAAAATATACTTTGATGTTTTGTATGATGGAGCGAGAATCGCATTCTCACATGAGCAGCCATATATGGCGCGCCGTTTTGTAAAATATGAAACTTGAAAGTACGAATTGCATTTAAGATGACTTTAAATGATTAGCGTTCTATCTTTATCACTAGATAACCGAAACAATTTATTTGATAAATGACCACAAAAAGATCGGGTAAAAACGCAGTCAATGGCATACAAGTTTTTTTGGGTGAGGCCAAAGTTTCACTTCACAAATGAAAGCCAAATAATAGAACATAGGCAATTTGCTAACAGAATACTTGTTGATGGAGACTTCAAAGGAAGACAATTCCACATAAGGGCTAGATACATCAGGTCAGAGCCTCTTTAATATTGGCACGTATTTGTAGATTATATTACCATCTAGTCTCTGAGGAATTTGCAGCATATCAAAGATGAATACTTTATAGCAATGCAACAGTTTGATTGGTTATTTGAACACAGCAAAGCCTTACTTTGATTAACTACAGCAATCAGTTGAACTTTGTTTGGGGGCAATCTTATATACATTGCAACGAGCATCTCCTGGTACAAGTGAAAAATTGAATTGATTTGTCAGGTATTTCCAAATATTCGAAATATAAAGAAAGGGGTCATCATCATTACTTGTTCCTGTGCTGAAATGAAAAGTGCAACGTCCATGCTACAGATTTCCAGTATATGTACATGGATTCCACCTTGTCTCCCCCCCCCCCCCCAACAAAATGCCATTCTATTAACATCAATTTGTAAAATTACAATAAACAGATGCAAATGCGTGTTTACCTCTCGGATTCATGGGTTTTACTTTTCGTGAGCTTTCCAAATGTATGACTACAAGCTTTAAAATTTTCAATTACCGAGTCTAAAGCAACCAGCCTCTCCCCCTGAAGGAAAAGCTAAAGGTAGTGTCTCTTTCAATGCCTTGGTACGCTGCTGAACATAACCATTATTTTCCATTATACTAAACAACATAAAAATCCAAAATAAAACCTATGTAGAATGCAGGATGTGAAATGTAGACTGGTTGATGGATAAGAGCACGGGCACAAAAAATGATATACCTGTCATCTTGGACCGAGCCTTGCAAATAACTGGGGTTGACCTATTCCCGAGCCCTCTCCTCCATGGTGCCACTTATTTTTCTCATTGATTCTTGGAGTATAATTAAGCATTAACCCACAAATTCTTGAATCCCTGAATTTCTAGACGTCTCAATCTCCACATAAGGCATGTCTCAATGCATATTGCAACTCGCTCTTCAATCTAGAGACGGAACTGGTGCTCTAAGTTCTCTTTGTAAAGGCTATTTGTAGCTATCCTAACAGCTCGATTTTGTATTTCCTGTATTTATTCAAAGCGGTAGTACTGCAGACTCCACACAACGACCAGCAGAAATTGAAATGTGGTTCATTTATATTTCTATACATTGATTGAGTCGTAGTTAGGGGAAGATATCGTTTTCAATAGTGTATTGAATGAAGGTGTTTTACTGTCAAAGGAGTTGCCTAATTTGTTGTCCTTAAAATTCCCACATTGCTGGGCAAAGAGGGTGATGCAGGCGTCAAAAATTTGTTCATTTGCAGCAGCTGGCGCATTAGCTGTAAAGGGTGACGAAGATCGTTGAAGGGATTCTACTCTGCAACACTCAACGACATCATAACTGATACAACAACAATGTATCGAATGTTTGAAATGATGTGCTAATTGTTATGATAGGTCTCATGTGGTTAAAGTTTTTCTCATGTTGTTTTCTATTCAATGATGCTCAGGGATCAGTGTATTATTTTTGTTCAATATTTTTATTCCCAGGAGCGTTGTACATGCGTAATGCGGGACATGTTTATTGTTTTGTGAAGTACGGCTAATTTTGTTATCTGATTAAAGAAATATGTTTGTGCAAGTTGAAAATAGAGATTGATTGTGAAGTATCAGGAGGATTGTAAAATTAATTTTCGGTGTGAAACTGTGAGCTTCAGTGAAAAACAAATTCCAGAGTCACCGTTCCATATGTTGTAAAATGACGTGTCAATGAACTGTTATCTAAGACACAAATCATTTCGCCATTAACTTAACCCCCCCCCCCTGCCCTGGCCACACATGTGCCGTATATGGATAAAATATATTATGTACCAATGTCAGTAAGTGCAATATAGGCAATGCAAGTTCCTTTTCGTTTGATAGAGGAAAAAACGGATTTAACGTTAAAGATTATAAAACACTGGAGCATAGTTTCGTAGCCAAAGCTTCGCTAGATTTTAATTGAAGCATTTAGCAGCTAAAATGTTTTAAATATATTTATAAAATAAACTATAATCAGAATGTAGTGAGCGCGGGTTTAATCCCCACGTTCGAGACCTAAATTTACAATTGAGTTGCACCCTTATGTTTAACATTTATACTCCGTTTCAGCCATTGACTTATTGATTTCAATGTCCAGAATACCTTTGGATAAATATCAACATAGCACCAAGCATTCCAACTACAGAACAAAGAAATTGCAGGGATCTAAAAATCCCAAGAAATAACCTTGATTGAAAAGATATTCCCATCAATATCAGAATGAGACATCTGTTGGAAATCAAAGCCTGAGTATAAGTTTAAGGGCCAAAGCCACGACGAGCCAAAAATTATATGATGAATTTAGAGAATTGAGAAAGGAAGATACTTCTAATGAACTTGATTTAGTTATTCACAAGAGTTTGCTCATCCTCAGAGACCGACCTATGCTCAACCAGCAAAATTCCTCTATACCTCTCTGCTTTTTCTAGTCCCCTTAGGATTCCTCTTATTTATTACCTTCATGGTATTCCCGTTATCCCTCTATATTCTCCTTTGTTATTGGCATTATTTGCCCCCTTTTCATATCCTCATTTAGGCAATTTCCGCCTGTTTACTTTAGTTATCCGTTGTTTTACTTAATTTATTCAACGTGGTCTTCACGTTTATATATTCCCCCTCAATTGTCCCCCAGTATTAGCTGAAGATGGGACAAGCTGTCCCGAAACGTTCTAAATGTAAACCTAATCTATTTGATCATGTTATATGAAACTATTTGATTTATTATGAATTATTCTATTTGAACAAAAAGCACATTTATGGGGTTTAATATGCGGTACGAGTCTGATGTCGAGCATCACAGTTTACAGAGAGAATTGCAACTGATTCGCAAATCGTTGCTTGTATCTGGAGTTTTGAAAAAGGCAGAAGCTGAAAAGCGAAAGACATCTTTGCATGATCTGCATTGTGCTCTACTTCAGGAGCCTGAATGTTTTCCTGTCATTGGAAAATTATGCAGACTGGCATTGACGTTACCACTGACATCTGCTTCCACCGAACGCTCCTTCTCAAAGCTGAAAATCATAAAGAACCGGCTAAGATCCACCATGGGGCAGGACGGGTTAAACTGTCTGATGCTGATGTCTGTTGAATCAGACATTACAAAATCTCTGGACATTGAAGACCTCATTGCACTTTCAATGAGAATTCTCCAAGAAGTGGGACTTGTACTATAGAAAAGTAAAGAATTAGAGTAGAGACGTAAAGAACGTTGATTAAAAGATATTGATAAAATTATTTGTAATACAGTATAAATTAAAGCCTCATTTCGACCACGCAATGTATTGATCGGGTTTCCTCAGAATACCGTCAACAAAATTGAAATTTTTTGCCCCCCCAATAAAAATCCTGCCGGCGCCACTGCTGTATTGAAGTGTCAGTTTATCGACCATACTTGAAAGGTGGTTGACTTAAGGCTTCAACCCTTAGGCCCCTTTTGCTGCTGAAATTACTTTTGCTTAATGGAAGGTAAAACTGTCAAAAATATGGTTTTATCGTGTAAACTTTGTTTGCACAAGCTGGTTTCATGACATGAAGAAATGCACAATTCCGTTTGATCAAGCCAATATATCAGTTTAAAGGATAATGACTAAATTTTCAAAATCTCTTCTCCGAGTATCAAGACACCAAGAGATATTTTGATATTTCAGTAATTTTGCAAATAAATTTCGCGAGCACATTTAGTTTGTTACTTGGAACATGGATTTGTGCGTCTAATAATTTAATTTGCTGCATGATTCAATTTGAATATTCTCAAATAAAAGGGTAAGTTTGAAGGAAACAAACACAGAACAACACTCAATCTCCATCTTTAGAAAGCTGATCACGATCACGTGATATTTTGGCGCCTGTTCTCTAAATCACAAATTTGTTGAACTTCGTTCATCCTTCAGCAGTTGCACACAACACTTCGTTTCGTAGATATCAACACATATCATATCAGTAAAATCGTACGTGGACGAAAGCAAAAATGTCTGATACAAGGAAAGCAGCAGCATCTAAGAGGGCAGCAGTGCCAAAGAAGCCATTGCAGCATCCTGCTTACAAGGACATGATCAGCGAGGCCATAAGAAGCTTGAAGGAACGAAACGGTTCATCAAGACAGAAGATTGCCAAGTTTCTTGAGACAAATTACAAGGGACTTGGCGATGAGAGTACTCTAAAGAGAAATCTCAAGGTTTCCCTCAAGAAAATGGTGGCTGGAAACTCTCTTGTTCAAACGAAAGGGGTCGGTGCTTCAGGGTCATTCAAACTGCCAGCTTCGGCGAAGAAACCAGTTGCCGCCAAAAAGCCTGCTACTACAAAAAAGGTATCCATCACGAAAAAACCCGCAGCTGCCAAGAAACATGTAACAAAAAAGACAACAGCTGGAAAGAAGAGCCCAGCAAAGAAAACGGTCAACACCGGCGTCAAGAAGGTAGCAGCATCGAGTAAATCACCCAAGAAACCCAAAGCAAAAATTGCGAAGAAGCCCAAGGCCACAAGCAAAGGGACGAAATCTCCCACATCTAAAAAGGCGAAAGGAAAGGCAGCTATCAAGAAGACGACGAAGAAAGGTACAAAGCAAGGGAAAACGACCAACAAATAATCTGCCTCGGATCAGAAATTTACAGTTGCAAGCCCCATCTTGCTAAAACAACAGCTTTTTTAAAAGCTACCAAATGTTATTGCTGACTCATCGTGCTTGAAGTCGACTGCTTTGATCTAATTTTATTTGCATTCCTTTTCCTTGTTGATTTATATCATCTTGCTGCATCAACAACAATCTTTCACGCCCCACCCCCAACCAATGTTTTATGTTTGATTTCAACCTCTGAATTTTCTTAAACTTCCTGAACCATGATTAATCATTATTAACAATCCTTTACAATAAAGAGTAACAAATTTTATTCCATCAACTTTAGTATCCTCATCCCACCGCTCTCAGCCAATATTGAGATTAGCAAGGCATTGCAAATAAGAAACTATTTATTTACCTTTGCCTGTGAAGTTGCTCATATCTTAGCTCTATTTTCATTTCTTGGATATAAGTTTTTTTTATAATTTATTAAATTTCTCAAGGTTTCTACCATATTTTCTTAAGATACCGGTAGAGTGTGATGAACTGCTGAATATATCTAAAATACCATGTTGAAACATACTTGCACATGAATAAAATCTTCAAATTTCATCTTGGCACTACCAACTTAGGCCCATGAGGAGAAATTGCAAAATTCTCAACATTATACCTTCAATAGATTATGAGCAACAAAGCTCGTTTACGCTCTATCTTTCAGTTCTTTATATAGGACATTTCAAATAACCCTTAAACCCTTAAGTGACTCTTAAAAGTTCCTTCCTTCTCAAGGTTTCTACCATATTTTCTAAGATATCGGTCATAAATCATATATATATTCATAGTCACCTTGTTTCCAAAATTTTTGACAGAAAAACAAAGAATAAGTTTATGTTCTTTTTTGATGAAAGGTGTCTTGTAGAGTTTTTTCGTTGGAAATTCACATCGTTCATAAACTATCTGAAGGCTGATAAAGCATGAGTGTACATTTTCCACTAAGGGATATGAATGTTTCCTTCAGATTCTTAAAGTAAAATCTCATTCCTGAGTAGTAAAACTGACTCTCAAAAGTAACCCCTTATTGGTATAGTAATTTCCATCATCATTCAAACTTTTGTTTTGATTTCAATTGGTTGCATGTTTCCCTAGAACTCATTGAAGTACTTACTGGTACCCTTTGTTGAAATATGGTTGGGGCAGAGACCTCTACTTGGTGTCGGGAAATACCTTCAGCACTGGCTAATAAGAGTTCTCTTGTTGTCAAACAAATTGACGATAGAAGGAAAGACCAAATATTACGAGCAAAACACTTGTCTAGTACACTTAATGACCATCCCTGTAACCAGGCGAACACGTCTCTTACGAGGAAAACTATGCTGCGCAGAGAGTATGAATTGGAGACAGGTGCTGTTATGCAGCATCATGTGCGGTTGGCAACGAGTAGTTGGGAAAATACCTTTGGTGATATTTGGTGGTTTTTAAAAAAACCGTTTTGTTTTCAGACTCCACACCATTGGATGGAATGATCTGGTGATCAGTTTAGGCCCTCTCACCGCGTATTCTTCTTGCAAGCTGAATGTCTTTGGGCATGATCGTTACACGTTTTGCGTGTATGGCGCACAGGTTCGTGTCCTCAAACAGTCCAACCAAGTAAGCTTCCGATGCCTCTTGAAGAGCCATTACAGCAGAACTCTGGAAGCGCAAGTCTGTCTTGAAGTCTTGAGCGATCTCTCTGACCAGACGTTGGAAGGGCAGCTTCCTGATCAGCAATTCTGTCGACTTTTGATATCTTCGGATTTCTCTCAAGGCCACAGTACCTGGTCTGTACCTGTGAGGTTTCTTCACTCCTCCAGTGGCAGGGGCGCTTTTTCGTGCAGCTTTCGTTGCAAGTTGCTTTCGAGGTGCTTTTCCTCCAGTAGATTTTCTTGCTGTTTGCTTCGTACGAGCCATTTCTTCAAATCAGACTACGGTCCTTAACAATTTATGCCTTTCTAATTACAACTCTGTGATCGTTGAATGTGTGCTGCTGTTATGGCGCCTATCTCTTCTTTTTAACACATCATGATGATCACGTGCTATTAAAATATTCATTCACTATTGGCTAGATCTGAAGTTGGGTTGTAGAAATGTCAATAAAGATGAATGATGAAAACATTCGATTCTCTATTTATAACATTTAAAAAGGATAAGCAGCAAAAATACTGCAGTGCCTGGTTGGGTTTCAATTAATTTTGCTTTTTGTCATTAGTAAATCATTGGTTCAAAATTTCTACCACACTTTTTCAGGTTATTTGAGAGGGCGGATTTGTTATGGAAGTTAAATAACGTGGTCAGAACAATTTGCGCGCCTTTTTTGCAACCGCTGGTTTACATCTTATTGTTTGATCTGAAGTAATTGTCCGTGTGCAAGTGCGATATATTCGGTCGTGAGTTTTATTACAAGCGCGCCATTTCCATTACTAAACTTGCCCTTATTTATTGCGCCCTTCATTGCAGACAGCATTCAGTTGATCATCACTCTTCGTGAAAGATTGTTCTCTAAGTGAGAGCTAGAAGAAAGCAAACTCAAAATGTCTGGACGTGGCAAAGGCGGTAAGGGACTTGGAAAAGGAGGTGCAAAGCGTCACCGAAAGATTCTTCGTGACAACATCCAAGGCATCACGAAACCAGCAATCCGAAGATTGGCTCGCCGTGGTGGTGTCAAGAGGATCTCTGGATTGATTTACGAAGAAACGAGAGGTGTGCTTAAAGTTTTCTTGGAGAACGTTATCCGTGATGCAGTCACATACACAGAGCATGCAAAGAGAAAGACCGTCACTGCCATGGACGTAGTCTACGCATTGAAACGCCAAGGACGCACTCTTTACGGCTTTGGAGGTTAATTTCCTTCACAAAGTGTTCTTGAACTTTTTCTCAAACACAAATATAAAACAGCTTTTTTAAAAGCTACCACATTGACCACAGTACAACTCTTGAACTCTGTATCGCACATTGCAAATGACTGATTAGGAAAATGATTGGCCTCATTTTATTTACATTAAGAAACCTTCATACAATGCAAATATGAATTAATACCGCTAATGTGACCGGAATTGTTCATTTCAGGGGAGCATTGTTGGAAAGGCATTCTTTCATAACTTAAGTTATGAAAGTGATAAAAAATTAACCAGGAATTCTTGAAATATATAAACATGAAGTTGCAACTTAAATTTAGTACATACATTGGTAAAACTAGCTAATGAGAAATGTAAGGGAAGGGCACCACACAGTTGCAAGTTATGTTTGGGTGCACTACGAGGGGACCCATTGCAGAATATTCGATAATTGTTTATTTGGGGTGCAGTCATTTTCAATGTACCCTTGTGGCAATTTTAGTAAGAGGCTTCCAACAAGTTGACAAGTTAGATATTTGATGGTATAAGATGAACTAAAATCCACAAAGCGGGTCTTAAATCATTGTTCATGTTCAACATCAATTTTCAATTTTTTAATATTATCCAAATCACATCAAGGTGGTTCATACCATCACACCTGCTCCAACACCCTCTCTCTCTCAATTAATTAATCCAAGTTATCACATTGCTCTAGAAACTCACAGCTATGATGAGAAGTCATTAAACAAAATCGAAAATATTTTTATAATTTGAGTAATGTCTGATTTAAGGACTACTTCTCACTCATTGAAAAATATTGAAAAAACATCAAATGTAAATCATTCTTTGACATGGCAGTCTACAAATAGCATGCTTTTATATTTTGATATTATTTGTAACAAAATTTTATTGAATTAAAACATTTGAGGGGAAAGGGGGTCGATGAAGTGTTGAAGAATGATTATGCTGATATACATCTTTCTTTTTTTGGAGCAATACATATAAACACACACATACAGTCAAAACAATGATTGAAATGATAATATTCACAGAAAAGGTAACACTTTAGGCGATTACAAGTTCTATGATCATTCATTGCCTTCAAAATTAAAATTATAGTTTGGTTAATGATGTTTTGCATATCATAATCCTGATGCCATATTTATATAGAATGAAATAAGTTTTGATTGCAACGCATCCATTAGTTATTGGATAGCCAACAATGGTTGATGTCAATTTCAAGTATTGAAATGGTCGTTGCATTTATTTTTGAACTCCTATATAAGAAACTGGATTCTGGCCCATTGCCGTCCAACTATTGACAGAAGTGATGAACGTAACTAGGCCTATATGTTTGTTTTTGTACCAACCGGATTATATCATGTGTGGCTGAAGTTTAGAGACAATATTTGGCATTTTGGTGGTTTTTAAAAAAACCGTTTTGATAATGTGTGCTAGGAATATTCACAAAACTTTGCTGGCTGCATCCAGGACTGCTTCTTAGGCCTTTGCCGCCTTCTGTTCTGTCTTCTTGGGCAGGAGGACAGCTTGAATGTTTGGCAAAACACCACCCTGAGCGATTGTGACACCGCTTAGCAACTTGTTCAACTCTTCGTCGTTTCTGATGGCCAATTGTAAGTGGCGAGGAATGATTCTTGTCTTCTTGTTGTCTCTTGCTGCATTACCAGCCAACTCCAAGATTTCTGCAGACAGATACTCGAGCACAGCTGCCAAGTAAACGGGCGCTCCAGATCCAACTCTCTCCGCATAGTTGCCCTTTCTCAGCAATCTGTGTATACGACCGACAGGGAACTGTAGTCCAGCCCTGGAAGTTCTTGATCTGGCCTTGGCCTTTGCTTTTCCTCCTTTACCACGTCCAGACATGATTGCTTGATGTTCGTTGCTTAGTTATTTTCTTACTCAACTGCTGCTGAAAACGATTTGCTAAATTTAGGCGCCATAACACCAATTTGTAAAACCCGCTGTGATTAATAAGCACCAATGAAATTATCGTTAAGATTGTCCATGTGACTTTTCGCTCTTGCCTATTGTTCTTGTTTCGATAGATAATTTGAGGCTGGAAACCGACCGCCACAGTTAGTTTCTCACTCGTAGAACCTATACAAACATGTCTGACGCACCAGCTAAAGGAGGAAAGCAAGCGCCAAAAGTCGCCAAGAAAGGCGAAAAGAAGGCAGGAGTTGGGAAGAAAGGTGGTAAAGCTGCAGGAGGCAAGAAGAGATCGAAGAAGCGCCGAGAGAGCTATTCAATCTACATCTACAAAGTATTGAAGCAAGTCCACCCAGACACTGGAATTTCAAGCAAAGCAATGGGCATCATGAACTCCTTTGTCAATGACATATTCGAAAGGATTGCCCAAGAAGCCTCACGTCTTGCACACTACAACAAGAAAGCGACAATCACGTCAAGGGAGATCCAGACTGCTGTCAGGCTTTTGCTGCCAGGAGAACTTGCCAAGCACGCCGTGAGTGAAGGTACAAAGGCTGTAACCAAGTACACAAGCAGCAAGTAAACAGATGAAATCTCTCTGGTTCAACAGAAACGAGGATTTATTTCCTTCAACTTAAAAACAAAACAGCTTTTTTAAAAGCTACCACATTGACCATGCTACCCACCTGAACTCCAAGCCGCACATGACACCTTTAGCTTAGGCCATTTTAGATGGTCTAATGTGTTGGAATAATATCATAATAATGGGAATGTTTTTTTTCGAATATTTTGCCTGTTACCTAAAATGCCCTTCCCCCTGACCCCCATCGTCTTTAATGTCACAAAGGACACCACTCAAAAGAGTCTGCCCGACGTGCTCTTTTAATAACTGAAGGCCTTTAAGCAACTTCATGCAAACTTTGTTAGGTATCGGAAAAAAAATCATGAGTATATTAAACGAGTTAGGGAACTCTATTAGTTATTGTGGGGTGTGGGCTGGATGATTTTCCGTAAAAATTGATTTTTATCATCCCCATTTCTCAAAAATGAAAACCATTTTGAATACCGAGAATTTCTAAAGGTAAAACTTTCAGACCCCCATAGTCATTTCTCAACTTTTCAATGTGCCAGTATGTCCCATCGATACTATTTACTAATGTAACAAAGCTTCAGTTTCAATTAAAATTTTTCAGAATAGATTGCTTTGGAGGTCCCTATTACAGAAAGCAAGAAACTTGAGATACCCAATAAAATATATTTAGAAGTCAAGGCCCCCACATTAATTTTCAAAAAATCTAGAGCATCCATCATTGATATCCCAAAAAGTTCATCGAGCATTCTCTCTCCTTGCCCAAAATAAGGGGTTCTCCCTTTTTAAGAGATTTTTGGCAATGTACTATGCGTATTAATTTAATTGAGCATAGTTATCCAAACTGCGTCTACCGTTTCCTGTAATAGGTGCAAATACTTTTTAAAAAACTTCTTTGGCCTATCCACTCTTATTTACTACTTCCAGCCATTTCTCGTAAAAGTAGGTTTCCATAATCAAAGTCGTTTTTCTAATTACCTTACCACCCACAGCCCAATTATCAGTCATTGTTAAGTTTCTAAACTTCATGCGACTGGCAAAACATAAGTTTACAGTTTCTTATGAAAATGATATTCGTGTAAACTTGATCTTTTTCTAGATAACCACCCAAATCAACTCAGCCAACGGCCTAGAGCAGTTGTTGATTGGTAAATAAAACCGTATGAATAAATTCATGTCGATATTTGCTCTATTTGTATGGAATTGTCACTTTATCGACCGTACTTGAGGTGTGTTAGACGTGAATCTTCAACCCCTAGGCCCCTTTTCTTTGGTGAAATTGCTGTTGCTTAATGGAAGGTATAACTGTCAAAAATGCAGTTTTCTCGTGTAAACTTAGTTGGACAAGCTGGTTTTTTCAAGTGAATAAATGCTTATATGATAGACAATTACTGTTTAAAGAATAATAACTAAATTTCAAAATTTATTCTCCCAGTATCGAGACACCAAAAGTTAATTTGATATCTTAAGCATTATGCAAAGAAATTTCGCGAGCATTTCTAGTTTGTTACTTGGAACATGGATTTGTGCTTCTAATAATTTAATTTGCTGCCTGATTCAATTTGAATATTCTTAGTTAAAAAGGTAAGTTTGAGGAAAACAAACACAGAATAACACTCAATCTCCATCTTTAGAAAGCCGATCACGATCACGTGATATTTTGGCGCTTGTTTTCTAAGTCACAAATTTGTTCGTAAAAGAAATGCTTGTGTGTTCCGCCCCCTGGATTTCTTGTATAAGCTTCTCGTTTGGTCTGTGAATTAGACTACCACTATTTATACAACACATGAACAGGCACTGATCAAAAGGTTCCGTCTAATCTACATTCTTGCCGTCCATGTTTTTAATTTGGACCATGAATCAGCTATGTTGTCTACGATTAGAAAGTCTAGAATAGCATTGCTAATTACTACAATATTACCGACCAACTAATTTTTGCAGAAACTGATAATACTGTTACGACACAGGTTGCCCACCAATAGAGGACTTGCATGAAGATTGCATCATACTGTGTCACGTTTATTTATTTTTTTTTATGTCGTAATTATCATTTTAGGTTTGAGTAAAAAGTATATAAAGGGTTGTTTTGGAACTTTAAATTAGTCTAGCCGTACGTTTGCCGAGCTGTGTTTTGCCGTTAGTTTGTCGAACTAGGAGATCAGTTTGTTAGCCGTTACTAAAATTATATTTGCCGTGTGTCATAAATTTATTGCCGTCAACTCAGAAAAATTTTGGAGTAAAACATTGCTGTGCGAAGTCGCCGCAAAAGATCGTTGCTCTGCGGTAAAAGAGGAGGCTCGGGACCCTCGCCACCCCCCCCCCCCCCATGGATCCCTGGATCCGCCACTGTATGTGGCTATGTTGGGACGAATGGGACGAAATCTCCCACATCTAAAAAGGCGAGAGGAGGGGCAGCTATCAAGAAGACGACGAAGAATAGTACCAAGCAAGTGAAAACGAGCAACAAATAATCTGCCTCGGATCAGAAATTTACAGTTGCAAACCCCATCTTGCTAAAACAACAGCTTTTTTAAAAGCTACCAAATGTTATTGCTGACTCATCGTGCTTGAAGTCGACTGCTTTGATCTAATTTTATTTGCATTCCTTTTCCTTGTTGATTTATATCATCTTGATGCATCAACAACAATCTTTCACGCCCCACCCCCAACCAATGTTTTACATTTGATTTCGACCTCTGAATTTTCTTAAACTTCCTGAACCATGATTAATCATTATTAACAATCCTTTACAATAAAGAGTAACAAATTTTATTCCATCAACTTTAGTATCCTCATCCCACCGCTCTCAGTCAATATTGAGTTTAGCAAGGCATTGCAAATAAGAAACTATTTATTTCCCTTTGCCTGTGAAGTTGCTCATATCTTAGCTCTATTTTCGTTTCTTGGATATAAGTTTTTTATAATTTATTAAATTTCTCATGGTCTCTACCATATTTTCTTAAGATACCGGAAGAGTGTGATGAAGTGCTGAATATATCTAAAATAACATATTGAAACATACTTGCACATCAATTAAATCTTCAAATTTCATCTTGGCACTACCAACTTAGGCCCATGAGGAGAAATTGCAAAATTCTCAACATTATACCTTAAATAAATTATGAGCACCAAAGCTCGTTTACGCTCTATCTTTCAGTTCTTTATATAGGACATTTCAAATAACCCTTAAACCCTTAAGTGACTCTTAAAAGTTCCTTCCTTCTCAAGGTTTCTACCATATTTTCTAAGATATCGGTCATAAATCATATATATATTTATAGTCACCTTGTTTCCAAAATTTTTGACAGAAAAACAAAGAATAAGTTTATGTTCTTTTTTGATGAAAGGTGTCTTGTAGAGTTTTTTCGTTGGAAATTCACATCGTTCATAAACTATCTGAAGGCTGATAAAGCATGAGTGTACATTTTCCACTAAGGGATATGAATGTTTCCTTCAGATTCTTAAAGTAAAATCTCATTCCTGAGTAGTAAAACTGACTCTCAAAAGTAACCCCTTATTGGTATAGTAATTTCCATCATCATTCATAGTTTTGTTTCTGATTTCAATTGGTTGCATGTTTCCCTAGAACTCATTGAAGTACTTACTGGTACCCTTTGTTGAAATATGGTTGGGGCAGAGACCTCTACTTGGTGTCGGGAAATACCTTCAGCACTGTCTAATAAGAGTTCTCTTGTTGACAAACAAAATGACGATAGAAGGAAAGACCAAATTTTACGAGCAAAACAATTGTCTAGTACACTTAATGACCATCCCTGTAACCAGGCGAACACGTCTCTTACGAGGAAAACTATGCTGCGCAGAGAGTATGAATTGGAGACAGGTGCTGTTATGCAGCATCATGTGCGGTTGGCAACGAGTAGTTGGGAAAATACCTTTGGTGATATTTGGTGGTTTTTAAAAAAACCGTTTTGTTTTCAGACTCCACACCATTGGATGGAATGATCTGGTGATCAGTTTAGGCCCTCTCACCGCGTATTCTTCTTGCAAGCTGAATGTCTTTGGGCATGATCGTTACACGTTTTGCGTGTATGGCGCACAGGTTCGTGTCCTCAAACAGTCCAACCAAGTAAGCTTCCGATGCCTCTTGAAGAGCCATTACAGCAGAACTCTGGAAGCGCAAGTCTGTCTTGAAGTCTTGAGCGATCTCTCTGACCAGACGTTGGAAGGGCAGCTTCCTGATCAGCAATTCTGTCGACTTTTGATATCTTCGGATTTCTCTCAAGGCCACAGTACCTGGTCTGTACCTGTGAGGTTTCTTCACTCCTCCAGTGGCAGGGGCGCTTTTTCGTGCAGCTTTCGTTGCAAGTTGCTTTCGAGGTGCTTTTCCTCCAGTAGATTTTCTTGCTGTTTGCTTCGTACGAGCCATTTCTTCAAATCAGACTACGGTCCTTAACAATTTATGCCTTTCTAATTACAACTCTGTGATCGTTGAATGTGTGCTGCTGTTATGGCGCCTATCTCTTCTTTTTAACACATCATGATGATCACGTGCTATTAAAATATTCATTCACTATTGGCTAGATCTGAAGTTGGGTTGTAGAAATGTCAATAAAGATGAATGATGAAAACATTCGATTCTCTATTTATAACATTTATAAAGGATAAGCAGCAAAAATACTGCAGTGCCTGGTTGGGTTTCAATTAATTTTGCTTTTTGTCATTAGTAAATCATTGGTTCAAAATTTCTACCACACTTTTTCAGGTTATTTGAGAGGGCGGATTTGTTATGGAAGTTAAATAACGTGGTCAGAACAATTTGCGCGCCTTTTTTGCAACCGCTGGTTTAAATCTAATTGTTTGATCTGAAGTAATTGTCCGTGTGCAAGTGCGATATATCCGGTCGTGAGTTTTATTACAAGCGCGCCATTTCCATTACTAAACTTGCCCTTATTTATTGCGCCCTTCATTGCAGACAGCATTCAGTTGATCATCACTCTTCGTGAAAGATTGTTCTCTAAGTGAGAGCTAGAAGATAGCAAACTCAAAATGTCTGGACGTGGCAAAGGCGGTAAGGGACTTGGAAAAGGAGGTGCAAAGCGTCACCGAAAGATTCTTCGTGACAACATCCAAGGCATCACGAAACCAGCAATCCGAAGATTGGCTCGCCGTGGTGGTGTCAAGAGGATCTCTGGATTGATTTACGAAGAAACGAGAGGTGTGCTTAAAGTTTTCTTGGAGAACGTTATCCGTGATGCAGTCACATACACAGAGCATGCAAAGAGAAAGACCGTCACTGCCATGGACGTAGTCTACGCATTGAAACGCCAAGGACGCACTCTTTACGGCTTTGGAGGTTAATTTCCTTCACAAAGTGTTCTTGAACTTTTTCTCAAACACAAATATAAAACAGCTTTTTTAAAAGCTACCACATTGACCACAGTACAACTCTTGAACTCTGTATCGCACATTGCAAATGACTGATTAGGAAAATGATTGGCCTCATTTTATTTACATTAAGAAACCCTCATACAATGTAAATATGAATCAATACCGCTAATGTGACCGGAATTGTTCATTTCAGGGGAGCATTGTTGGAAAGGCATTCTTTCATAACTTAAGTTATGAAATTGATAAAAAATTAACCAGGAATTCTTGAAATATATAAACATAAAGTTGCAACTTAAATTTAATACATACATTGGTAGAACTAGCTAATGAGAAATGTAAGGGAAGGGCACCACACAGTTGCAAGTTATGTTTGGGTGCACTACGAGGGGACCCATTGCAGAATATTCGATAATTGTTTATTTGGGGTGCAGTCATTTTCAATGTACCCTTGTGGCAATTTTAGTAAGAGGCTTCCAACAAGTTGACAAGTTAGATATTTGATGGTATAAGATGAACTAAAATCCACAAAGCGGGTCTTAAATCATTGTTCATGTTCAACATCAATTTTCAATTTTTTAATATTATCCAAATCACATCAAGGTGGTTCATACCATCACACCTGCTCCAACACCCTCTCTCTCTCAATTAATTAATCCAAGTTATCACATTGCTCTAGAAACTCACAGCTATGATGAGAAGTCATTAAACAAAATCGAAAATATTTTTATAATTTGAGTAATGTCTGATTTAAGGACTACTTCTCACTCATTGAAAAATATTGAAAAAACATCAAATGTAAATCATTCTTTGACATGGCAGTCTACAAATAGCATGCTTTTATATTTTGATATTATTTGTAACAAAATTTTATTGAATTAAAACATTTGAGGGGAAAGGGGGTCGATGAAGTGTTGAAGAATGATTATGCTGATATACATCTTTCTTTTTTTGGAGCAATACATATAAACACACACATACAGTCAAAACAATGATTGAAATGATAATATTCACAGAAAAGGTAACACTTTAGGCGATTACAAGTTCTATGATCATTCATTGCCTTCAAAATTAAAATTATAGTTTGGTTAATGATGTTTTGCATATCATAATCCTGATGCCATATTTATATAGAATGAAATAAGTTTTGATTGCAACGCATCCATTAGTTATTGGATAGCCAACAATGGTTGATGTCAATTTCAAGTATTGAAATGGTCGTTGCATTTATTTTTGAACTCCTATATAAGAAACTGGATTCTGGCCCATTGCCGACCAACTATTGACAGAAGTGATGAACGTAACTAGGCCTATATGTTTGTTTTTGTACCAACCGGATTATATCATGTGTGGCTGAAGTTTAGAGACAATATTTGGCATTGTGGTGGTTTTTAAAAAAACCGTTTTGATAATGTGTGCTAGGAATATTCACAAAACTTTGCTGGCTGCATCCAGGACTGCTTCTTAGGCCTTTGCCGCCTTCTGTTCTGTCTTCTTGGGCAGGAGGACAGCTTGAATGTTTGGCAAAACACCACCTTGAGCGATTGTGACACCGCTTAGCAACTTGTTCAACTCTTCGTCGTTTCTGATGGCCAATTGTAAGTGGCGAGGAATGATTCTTGTCTTCTTGTTGTCTCTTGCTGCATTACCAGCCAACTCCAAGATTTCTGCAGACAGATACTCGAGCACAGCTGCCAAGTAAACGGGCGCTCCAGATCCAACTCTCTCCGCATAGTTGCCCTTTCTCAGCAATCTGTGTATACGACCGACAGGGAACTGTAGTCCAGCCCTGGAAGTTCTTGATCTGGCCTTGGCCTTTGCTTTTCCTCCTTTACCACGTCCAGACATGATTGCTTGATGTTCGTTGCTTAGTTATTTTCTTACTCAACTGCTGCTGCAAACGATTTGCTAAATTTAGGCGTCATAACACCATTTTGTAAAACCCGCTATGATTAATAAGCACCAATGAAATTATCGTTAAGATTGTCCATGTGACTTTTCGCTCTTGCCTATTGTTCTTGTTTCGATAGATAATTTGAGGCTGGAAACCGACCGCTAAAGTTAGTTTCTCGCTCGTAGAACCTATACAAACATGTCTGACGCACCAGCTAAAGGAGGAAAGCAAGCGCCAAAAGTCGCCAAGAAAGGCGAAAAGAAGGCAGGAGTTGGGAAGAAAGGTGGTAAAGCTGCAGGAGGCAAGAAGAGATCGAAGAAGCGCCGAGAGAGCTATTCAATCTACATCTACAAAGTATTGAAGCAAGTCCACCCAGACACTGGAATTTCAAGCAAAGCAATGGGCATCATGAACTCCTTTGTCAATGACATATTCGAAAGGATTGCCCAAGAAGCCTCACGTCTTGCACACTACAACAAAAAAGCAACAATCACGTCAAGGGAGATCCAGACTGCTGTCAGGCTTTTGCTGCCAGGAGAACTTGCCAAGCACGCCGTGAGTGAAGGTACAAAGGCTGTAACCAAGTACACAAGCAGCAAGTAAACAGATGAAATCTCTCTGGTTCAACAGAAACGAGGATTTATTTCCTTCAACTTAAAAACAAAACAGCTTTTTTAAAAGCTACCACATTGACCATGCTACCCACCTGAACTCCAAGCCGCACATGACACCTTTAGCTTAGGCCATTTTAGATGGTCTAATGTGTTGGAATAATATCATAATAATGGGAATGTTTTTTTTCGAATATTTTGCCTGTTACCTAAAATGCCCTTCCCCCTGACCCCCATCGTCTTTAATGTCACAAAGGACACCACTCAAAAGAGTCTGCCCGACGTGCTCTTTTAATAACTGAAGGCCTTTAAGCAACTTCATGCAAACTTTGTTAGGTATCGGAAAAAAATCATGAGTATATTAAACGAGTTAGGGAACTTTATTAGTTATTGTGGGGTGTGGGCTGGATGATTTTCCGTAAAAATTGATTTTTATCATCCCCATTTCTCAAAAATGAAAACCATTTTGAATACCGAGAATTTCTAAAGGTAAAACTTTCAGACCCCCATAGTCATTTCTCAACTTTTCAATGTGCCAGTATGTCCCATCGATACTATTTACTAATGTAACAAAGCTTCAGTTTCAATTAAAATTTTTCAGAATAGATTGCTTTGAATCCCTATTACAGAAAGCAAGAAACTTGAGATACCCAATAAAATTTATTTCGAAGTCAAGGCCCCCACATTAATTTTAAAAAAATCTAGAGCATCCATCATTGATATCCCAAAAAGTTCATCGAGCATTCTCTCTCCTTGCCCAAAATAAGGGGTTCTCCCTTTTTAAGAGATTTTTGGCAATGTACTATGCGTATTAATTTAATTGAGCATAGTTATCCAAACTGCGTCTACCGTTTCCTGTAATAGGTGCAAATACTTTTTAAAAAACTTCTTTGGCCTATCCACTCTTATTTACTACTTCCAGCCATTTCTCGTAAAAGTAGGTTTCCATAATCAAAGTCGTTTTTCTAATTACCTTACCACCCACAGCCCAATTATCAGTCATTGTTAAGTTTCTAAACTTCATGCGACTGGCAAAACATAAGTTTACAGTTTCTTATGAAAATGATATTCGTGTAAACTTGATCTTTTTCTAGATAACCACCCAAATCAACTCAGCCAACGGCCTAGAGCAGTTGTTGATTGGTAAATAAAACCGTATGAATAAATTCATGTCGATATTTGCTCTATTTGTATGGAATTGTCACTTTATCGACCGTACTTGAGGTGTGTTAGACGTGAATCTTCAACCCCTAGGCCCCTTTTCTTTGGTGAAATTGCTGTTGCTTAATGGAAGGTATAACTGTCAAAAATGCAGTTTTCTCGTGTAAACTTAGTTGGACAAGCTGGTTTTTTCAAGTGAATAAATGCTTATATGATAGACAATTACTGTTTAAAGAATAATAACTAAATTTCAAAATTTATTCTCCCAGTATCGAGACACCAAAAGTTAATTTGATATCTTAAGCATTATGCAAAGAAATTTCGCGAGCATTTCTAGTTTGTTACTTGGAACATGGATTTGTGCTTCTAATAATTTAATTTGCTGCCTGATTCAATTTGAATATTCTTAGTTAAAAAGGTAAGTTTGAGGAAAACAAACACAGAATAACACTCAATCTCCATCTTTAGAAAGCCGATCACGATCACGTGATATTTTGGCGCTTGTTTTCTAAGTCACAAACTTGTTCGTAAAAGAAATGCTTGTGTGTTCCGCCCCCTAGATTTCTTGTATAAGCTTCTCGTTTGGTCTGTGAATTAGACTACCACTATTTATACAACACATGAACAGGCACTGATCAAAAGGTTCCGTCTAATCTACATTCTTGCCGTCCATGTTTTTAATTTGGACCATGAATCAGCTATGTTGTCTACGTTTAGAAAGTCTAGAATAGCATTGCTAATTACTACAATATCACCGACCAACTAATTTTTGCAGAAACTGATAATACTGTTACGACACAGGTTGCCCACCAATAGAGGACTTGCATGAAGATTGCATCATACTGTGTCACGTTTATTTATTTTTTTTTATGTCGTAATTATCATTTTAGGTTTGAGTAAAAAGTATATAAAGGGTTGTTTTGGAACTTTAAATTAGTCTAGCCGTACGTTTGCCGAGCTGTGTTTTGCCGTTAGTTTGTCGAACTAGGAGATCAGTTTGTTAGCCGTTACTAAAATTATATTTGCCGTGTGTCATAAATTTATTGCCGTCAACTCAGAAAAATTTTGGAGTAAAACATTGCTGTGCGAGGACCGCCAACCACATAAGTCGCCGCAAAAGATCGTTGCTCTGCGGTAAAAGAGGAGGCTCGGGACCCTCGCCACCCCCCCCCCCCCCATGGATCCCTGGATCCGCCACTGTATGTGGCTATGTTGTTGAATCAATAACATGTGATACTAATAGCAAATCTAAACAAGTCTTACGCCCACTTGAATCTTTTTAAGAAACTCTTATATCTGAAAATAAATATTTCATAAAATATCGCTGAGGCCCCCTCGAGGTCCAGTTGTTTGGGGGCCCTTGGTTTTGTGCTTAAAGGTGCACACTGTGCGTTACGCCACTGCTTGCAAGTGGCCTGTGAGTTTCAAAGCACTTTGTGGAAAGACTTAAAGATATGGTCCCGAATGACCGAGCAATTACTTATTGTGCATTTTAGATGCTTTTTTAATTCCCATGTGTCATATACTATAAAGAACTAATGATGACAAAACAAAAGAAGAGCAAAAAGGTATTTGAAAACGTTCTTTCGACCTAAAAAGTATTCATAAACACTTTGGAGAGTTACAGTGGACCTTCAGATATTTTTGGCAACATACTTTGCATAGAAACCTTATTCAAGATAGTTTACTACATTGAGTATACCGTTTCCTGTAATAGGTACAAAGGCATTTTATAAAACTCCTTTTGCTTATCCATTCTCATTTAATACTTCAAGCCGCTCCTCGTAAAAGCTAGTTTCCATAACTGAGGTAATTTTTCTAAATACCCAACCAGCCACGGACCGATTTTTATTGTTAAGTTTCTAAACATCATCAACCTGACAAAACATAAGTCTAAAGTTTCTTATAAAAATGACACCCATGTAAACTTGCTCTTTTCTAGATTACCACCCAAAAAAACTCGATTGTGCCGATAATTGCTCTGCTTAGATTGAAGTGTCAGTTTATCGATCATACTTGAAAGGTGGTCGACTTGAGGCTTCAACCCTTAGGCCCCTGTTGCTGCTGAAATTACTTTTGCTTAATGGAAGGTAAAACTGTCAAAAATACGGTTTTATCGTGTAAACTTTGTTTGCACAAGCTGGTTTCATGACATGAAGAAATGCACAATTCCGTTTGATCAAGCCAATATATCAGTTTAAAGGATAATGACTAAATTTTCAAAATCTCTTCTCCGCGTATCAAGACACCAAGAGATAATTTGATATTTCAAGCATTTTGCAAATAAATTTCGCGAGCACAGTTAGTTTGTTACTTGGAACATGGATTTGTGCGTCTAATAATTTAATTTGCTGCATCATTCAATTTGAATATTCTCAAATAAAAGGGTAAATTTGAAGGAAACAAACACAGAACAACACTCAATCTCCATCTTTAGAAAGCTGATCACGATCACGTGACATTTTGGCGCCTATTCTCTAAATCACAAATTTGTTCAAATTCCTTCAGCAGTTGCACACAACATTTCGTATCGTAGATCTCAACATATATCATATCAGTAAAATCGTACGTGGACGAAAGCCAAAATGTCTGATTCTACAAAGAAAGCAGCAGCATCTAAGAGGGAAGCAGTGCCAAAGAAGCCATTGCAGCATCCTGCTTACAAGGACATGATCAGCGAGGCCATTAGAAACTTGAAGGAACGAAACGGTTCATCAAGACAGAAGATTGCCAAGTTTCTTGAGACAAATTACAAGGGACTTGGCGATGAGAGTACTCTAAAGAGAAATCTCAAGGTTTCCCTCAAGAAAATGGTGGCTGGAAACTCTCTTGTTCAAACGAAAGGGGTCGGTGCTTCAGGGTCATTCAAACTGCCAGCTTCGGCGAAGAAACCAGTTGCCGCCAAAAAGCCTGCTACTACAAAAAAGGTATCCATCACGAAAAAACCCGCAGCTGCCAAGAAACCTGTAATGAAAAAGGCAACAGCTGGAAAGAAGAGCCCAGCAAAGAAAACGGTCAACACCGGCGGCAAGAAGGTAACAGCATCGAGTAAATCACCCAAGAAACCCAAAGCAAAAATTGCGAAGAAGCCCAAGGCCACAAGCAAAGGGACGAGATCTCCCACATCTAAAAAGGCGAAAGGAAAGGCAGCTATCAAGAAGACGACGAAGAATAGTACCAAGCAAGTGAAAACGAGCAACAAATAATCTGCCTCGGATCAGAAATTTACAGTTGCAAACCCCATCTTGCTAAAACAACAGCTTTTTTAAAAGCTACCAAATGTTATTGCTGACTCATCGTGCTTGAAGTCGACTGCTTTGATCTAATTTTATTTGCATTCCTTTTCCTTGTTGATTTATATCATCTTGATGCATCAACAACAATCTTTCACGCCCCACCCCCAACCAATGTTTTATGTTTGATTTCAACCTCTGAATTTTCTTAAACTTCCTGAACCATGATTAATCATTATTAACAATCCTTTACAATAAAGAGTAACAAATTTTATTCCATCAACTTTAGTATCCTCATCCCACCGCTCTCAGTCAATATTGAGTTTAGCAAGGCATTGCAAATAAGAAACTATTTATTTCCCTTTGCCTGTGAAGTTGCTCATATCTTAGCTCTATTTTCATTTCTTGGATATAAGTTTTTTTTATAATTTATTAAATTTCTCAAGGTTTCTACCATATTTTCTTAAGATACCGTAGAGTGTGATGAACTGCTGAATATATCTAAAATAACATATTGAAACATACTTGCACATCAATTAAATCTTCAAATTTCATCTTGGCACTACCAACTTAGGCCCATGAGGAGAAATTGCAAAATTCTCAACATTATACCTTAAATAAATTATGGGCAACAAAGCTCGTTTACGCTCTATCTTTCAGTTCTTTATATAGGACATTTCAAATAACCCTTAAACCCTTAAGTGACTCTTAAAAGTTCCTTCCTTCTCAAGGTTTCTACCATATTTTCTAAGATATCGGTCATAAATCATATATATATTCATAGTCACCTTGTTTCCAAAATTTTTGACAGAAAAACAAAGAATAAGTTTATGTTCCTTTTTGATGAAAGGTGTCTTGTAGAGTTTTTTCGTTGGAAATTCACATCGTTCATAAACTATCTGAAGGCTGATAAAGCATGAGTGTACATTTTCCACTAAGGGATATGAATGTTTCCTTCAGATTCTTAAAGTAAAATCTCATTCCTGAGTAGTAAAAATGACTCTCAAAACTAACCCCTTATTGGTATAGTAATTTCCATCATCATTCATAGTTTTGTTTCTGATTTCAATTTGTTGCATGTTTCCCTAGAACTCATTGAAGTACTTACTGGTACCCTTTGTTGAAATATGGTTGGGGCAGAGACCTCTACTTGGTGTCGGGAAATACCTTCAGCACTGGCTAATAAGAGTTCTCTTGTTGTCAAACAAATTGACGATAGAAGGAAAGACCAAATTTTATGAGCAAAACACTTGTCTACTACACTAAATGACCCTCCCTGTAAACAGGCGAACACGTCTCTTACGAGGAAAACTATGCTGCGCAGAGAGTATGAATTAGATCGACAGGTGCTGTTATGCAGCATCATGTGCGGTTGGTAACGAGTAGTTGGGAAAATACCTTTGGTGATATTTGGTGGTTTTTAAAAAAACCGTTTTGTTTTCAGACTCCACACCATTGGATGGAATGAGCTGGTGATCAGTTTAGGCCCTCTCACCGCGTATTCTTCTTGCAAGCTGAATGTCTTTGGGCATGATCGTTACACGTTTTGCGTGTATGGCGCACAGGTTCGTGTCCTCAAACAGTCCAACCAAGTAAGCTTCCGATGCTTCTTGAAGAGCCATTACTGCAGAACTCTGGAAGCGCAAGTCTGTCTTGAAGTCTTGAGCGATCTCTCTGACCAGACGTTGAAAGGGCAGCTTCCTGATCAGCAATTCAGTCGATTTTTGATATCTTCGGATTTCTCTCAAAGCCACAGTACCTGGTCTGTACCTGTGAGGCTTCTTCACTCCTCCAGTGGCAGGGGCACTTTTTCGTGCAGCTTTCGTTGCAAGTTGCTTTCGAGGTGCTTTTCCTCCAGTAGATTTTCTTGCTGTTTGCTTAGTACGAGCCATTTCTTCAAATCAGACTCAACAAGTTATGCCTGTCCTGATTACAACTCTGTGATCGTTGAATGTGTGCTACTGTTAGGGCGCCTATCTCTTTATTTTAAAACATCTTGATGATCACGTGCTAGAAAAATATTCAATCACTATTGGCTAGATCTGAAATTGGGTTGTTGAAATTTCAACTAACATGATGAAAACATTCGATTCTTTATTAATAGCATCTATCAAGGATAAGCAGCAAAAATACTGCAGTGCCTGGTTGGGTTTCAATTAAGTTTGCTTTTTTTCATTTGAAAGTTATTGGTTCAAACTTTCTACCACACTTTTTCAGGGCATTTGAGAGGGCGGATCTGTTATGGACGTTAAATGACGTGGTCAGAACAATTTGCGCGCCATCTCTGCAACCGCCGGATTATATCTTATTGTTTGATCTAAAGTTATTGTCCGTGTGCTAGTGCGATATATACGGTCGTGAGTTTTATTAGAAGCGCGCCATTTCCATCACATTGCCTTTATTTATTGCGCCTTTATTTCAAACAGCAATCAGTTGATCATCACTCTTCGTAAAAGATACCACAAAGTGGGAACTAGACGAAAGCAAACTCAAAATGTCTGGACGTGGCAAAGGCGGTAAGGGACTTGGAAAAGGAGGTGCAAAGCGTCACCGAAAGATTCTTCGTGACAACATCCAAGGCATCACGAAACCAGCAATCCGAAGATTGGCTCGCCGTGGTGGTGTCAAGAGGATCTCTGGATTGATTTACGAAGAAACGAGAGGTGTGCTTAAAGTTTTCTTGGAGAACGTTATCCGTGATGCAGTCACATACACAGAGCATGCAAAGAGAAAGACCGTCACTGCCATGGACGTAGTCTACGCATTGAAACGCCAAGGACGCACTCTTTACGGCTTTGGAGGTTAATTTCCTTCACAAAGTGTTCTTGAACTTTTTCTCAAACACAAATATAAAACAGCTTTTTTAAAAGCTACCACATTGACCAGTGTACAACTCTTGAACTCTGTATCGCACATTGCAAATAGCTGACTAGGAAAATGACTGCTCTTGTTTCATTTATAATAAGAAACACTCATACCATGAAGACATTAACAAATTCCGCTTATGTAACCTGAATTCTTCATTTCAAGGGAACTTTATTGGAAATGCATTCTTTCATATGCTAAATTTTGATAAAAATAAACCAGGAATTCATGAAGTATACAAACGAGAATTTGCAACTGAAATTTAAACATATAATGATCGAACTTGCTTATGAGAAATTTAATGGAAGGCCACAACACTGTTGCAAGTTATGTTTCGGGGCATTACGAGGCGACCCACTCCAGAATAGTTAATAATTGTTTCCATGGGATGCAGTAATGTATAAAGTACCCCTGTGGCAATTTTAGCAAGAGGCTTCCACCAAGTTGACAAGTTAGATATTTGATGGAATAAGATAAACTAATATCCACAAAGCGGGCTACATATTATTTTCAATGTTCAGTATCAATTTCCAATCATTTGATATTATCCATATCACTTCAAGGTGGTTCATACCATCACACCTGCTCCCACACCCTCTCTCTCAATGAATTTATCCAAGTTATCACATTGCTCTAGAAACTCACAGCTATGATCAGAGATCATCAAAAAAAAAATTGAGAATTATCTTTATATATTTTGAGTAATTCTCATTGAAGAAAATTTTAAAAAACATCCAATGTTAAAAGCATTCTTTGGAATGGCAGTCTACAAATAGCATATTTTTTACATTATGTATTATTTATAACAAGATCTTATTGGCTTAAAACATTTGTGGAGAAAGGGGGTAGATGAAGATAAGTTAGTAAAAGGATAAGTTGGCTAATATACATCTTTCTTTGTTTAGAGCAATGCATATAAACACACACATACATCCATAACAATGATTGAAATGATAATGTTAACAGAAGAGGTAAAACTTTAGGGGAGTGCAAGTTCTATGATCATTATTCATTGCCTCCAAAATTAAAATCATAGTTTGGTTAATGATGTTTTGCATATCATAATCCTGATACCAAGTTTTTATAGAAATTCTAAAATGCATTTTAACAAAAGTTTAATTTTTCATTGCCCTGCTACATTGAGATGTGGTAAGTGAGCATGACTTGGTTTCAAGGGATAATAATTGACAACCCAGTTAATATTTATAGAACAAATCTGATGCACAACTTTCAACTTTTTTGTTTAACAAGTTCTGAGTTGAACATGATCAAATTTAACATACTTGTGACAGTTCTCATTGCTGTTTCATCTCCAAATCTGCGAAATACTCAGAATCTTCTCAAATAATCATCCAATTTTCTAATTAGAATTAGATCCATGAACTATTTCAATGTTTTGAGAAAGGAGAAATCATGCCACGTACTTTATGTATTTTATGTACTTTAGTTTGGGAACAAATGAATTCTGATATTTCCTACAGAAACATGTATATAATGCTCCATTAATACCTAAACTTTATAAACTCAATACGCTTCAAAAATGTTATTTGATTACAAATCATCCACTAGTTATTGGATAGCCAACAATGTTCAATGTCAATTTCAAGTATTGAAATGGTCGTTGTATTCATTACTGAACTCCTATATCAGAAATTGGATTCTGGCCTATTGCAGACCATCTTTCGACACAATTGATTAACGTAACTAGGCCTTCATGTTGGTTATTGTACTAAATAGTTTTATATCATGTGTGGTTGTAGTTTAGGGACAAAATTTGGCATTGTGTTGGTTTTTAAAAAAACCGTTTTGATAATGTGAGCTAGGAATATTCACAAAACGTTACTGGCTGCATCCAGGACTGCTTCTTAGGCCTTTGCCGCCTTCTGTTCTGTCTTCTTGGGCAGGAGGACAGCTTGAATGTTTGGTAAAACACCACCTTGAGCGATTGTGACACCGCTTAGCAACTTGTTCAACTCTTCGTCGTTTCTGATGGCCAATTGTAAATGGCGAGGAATGATTCTTGTCTTCTTGTTGTCTCTTGCTGCATTACCAGCCAACTCCAAAATTTCTGCAGACAAATACTCGAGCACAGCTGCCAAGTAAACGGGCGCTCCAGATCCAACTCTCTCCGCATAATTGCCCTTTCTCAGCAATCTGTGTATACGACCGACAGGGAACTGTAGTCCAGCCCTGGAAGTTCTTGATCTGGCCTTGGCCTTTGCTTTTCCTCCTTTACCACGTCCAGACATTATTGCTTAACCCTTTCGCACCCGGATTTTTTCTCAGTTAACTGTTAAAACCCATATAATTCTATGCTTTTCAGGGGGTAGCATAGTTAAATAACTTAGATGAAAGCGTAAACTAATATAGAAAACTGCCTTCAGAACATTTACAATATTTTGTACTTAACCCCCTGAAAAAATTATCTTTTCCGGTGTTTGTCGTTGGGCTATATGGCCCTTCCAGGGGTGAAAGGGTTAATGTTCTTTGCTAAGTTGCTTTCACTCAACTGCTGTTAAAAATGATTTGGTGAATTCAGGCGCCATAACACCAATTTGTAAAACCCGCTATGATTGATAAGCACCAATGAAATTACCGTTAGGATCGTCCATGTGACTTTTCGCTCTTGCCTATTGTTCTTGTTTCGATGGATAATTTGAGGCTGGAAACCGACCGCCAAAGTTAGTTTCTCGCTCGTAGAACCTATACAAACATGTCTGACGCACCAGCTAAAGGAGGAAAGCAAGCGCCAAAGGTCGCCAAGAAAGGCGAAAAGAAGGCAGGAGTTGGGAAGAAAGGTGGTAAGGCTGCAGGAGGCAAGAAGAGGTCGAAGAAGCGCCGAGAGAGCTATTCAATCTACATCTACAAAGTATTGAAGCAAGTCCACCCAGACACTGGAATTTCAAGCAAAGCAATGGGCATCATGAACTCCTTTGTCAATGACATATTCGAAAGGATAGCCCAAGAATCCTCACGTCTTGCTCACTATAACAAAAAAGCGACAATCACGTCAAGGGAGATCCAGACTGCTGTCAGGCTTTTGCTGCCAGGCGAACTTGCCAAGCACGCCGTGAGTGAAGGTACAAAGGCTGTAACCAAGTACACAAGCAGCAAGTAAAGAGATGAACTCTCACAAGGATTTATTTCGTTGAACTTAAAAACAAAAACAGCTTTTTTAAAAGCTACCACATTGACCATGGTACTCGCCTGAACTCCAAGCCGCACATGAAACCTTTAGCTTAGGCCATTTTTGATGGTCTAATATGTTTGGATGATATTAGAATAATGAGAGTGGTTTACATCCTTTCCCGCAGGGTAGTTTTTGAACATACTGATTGCAAGCAGGATAAGGTATTTGTTGAGGTTGGAATTCCCAATGTGCATACCCAAGGACATCATATTGATTTCTGTTTTGCCTCCCCCAGCCGCAGTGAATTCATCTAGATCTTCCCCTCACATGCTGTAAATAGCGTTTGTCCTACTAGAGAAAATCCTTAATGGGGTTTGATTTGATTTTCATCATACTTTGAAGGTGCAGGTGTGGTCACTGTGATACACACAGCCTTGCTTATGAAAGTTTATGCTGCTGTAGTGAACTGGATGGCATTGCTGTTTGCCTCTCCGATGAGAGTCTTAGCTGATGTTTTGACAGTCCCCCAAAATGTATCACTTTGCTCCCAGCATTAAGCCTGTAGTTCTTGGCAAATGGTATACGCCAGATTGGCACAATCAAAGGCTAAAAGTCCTTTACAAAATCAGATGATGAAAATTAGCAAGTACCATTTCACAGCAATATGTATTTGTATTTATAGATTTGTTATAAGTATCATTCATGTAGTACAGGGTACACAGTTAAAGAACTATGAATTTGACCAAACTTATTTAAAAACTTACTGTACTTCACTGGTTGAAATTTTGAAACGAAACTTTTCCTCTAGGAAGAAAAAAGTATTCCCACCCCACTGCAGTGCCACAGTTGATAATGTTCATCTATCAAGCTTAATAAAGAGAACCCCTCTCTAACATAAATTTCTTTTGAATGATTTCAGTGGTACTAATCTGTGTATAAACTATATCACTTCATACCAAAGTGCAAAAATTACAAAGCTTTATGATAAAAACTCTACTTTTGGATTTCGTTGAGCTTTCTTCTAAAGATAGTTAAATGGTACATGGCAGACTTGGAAACAAACAAATTGCTCTTCCAGCATGTGCCCACAACCGAATTTGACAGGCATTTTCTGCTGCAGAAATGACTAGATATGAAACTGACAGACTAGTTTCTGCTTGTTGATATGTTCTATCAGAGGTGGAGCTAGGGTCTGCCAAAATTTGGCCATATGGCTGAAAATACTCCCCTTAACTCCCCCCCCCTCCAACTGGTTCTTCCACAGGTAAAACTTCAAATAATAGTTGAATGAAAATTAAATTCTTCATCATGCGAACATTTACCATCAATGTGATAGAAATATTCATACTTCTAAATCAAAATTTTATTGAGGATAGCTAGCTAGTAACAATAATACAAATAGTTTTTGATGTTTTATTAAAAATTACTTTATTTACAATCATGCATCATATAGATAACAGATCATCAATTTAGTAGGCTATTGCTGAAGGATATGTGGAAAGAGCTTTGAAAAGGGATTTGAAACCATATGCCCCCTGTGAAATATTGTATTTGTGTTGTTTTCAGCTAAAGATAAAAAAATGAAGACGCTACTACTTTGTCATATTAATACCGAGTTAAAA
The DNA here is from genome assembly GCA_964019065.1 of Catostylus mosaicus. Classification (NCBI taxonomy): domain Eukaryota; kingdom Metazoa; phylum Cnidaria; class Scyphozoa; order Rhizostomeae; family Catostylidae; genus Catostylus; species Catostylus mosaicus. The sequence goes on along the minus strand of OZ025189.1, from coordinate 6,020,943 downwards.
GGAAAGAATTAAAATGTTATCAAGACTGAAAAAAGGGAAAAATAAAGCACAAAAAATATCAATGATAAAAGATGAATCAGATCAATAAATAGAAAATGAGGCCTCCTTAGCACTTAGCTTTATTAATTTCTTGTGCAAAGTTGGAAAAACCAGCTTCAGTGTTGTGACGTTAGATTGCTGGTGGATGTCAGAGGCGGATCTAGGCAAAAAGTGACTGAAGTAATGAAAATTTTTTGGCTGCGCCCTTTTGAATTTCAAGGGCACACCCAAAATATATATTTTCACCAGTTACAGTTTACATATGCCTGTGTCCTTGCAAAATAGCAGAGAAATATGTGATATTTAAAATATGAAATTATAATAATGACGATGATGATGATGATGATGATGATGATGATGATGATGAGACTTCCCCTCTCTTTTCTGATGATGATGTGTATGCTGAGATTTCAATCTAATAAAATGTTATTATCAGCAGTAAAAATATGGAACTGACATTCAAATCTAATTTAAATTCCTGCATACTTTGTCTCTTATTGTTGCATGTCAGGTGTCAGAGTTATCAAAGGTTACTCCAAGAACAAAATTTGAGGTCATGGTGTTAGTTTTATTAGAATTTCACTACTTATCCTGAGATATGGCAAGGGGAGCTACAAGCTGAAAATTTGTAGATTCCCGCACTTTTTAAATTTGGTCAAGTGATAGATAGCCTCGATATCAAATGCTAAATATTCCAATTCTCATGGAAGAGGATATAATTATTCAACATAAATTAAGGACCTGAAAAAGGGGTATGTTATTTTTCATATACCGTCAAAAGAATTCAAGGCATCGTTCAAATTGTCCAGGTGCCTTATGTAACCTTATGCAACTTTGATGTAGTTTCTTTGGAAAAATATAAAAACCCTGCAAAAGTAATTGATGGTAAACAAAATAGAGAACAGCTGCACAATTGGTGGAATGGTTGGAAACAGCACGCAATGCCAACAAGGTCAAAAGCTTGAAAGGTAGGCCAAACCATTCTACAGCCGACTCCGGTTACAGTCACTTCGGTTACAGTCACACTCCGGATATTATCACAATTTTGCTATTTCCCAAATTTAACTCTGGTCAAACCCATGTATACGAACTCCGTTTATAGTCACTCCGCTTTTTGTCACACTCCGCTTTTTGTCACACTCCGCCTATAATCACCAATTTTTCTCTCCCCAAACAGCAAAATACCCTTCTTACAGTCACATTTGAGAAAAAATTGCTGAAATCACGTAATAATTAATTTTGCAAAATAATTTTCTCATTCGTCTCATTTACTTCTGTGTGTATTTCTATAAATTACACAGTGAGACCAATAACAATCTATTACAAACGTCGGCCCAATTTTTACAGGAAGATGCTATTTATCTATTTTTGACTGATGAACGCAATATCGCATGTGTCATGAACCTCCAAGGACTTCCTTTTGTAGGTTAGAACTTTAGCTCCTTTAGCCCCTCTCCATAGCTTGCTTAAACTTACCCGAAGCTACATTCATTTTAGGATCGTCTATTTTGCATATAATTATCGCAGGCTTCCTTTTCAAAACTTTTTCTGTCATCTAACCCGCTATTTTGGGGAACTCCGCTTAAAGTCATACTCCGCTTACAGTCACACTTTTCTTGAAAATGTTTAGTGTGACTATAACCGGAGTCGACTGTATTTACTTCTTTTCTATCTACTTGATCCAGAAATGAGGATTCGACGGCCAGCCCTTGTCAAAACGCAATGTATTAAACAATTAATTGTCCGACTAGATCCGTAGAATTTAAACATTCATGGTGTCCAAAACAGGTAGTAAACATCAAAATTTCCCGATGATTTTCACTAAGCAATCAACAAAAAGTTGGATTTCAACCTCTGCTAACAATAACATAGGATGCGACATTGGTAAGAAATTAATTTTCAAATAAAATCTTGTATTTGAAAGAAGGTAAGCGCGCTTCACATTTTCGAAAAAAACACACTTTATAAGTTTCCTGTAACTTAAGGTCCCTATACCTATATGAAATTTTCTTGATTCAGTATTTAAGAGTCTAGGAATTTACTAAATATATCAAATATCAAATTTTTATAGGAGTGTTTTTTTATTCAGTATGTGTTAATTTGCAATCGCTAAACTAGGATGGGTCTTTTAATGACTTGGTTTATTTCCCATTCATAGCTCCACTCACTCAGGGAGTCACATCCCCTTAATTCTGACAAAGTTATTTAATCTTTCTGAAATTCCTTTTTCAAATCTGATAAGAAGCTAAGCAAATTTTTAGATCACGTTTAGGCTGGAGCACTGTTGTGAAATATATTTGTTGAACAAGCTTTATAGGCCTTTCAATAATTTATTAGCAATGTTTATGGGAAATTGTTTAATTCAGCATCAGATTGTTGAAAAAGTGTGAAATGCCAACACAATTCATGTCCTTTGGTTGGTAAAAGTTGAAAAAAGTTGGAAATTGACTGCCCCTATCAGGGTATTTTGCAGCCATATTGAACCTTTCCTCTCATTTTATAAACAGAATTTACACCACTTATGCACATTGGGCTTTCTTTTATTACTCATAATAATTTCTATTCTTTGAAGATTGAGCATGCTGACATGAAAACACAAATAGCAAACCCGGTTTCATATCAGAAGTGTTTGTTTTCATTTCAAATATCCAACACCATTTTCATATGTGTTTAATAAGTTATTTTTTTTAGTTTTCAGATCATGTGAAAATTCAGAGCAAATTGCCTTCAGAAGACGTTGCAGACGCTGCAAGAGTAGCTATATCACGATACTGTGAGAGTAGCAATATCAAAGATAAAGCTGGTAAATAATAGTTGTATTCTTCTACAAATTATAACGAACAAATGAACTGATATAGAATGCCTGTCCTGAATTCCTGCAAAATTAGGTATTTAAAGAAATTAAGAACATGTCCAAAACAGGTAGTAAACATCAAAATTTCCCGATGATTTTCACTAAGCAATCAACAAAAAGTTGGATTTCAACCTCTGCTAACAATAACATAGGATGCGACATTGGTAAGAAATTAATTTTCAAATAAAATCTTGTATTTGAAAGAAGGTAAGCGCGCTTCACATTTTCGAAAAAAACACACTTTATAAGTTTCCTGTAACTTAAGGTCCCTATACCTATATGAAATTTTCTTGATTCAGTATTTAAGAGTCTAGGAATTTACTAAATATATCAAATATCAAATTTTTATAGGAGTGTTTTTTTATTCAGTATGTGTTAATTTGCAATCGCTAAACTAGGATGGGTCTTTTAATGACTTGGTTTATTTCCCATTCATAGCTCCACTCACTCAGGGAGTCACATCCCCTTAATTCTGACAAAGTTATTTAATCTTTCTGAAATTCCTTTTTCAAATCTGATAAGAAGCTAAGCAAATTTTTAGATCACGTTTAGGCTGGAGCACTGTTGTGAAATATATTTGTTGAACAAGCTTTATAGGCCTTTCAATAATTTATTAGCAATGTTTATGGGAAATTGTTTAATTCAGCATCAGATTGTTGAAAAAGTGTGAAATGCCAACACAATTCATGTCCTTTGGTTGGTAAAAGTTGAAAAAAGTTGGAAATTGACTGCCCCTATCAGGGTATTTTGCAGCCATATTGAACCTTTCCTCTCATTTTATAAACAGAATTTACACCACTTATGCACATTGGGCTTTCTTTTATTACTCATAATAATTTCTATTCTTTGAAGATTGAGCATGCTGACATGAAAACACAAATAGCAAACCCGGTTTCATATCAGAAGTGTTTGTTTTCATTTCAAATATCCAACACCATTTTCATATGTGTTTAATAAGTTATTTTTTTTAGTTTTCAGATCATGTGAAAATTCAGAGCAAATTGCCTTCAGAAGACGTTGCAGACGCTGCAAGAGTAGCTATATCACGATACTGTGAGAGTAGCAATATCAAAGATAAAGCTGGTAAATAATAGTTGTATTCTTCTACAAATTATAACGAACAAATGAACTGATATAGAATGCCTGTCCTGAATTCCTGCAAAATTAGGTATTTAAAGAAATTAAGAACATGTCCAAAACAGGTAGTAAACATCAAAATTTCCCGATGATTTTCACTAAGCAATCAACAAAAAGTTGGATTTCAACCTCTGCTAACAATAACATAGGATGCGACATTGGTAAGAAATTAATTTTCAAATAAAATCTTGTATTTGAAAGAAGGTAAGCGCGCTTCACATTTTCGAAAAAAACACACTTTATAAGTTTCCTGTAACTTAAGGTCCCTATACCTATATGAAATTTTCTTGATTCAGTATTTAAGAGTCTAGGAATTTACTAAATATATCAAATATCAAATTTTTATAGGAGTGTTTTTTTATTCAGTATGTGTTAATTTGCAATCGCTAAACTAGGATGGGTCTTTTAATGACTTGGTTTATTTCCCATTCATAGCTCCACTCACTCAGGGAGTCACATCCCCTTAATTCTGACAAAGTTATTTAATCTTTCTGAAATTCCTTTTTCAAATCTGATAAGAAGCTAAGCAAATTTTTAGATCACGTTTAGGCTGGAGCACTGTTGTGAAATATATTTGTTGAACAAGCTTTATAGGCCTTTCAATAATTTATTAGCAATGTTTATGGGAAATTGTTTAATTCAGCATCAGATTGTTGAAAAAGTGTGAAATGCCAACACAATTCATGTCCTTTGGTTGGTAAAAGTTGAAAAAAGTTGGAAATTGACTGCCCCTATCAGGGTATTTTGCAGCCATATTGAACCTTTCCTCTCATTTTATAAACAGAATTTACACCACTTATGCACATTGGGCTTTCTTTTATTACTCATAATAATTTCTATTCTTTGAAGATTGAGCATGCTGACATGAAAACACAAATAGCAAACCCGGTTTCATATCAGAAGTGTTTGTTTTCATTTCAAATATCCAACACCATTTTCATATGTGTTTAATAAGTTATTTTTTTTAGTTTTCAGATCATGTGAAAATTCAGAGCAAATTGCCTTCAGAAGACGTTGCAGACGCTGCAAGAGTAGCTATATCACGATACTGTGAGAGTAGCAATATCAAAGATAAAGCTGGTAAATAATAGTTGTATTCTTCTACAAATTATAACGAACAAATGAACTGATATAGAATGCCTGTCCTGAATTCCTGCAAAATTAGGTATTTAAAGAAATTAAGAACATGAAACAGCATTTACAAGATCAAGGAAAATGCTTTGTGTCCAGTTTTGATAATTTTATCCCCTGGTTTGACAAATGTGGATTTAGATACTATTTGGTATCAACATTTGTGTTGAACAATTCATTCCGGAACTTGCAGCACTCCACTGGTAAGGCCTCCAATAGGAATGGGACAGTTACTAAGAATTTTATTATATAATCGTTTCTTATAGGATCAATTTTCTAAAGTTGAACCTTCGAACTGATGGGATGCGCAGCACATTTTAAAATCAAGTTTGGACTGAAGGACTGTTGTGGTATAACCTTTTTTCAAGATATGTAGATTTTAAGTAATTTATTGGCAATGTTTTTGGGAAATTGAATTATTCTGCATCAAAGTTTTAAAAAGTGTGAAAAATCAACACAATTCATGTCTGATGTTCGGTATAAGTAGAAAAGAATTGGAAATTGAGTGCTCTTGTCAGGATATTAGGCCTTTGTTTGGAAGCTTCCTCCTTACTAAAAACTTAAATTTAGGCAACTGATGCACTTTCAGCTTGGTATCATTGCTAATAATCATAACTATTCTTTGTAGATTGAGCATGCTAACATGTAAAGACGAATCACAATCTCAATGATGGTCGGAGGTGTCCAGTGAGGTAAGTTGTACTTAGATACATATGCTTTCTACTATATCAAAAGGATGCACTGATTATCATATATTTTGCCATTCATAGCTCGGCTCACTCGGGGAGTCATAACCCCTTAATCGTGGCACGCTTATCTGATGTGAGTAGATCACAACCAATGGGGCAACGGTGTGATAAGGGTTGTGATGGTAGAATCTATGGTATGAAGTGTGTCCCCATCATTGCTCCGCTCATTTGTTGAGGCACAGCCCCTAAATCGTGACGCATCATCTTATGAGGTGATGAAATCCAGTGGGATTTGGGTTTCATTCGAGTAGTGATTGTTTTCGTTTCAAATATCCAAATCAATTTTCATGTGTCTAATCAACTATTTTTTAGCTTTTAGATCATGTGGAAAGTCAGATCGAATTGCGTTGAGAAGAGTTGGAAGGCACTGCGAGAGTAGCAATATCATGAAACTCTAAGAGAAGCAATATAAAAGGTAAAGGTTGTAAATAGTATTCTTTTCCAAATTATAAAGTAATTATGTATCTGATATAGGATGACTGTCCTGGATTTTTGCAAAGTCAGGTATTAAAAGAATTTAAGAAAATGAAATAGCACATAGCTATAAGATCAAGGAAAATGCTTTGTCCAGTTTTGTTTTTAATGTTATCTTCTGGCTCGACAAATTATGGTATTAATAATTCTTGAGAATAACTTGAAAATAAACCATGAGTTAAATTTAGAAATCAATGATTGAAAGTTATCCTCTAATGTTTATAACATTCGATTGCTAATCTTTGATATTTTATATGTTTTTTTACTTGTAGCGACATCTAGTATAGGCCAGGAATTAACTTTTAAATTTGAATACGGCGTTTGAAATTTTTATTTATTGTCGATAAATTGGCTTCAAATGTTGTGATTTGTCATTAATATTTATCACAGGTCTGATAGGAAGTTCGAGTTTCACCTACTGCCATAGAAGATGATTTGAACCATAATAAAGCAAGACGTTTTGAATTTTCTGACATAAAATACTGGTGGACTTTACATTTATTGACTTTTCTACTTTCGGAGCAATCGAAATAGATATAAGAAACGCTCATTTTTAACTGAATGGCAAGTATCAGACACATCATAGACAATGTTTTTAATACAAATTCGTCAAAGTGTTTCACTTTTATCTCATATTTTACAAGCTGGAAAAGATTCAGTCTATTCATAGCAGAATTTTTAGACAAAATTCTAGACCGAATATCTCATTCCACTGATATTAAGACAATGGTGTAAAGCACTTCTTTAGTCTGAAAATTCAAACTTTAACACGCTTTTTCAGTACTCTTATCAGTGGAAGATAGAATGGGAGAATCTCTTCGTTATCTCATTCATTTGCTGAAAAGTGACGCACTTGCTATGAATAATCATTTAGACAACACGTTCTGAAGCTGGAGCAGACTTTAGACCTAGGAAAGATATTTTTAACCAGCTCTTATATACATATACGTGATGGGCTGGGGCAATAGTTTTGCACAACCTGAAAAATATATGTGTAGGTTTATTTCCAAAATGGCCCTCATGAAACATTTAAGCGATCACTTCTGATTAATAAGTTCACGATAAATGGCTTTCTACTACAAAAGAGTTTTCAGAATTCTAAAAAATGTACTTTGCTACCTTATCAGTCTTTTTGTGTGATTTCGATTATCAAATGGCATAAATAGAGAGGAGAAAGGCGAAAGCAGACAAATCCCAACAGATAAACTGCAGCAGACTTCCAATCCAACCAGGTGAGTGTTCAACAACATATTCGTTTTAAATTATAAATTTTTAGCTGTATTCAAAAGTGGCTTACAATGTTATATGGAGCAAAAGAGGTACGCTTTTTTTCTGGAAATTAGCAGCTAATTTTTAAAGGACGTTGTACTAGCTTGAATTTCGATGGCAGCCTTTCCGCTACAAACAAGTATGAATATCCATTATACAGCTTAACATTGTTGGCAGATAACTCGGTAGAAACATTGTTATGCCCCTATGAGCCCTTGAATGTAGATGGACAATTCCAGTATTACAAGAACTAGATGACCTAACTGTTGGTTTGTTTATCATATTTTTGTATTTTAATTCCATTGCAATTGCCCAAACATTAAGCAGCGTGGTCCAAATAGCTGACGTCGATGATTTTCAATATACTAAATGATTTTGATGCATTTTTGAGCAATTTAAAACGATACAAGACAATAATAGTAGATGCAGGAAATTGGGAGAAAAGACGCTACTGTGATGCCAAAGTATTTAATCAAAATGATCTTAAATTACTTTCGAACCGTCAAATGTTCGGAGAGAAACACATTATTGACAAATTGTGTCTATAAATATTGAAATACATAACAAGGGTGAAAGACAAGTCAATTACGATTATATTCATGTTACAAATCCTTGCACATATAATAATAATAATAATAAGAATAATAATAATAATAAGAATAATAATAATAATAAGAATAATAATAATAATAATAATAATAATGATAATAATAATAATAATAATAATAATAAGAATAATAATAATAATAATAATAATAATGATAATAATAATAATAATAATAATAATGATAATAATAATAATAATAATAATAATGATAATAATAATAATAATAATAATAATAATAATAATACGAATATTTACACAGGATAACCTATCAGCATAATGGCGATGCTGTTATCTTAAGGGTCCTGTCATGAAAGTAAGAGGTAAAGAACTAATAGCTACATTACGTGTATTTTAAGTAAAATTATGTGAAGGCAGGTTTTTTAATAGAAATGTTCGTTTAAAAATGAAGTAAAAGCCATTCTGGACTCAATCTTTCTTGCTTGAAGTGGAAATTCATTAAAATTTGCCCACCAGCAAAGACGACACATTTTTGTCCAGTTTTTGTTTTCATGAATTGCAGTTTAACAGTATGACTATTAAATGAACATGAACATTTTCATCTAAAATTTAATGCTTCCTGTTAGCCAGAGAAAGAAAATGAAAAGCCATATCAAGACATTGGTTCTCTTTACAATGCTTCTATGCTCTGTCATTTCAATGACAACGGAGCGAAAAATGAATGATGAAAATGAGTCTGGTACAGCAGACTACAAGAGAGCCGCAGATTTCAAGAGAACAGCAGTCTTGAAGAGAACAGCGTGCGAAAGCAGATGCATGAGTTTATTTCAAAGTTGCCCCAAATTCACATTTACTGATTACAAGAATTGCATTGATTTACAAGACCGTTGTTTGGCAAGCTGCTAATAATTATAGCAGAAGAGACTTTTTCTTTACAGATAACCATCCTTTACCGAAATGATAATTGGATTATGCAGAAAGCAATACATATGTAGAATTTAGGGGTGTGTCATGTTTTTCATTCATTTTCTTGTGATATATCTTTAACATTGCTTAATATTTTTTGCGCAAGGCATCATAAGTCAGAATTTAGAGAGGAATCTTAAGTGAAAACTTTCAAGTCTTGTTCCATCAGTAATATTTAGACTTACTATTTACATCACAATATGTACTGTTAAATAGATGAGTTAACTGTAATTTTCATAACTTTCATTTTTTACAGCAGTACCCATATATTTCATCATACGATTCAGATTTCATCCCGCTAAAAGAAATTTTATAAATGCATATGATCTAAATTTATCTGTTAGATGATCAGGTAAACCTTCTTTGGCATCCGGCAGCTCAGGAGTTACCATAGTGATTGAAATCCGTGAAAACAATTTATTTAAGTTATATGATGATAAGGACGTCTTTGACTGGTGCAAAAATACTAGTGTAGCACTGTCAAAGGTTCCTTTAGAGCATATGCTATTCTATATAAATCTTTCTATTTTTTCTGAGATGATATAATACAATAAGTAGACAACACATAAGTTTTATCTTCAATACAAAAGATAAAACAAGACTGTAAAGACATGGATAAGGTAATGGAGCTAGTTTCGGTCACCCAACTTCAAATCTTTCGGTGATCTTTCAATTAATAGATTTTAATCCAGTTGCTCCAAAAGTACCGAAAATTGCAGGGATTAAATGATATTATCAGTTAATACAAAAATATCTCAAATCAAAGACAAAATTAGAAGATTTTAGAAAAGTGCGCTTGTATTGCAAGTAAAATGACAGTTAGTTATTTCGAAATAGTCGAATATAATTGCACTGTATCAATAAAAGCCACTCTTGAATACAAAACCAGTCCTGCAACAGCTCATTTCATTGATCAATTTTGAATATTCAAAGAACTTAATTAGCAATACCCGGGCACTGAATAGAGGGGGTGCAGGGTATATACATATTCTCAATTTCTATTAAACAAGATACATTGGGGCAAGAACAGAAGGCTTTTACAACGATGTATGACTAGTCTGTATCACGTGGATTCTATATAGAAAATAGTTGAATGAAAGTTATCATGCAAGGCTTCTTCAGGGCTGGGTTTCAATTATTTTCATAGTTATTGGGATGATATCATAGCTGCTTATTCCAACAAAATCGCGTTTAGGAACGAAATATGAAAAGCATGATATCCTACAGTACTGAGAATATTAAAGCTGTTCAACTCTGCAGTCTCTTGTTGAGTTTGAATGACATATATCAAAATATTCCAGTAGACAATCATTACTTGAAAAAATAACAGTGACAATACTAGATATGCATTTCTGATTTGTATGCCTGCAGAAAATTTGTATTTTTTATTTGTTTCGTTGCATTTTGATTGTGCTAGAAACATGAAATAATGAAGATCTATCACACATCATCTGCACGAAACAATTCCAATACCCAAACCAGACCTTGTCTCCCATGATCATTATCATTATCGCCATCGTAATCATAATCATCATAATCATCATCATTGCAGCAGCAACGCATTACAAAGCACTTAACAGGGATGAATTGGGGTTGATAGTATATCATTTGTAGTTACCAATTCATCTTAACTTTTAGAATTGGGTTAAAACCACTATAGTTGTGTACTTCTGTAGATGCAAGAAATGTTTTTTCGATCGACATTATAACAATGCTTAAACTAGAATCTGTCAATTTTATAACCCCAAAGAATTGCATTACAGTATTTAGAATGTGTACCGTATTACACGAGATAGCGTACATTGAGATTAAACTGAGCACGTTATCAACTATTATGCAAATCGCTACAATAAAAACCTGCATGGAATCAGATGTTGTTACCGAGAGCATACCATAAATCTTGTGGAGAGGCAATGCCAATTTAGCATCTATGCAAAGAACCTTTGCTATCAGCAAATGAACAGGTAGAAAAAGTAAAAGCAAACGACTGCAATACTTAACGGTGCTTCTCCAGCACTGTATCTCAACAGAGTCTGGTTATGATGTATCATTGAGACATTCATCAGCGCCTTCTTTTTATTCATTTTGCTTGAGTGGGATTATCAGACTCATCAACACTGGAAACGATGGATTTTAGCAATCTTTAAACTGATATCGTTACATATTGTAAGATTACTGTTTATTAGCAGTATTTAAAAGCCGCTTCTCAGCAGCTGCTCTGAAGGAAGGCGATGAATTGTGAATGCCATCTGATTATGTAAAAATATAATAGTCTCACATTTGGCTCTAGACCGGTATGAGAACATGTCTGCGGGTGAAATGTGTCACAATCCACGCATTTGTAGGAAAACAGTTATTTTACTGGTTAAGGTGTCAGCCAATGATACCGGTCCATCGTTGACCACGTAATAGATGCTCTAGGCTGAACCATCGATGTTTTCATTAATGTGAAAACCACTGATCCTTGCTTATGGGTGAACCACTGAAAGCTGTTCATGGGGGAGCTGCTGATGCTAACAGTGCATATGTAAGCCACATATAGGATTTCATTGAGATATATGGCCACCTCGGGGATAAAAGAGTTAATATTAGCTTTGTTGCCTTCAATCAAGTAAAGCTGTATGTAGCTCCATTATAAACATTACTGCCTACAAATGTTCATGATTGCCAGTACCTTATACATCTGCTAGACGCCTAAAGTGAAAGGCAGCAATTGCAGGCATTGAGATCCTAAATACATGGCTTACTTTATATGTTATTCTATTGATTTTTGTCTCACCTTTACTTTGAACACGAAAATCAAAGCCAAGACTTGGTAATGCAAATTGCTACTATCCAGTGACAAGAAGCAGCATTTCTTGTTACAATGTCACTCTTTTTCAATCAACCATTGCAATTTATCTCTAATACGATATTTCTTCCAATCAAAAATCCCATTGATGTCTACGGTATAACTTTACTACATTGTCCTCTTATCTGCTATTAAAAGTACTGGAACCATCCTGTTCCTTTTGGCCCTACTTGCATTACAGTACGATCAGACATATAACGCGTTTCTTTCAATGTTAATTCCACTACCTACTACTCTATAAGTGTGCTCTCTCCTCCATTAGCTTTTCCACTGAGAGAGTTCCTCCCTAAGAATTCCCCCTAATACAGCTTTTCTAGTATAGTGTGATTTACCTTTATCTTATACTATTTTGTATTGTCTTAAGTATTTATCATAATTGTTGTATTAGTATATATTAAAGTATTTGTATGTAGAGTAAATCGAAGTAGAAGAACGAACTGAAGTGAACCAAATTGATGAACTGAACTAAAATCAATTTACTAAATTTTGATAAATCATACGTTGTTAATCACATGATAATATTGGTTCTAATCATAATGTTGACAATGCTATATCAATATAAGAAGCAGCAAATAATAGAGTCTTGAACGAAATATCCTATTTATTGGAAAAAGGTATGCAAGCATAGGAAAAGTCATCTGTTTCCTTTTTTCAAGTCTATCATATATTTTAACAGAACTTGCTAAAACTAACTCTTACAGAACATTATAAAATTCACCTTTTATAGAACTTTCCCGATATTACTTCAATAGAACGTGCCCAATCTTATTTTATGCAACGTGTCTCAACTTGCTTTTATGAAACTTGCCAAATTCAACTATTAACGAATTGAGCCAAATAGCCTAATTTAACTTTAACAGAATCTGCCCAATCTTGTTTTGACCAAAAATTGCCAAATCTCGCTTAATTAAAACTTCCCTTATTTTCGTCAATAGAATTTGCCACATCTTACATTAGTAGAACTTTGCGCAAGTTAGTTTGAATATAGCTTGCCTCAATTTAGCTTAAGTAGAACTCATTTTGCATTAATCTGGTCTTAACACTGGCCAACAGAATAAAATGATAAACTTGCGGGAATAGATAACATTATTTGCATTGCATATGATGATCTAGAACATTTCTTCCGTGTTTCCTTATTGTTTCCAATCTACTTTGTATCATTACAATCATTCTATCCTCTTTATATAAAAAATGATTAATCATAATTGAATCAGCCTTAAATTCAAAACTAATTTTAATTTCTTTTTCTCACATTTTTTCAAAAATGCTACTCATGAAATCAATTATAATACTGTCCTGGCCAAATGAATTCAAATCGAGCCAAATATCTTTTTGTCTTCAACTGATGGCATTAAACTGTCAATCAACAATAGAAAAATTCTTTTCATTAAACAAGAATTCTAATAATTAAAATGTTATCACAAATGTTACAATTTGCATGAGAAAAAAGGCAGCATGCTATTAGATTGCATGCACACTGTAGACAAAAGTGAGAAAGACTGCAAATCAGGATTAGCAAGAATGCAGTTAGAATGTATTCTTTTGATAGCAGATGACAATCGAAATAAAATAGGAGCAAGAATGATAAACCTGTTTTCTATTGATGATATATGATGAATATATGATAAACTATTGAAATTGAGCTGAAATATTACTAATATGATATAACTAAAAATGAAATATTGGAGCTTTGAAGCTGAGCCTCTAGCTGAACTAGGCTGGAGAGATGCTCTAGAAATAGGAACTAGAATTTACCTTGATGGGCATGAATGTGGGTAGAGCACTATCGTCAAACAATGTGTAGAGTAATACAGATTTCAAATGAATAAACCTCGCATGGGAACTTTGTTTCCTTTGCGGGAGAATTTCACTATACAGCACATCAGGCACTAAATATGTTTGGGGCCAGACTTTGGCCTTTAAAACCTGTCGTATTTTTGCTTGTTAGAACGCAGCTGTAGATTCAGGTCCGTCACATTCGCCCGTGAAGGGCTCATTGAGAATATGTTTTTTCACTGTCGTGCATCTGCCTTGGCATCTACTTCGGTTGAACTTTGGGCAAACCGAGCACTAAGTTTCCTCAGAATCGTTTGTTAATGTTTCATTTTCGTTTTATTTTATTTTGATCTATAAAAAAATTCATCTGCTACAGGAAAATGGAACATAGTATATTGTACCAAAAACAAAACAACCACCATTTTTTTAAGAATTCAAAGGCTAATAAAAAAGTATTCAGGAAATAAAACATCCCATTTCTGCCAGACAATCAAGTTGTTTGGGAATATGTCGCGCTTTCACCACGTTGAATTTGTATGCGGTGGTCTCTCATGTTGTTCGCTCTGATTATCTTGATATATCAATGGCTTCTGACCGGGTCTGTTATGAGGGATTAAGTTGACAGCATGACATTAATGAGGTGGAAGTAGTGAACCAATCCCCACCTCAAACTCTTAACAGGAAGGATGCCTGCCATACTGGTTCTTCACCTAAAAATCTGACGCTCGCTAGAATCTGATACTGCTCCATCTGGCAGGTGTCATCTGCATTTAGGATATAGAAAAGTTATGGCAATTGCATCACTGATAATCAACGGTCTTTGCAGTCATATAGATGAGGTTCAGCTATTAATTATGGACCTTTGGATTCAAATTCCTGCCTTGAATGAGACTAAACTCGATCCAGAACTCCCAAAGGAGCTCACTAGTGTGGCGGGATACCAGCAGGAACGTCTGGATAGGACATGCGATGGTATCGGTGTTTCTATTTTTATTAGGGCTCTATCAAGTATAACCGTCATCTTGATATCTCTACTGATGACTTGGAACTCATCTGTATTGAAGTTGAACCGCCACATAGCAAGTCCTTTCTCGTTCTGGCTTGGTATCGTCCACCCAGCGACCCTGTTGGATCTTTCAATTAGCTGGAAAAAAGTCTCTCTGTTTTGAACAAATAGGGTAAGCAAGCTGAGCAGCCCATGGAGAGCAATTCTAAGCACTTGTTTGACCAGAGTGTATGAAGTTTCTTTGAGTGACCATTATATGATCTACTGCATTTGAAAATTTAATGGAGCAATGGAAAGAGGCCATAAAATGATCAAAACTAGGAATATGAAAAATTTCAATGAAGAAGCATTCGTGGCTGATATGTCTAGCTTGTTTTGGGGGCAAATGCTATCTGGAACGGATGACATAGATGTTTTTGTAAGCAATTGATCAAGCCTATTTTCTTTATTCATTGAGAAACATGCCCCAATGACTGTGATGCGCATTCCAGAAAAGTATTACCCCAGGATTGACAAGGACCTGAAGAAACTAATGCAGGCCAGGGATAAGCTAAAAAAGGCTGCAGCGAAACGAAAGTATCAATTCCTTATGGACTCTAATAGAAAGGTCCGTAACAAGATCAATGTGCTAAATATCCTGCCCAAAAAGCAGTACTATACTGATGAGATCTCTGCATGCCAAGGCAAAATGAAAGAGTCGTGGAGGGCAATCAATGAACTCCTCAATAAGAGATCGAAGTCCCGCAACATGGATTGTCTTAAAGCGTCTGGTTCAGAAACTGTTCATAAAAAGATATTTCTAATTCAATGAACCTCTAATCCAGGGACTGGGATGGAAGACCGTTGACAAACTAATTACGGGCGAATCTAAGACAGGTCTTCAGGTCTCTGAATGAGCTGGCTCCACAATACCTGTGTGACCTCTTCAAATAAGAAAATAGCTGTGCTCATCATATAGGCTTCGAAACGCAGGGACCGACTTGAGTTTACCGATGAGTAGGTTATCCCATGACCAGAAATATTTATCATATAGAGGTGTTAGAGTATGGAATAGCCTACCAGCCAGATAAACCAGGTAACCTCTCTGCATAGTTTCAAAAAAATCATTTAGAAACAGAATTTTTTTCATTTTGCTTCTACTGTAGATTTTGAACGTTATTGTATAGAGGTTTTAGATATTGCAAATCAGGTTTTATAGTTTGATTTAATGAAAAGCTTTCTTCCTTTTATATTATGCTGTAATTAATAATTTTATCGGAGGACGCCTTGAAAATCAACGCGTTGAAGGGCATTGAATATGAAAATATCAAATAGGGATTTATTTGCCCCGATGTTGCATCTCTGGAAATCTGCTTTTACTCATGCAAAGCTCTCTAATCAATACAAAATAGCGTACCTTTTTGAATGGTTAAGCAACCGAATGTGAGGCTATTGAAGCTAGAGTTCCCCAAGGCTCAATGTTTGGGTCCCTGTTGTTCTTAATTTACATTAATGATTTGCCAGATGGTTTAGACTGTAACGTTGATCTGAAAGCTGCCGACATGAACCATGATCTGAGCTTAATCAGCCTCTGTTCACGACAATGGAGAATGTCCTTTAATCCGCAACTAACGAAGCGAGCAGTCGAGGTGACCCTCTCCGAAAAGCGATCTTTGTGATACACACAGTCATATTTTTCAATTACGTCACTGTAATTAACGTGCATGGGGAAATCACCTTTCTATTATGTTGGACCTATCGCAGCACACCCTCAATGAAATGTACAGATAACAAGTTCGCCATTATCTCGATTAAAGTCAAGACATGTATCACCTCCTACATAAAATTTGCGCATTTAGTCATAGTGTTGTACTAACTAATTGAATGGAAAAACTTGAATCTGTCCAATACTCCGCTGCATTAGCAGCAACAGGTGCTTGAGAGGGTACTTCTCGTGAAAAATTGTATGATACACCTGGATAGTAAATTTGAACCTCTGACAATCTGACTCCAGATTACACAAGATTCAAAACTCCTAATCTACAAAAGCATGTCATCATCGCAGGCGCGCTACAATGGGAAAATTACGTGCAAGAACTTTAAATCCAAATGGGAAAAGCTCGACCCCGAGAATAGGGTATCTAGCTCTGTTAATATTTGTTAGAAAAAATACCATCAATTATTCGTCTAACTTCAAAATTGGTCTACCACAATCATGACCCAAAAGGCTTATCAATCTTAACACAACTCCGAATTGGACTCAATAATCTTAATTTTCATACGTTTAAGCAAAACTTGAAGGATACTTTGAACCAGTTGTATCCAACAATTGATGGTGTTGTGGACACGGAACACTATTTCCTGCTCTGCCATACGTATGATGCAAATAGACGTAATCTTCACAGCAGTTTACATGCGATTTTGTTGCCTCGTGGTTTAATAAATCTTTCACACGAAGAGCTGCATAAAGTCATCTTAATGGCAATGAACGTTTACCCTTTCATTAACAGCAACACTGAAATATGTCCAGGCCTCAAATGATTTGAATAAGTCAGGAATAAAGACTTGTAGATCTTGCTATCTCTTCAAATATTTTCTTTTTTCATTTTTGAAGTTAATTTAGTCGTATTTGTTATTTTGTATAATAAGTTGTGTTTAGGTTTATGTTAAGTGTCAGAGGGTAGTCGCGATATTTTGCTCCTCCTGATATCGTCCTTGCATGTGTAGTATAGTAGTTCGTAGTATTGTCCTTGGTGATTTCGTTTTTGTTAGTTTTTTTATAAAAGATATGTAAATAAATTGATATGTCATTTGTGGTTGGTTTTGGTGGCATTGACGAGTCGTTTAGGCGTAGGTCTATGAACGCATGACCATAATGGTTATTGTTTCGATACCACAGTTAAACCTTTTCTCATCATGCCGTTTTGCCAACAAAACTGTCAATCCTTTCAAGGCCTTAGCGCCTGAGGCTCATACACAAGAGGCTACCAGAACCATAGCCTAGGTTAACAAATTAAAATTGCTTGATTACTTTCTTGCTTGTTTGCTTACTTGAACAGTTTGTGCATCCTTTTTGGAAGGAATAGTCGAAGTGTGAAATGGATCTCATTAACTCTGTTGTTTCTTTATCAAGGCAATAAGAGGTCTTTGCTAAAGATTAGAGACTTAATATTTATATATTTATAATATATAATATATTTATTTAGCAATCCAAATCCCCCTCAATTGCACAAAAAGGAAAAATACGATTTGTATACTTAAGGTTGTATGTTTTATGACCCAGGATATTTTATCAGATAATTGACATGTCATTGAAAATTGTAATAGGAAATATGATAAGTATTAAGTATGCAGAAGATGATTTGTCAACTCTTTTAGTCATAGTAGTAAGTTATTCTTAAAATATATTCATTTAATCTATAAAGAAGTACTTGAATAACATGAATGACTCCACAAAATTGCTTTTGTGCTACCATACAGCTAAGGTTACACGTATGATTAGTTTTGAGGCGTAGAGCAGCATCATATACGAAGTAATCTAGTTGTTAATAGTTTAGGTCGCCACTGAAGCAAAGCGATGCTTAGTGCCAGAGCTGAGCCGTGTTGATTTGCCAGAACTGAAATTAAATTACGTTCAGTGCATCGTGGCCATTAACTAGAGCTGAGCTTATCCCCCCTCAGTAACATCCTTCTTCAAAATTTCACCTTACTACAGCATAATTCAATGTGCAATACCCTTCTACTAAGAAATTCATATCATCAGAATCTTACTCGAAAGTGCAGAAGACCCTACCATCAACTTATACACATTGTAATTTCTTTAGCAATAAAATTAAATTTTGAATAATCCTTACCTCTTACTATGAATGTGTTCACCCATTTTTGATCGTTGTTTGTAACATTCTGTCCATATTCACAGTAGCATGTTTTCCATGTCTTTCTGTCGACAGTTGCTCCGTTTGCAAGTACCCCGTCCTTTTTCCTTTTGCTACACATTGCAAAGCAGATCTCGCTGTTTGCAAAAACACCAATTTTCTCTTCAGAACCACCAGAACCATCACCATAGGTCCAGCTTGCATGTAAAACTGAAAGAAAACAAAAAAATTGTCCTTGAAAGTGTTAAGATAGAAAAGAAATGTAAGAGAAACTTTATATTACAGCTCTTTTTTGAAGTTGTAAAAATTACTTTACTAATTGACTCCGTACATTTTGAAAATGCACGAGAAACTGAAAAAGTTTAGCATTCTTAAGGAAGCCTGCAGCACGGATGCAGATTGGGCGCACTCCCTTCCTTCTTGCCCTCATCCAAAGAGATTTGCCTCAATTAACACACTGGATGATGATTACAATTAAAATTACACCTTATATTCTCTATCTGCTGTTTTAACTCACGCTCCCCTTCTTTGCTATGTTTTTAATAGGGCTGTCCAAATAAAATGATTTAGCTTTTCAAATATTCGATGCTAATTTTACCGAATATTCGGTTAGTCATTTAATTACCCATTTAACTACACTTAAATTTTCCTTGCAAAAGATTGACAACGTTATGCATGTATGAATATATTACAATTTGTACATATTTACACTTGTGACGTGGATCAATGCAGGCTGCCAATGCAATTATAGAGTCAGCACCAAGAGCTGTCCGAAATCTTCTGCTTAGATCAGCAGATACTGTCTTTTTAAAGTTTTCCAGCAAGCCGCTATATGTGGAAATCTTTTCAAAAAGTTGTTTTCAGGCCATTGACGACAGGAAGAACGCAAGAAACAGACACATTTTGCTCACTGGACATGTCAGTGGTGGCAATTTGTAGTCCTTCCAAAACAGGCAACAATGAAGCTATTTTGTTCCGCTACGCTGCAGTTATTGACAGGTTTACCTCCTTGGCAGCTGTTACGACGCTTCTGTCTGACAGAACAGCTTGAACGCATTGCTTCTGCTCATAAAGGCGGCGGAACATGTCGTAGACGCTGTTCCATCTTGTCTTGCACGACTAAATCAAACGATGTTTCACCACCTAGTAATGCTCCTGTGCAGATTCTAATGCCGTTGCTGTTGACGGCCAGCTAAAGGGTGTGGGCAAAGCAGGGCAAATCTTCCCAATCGTCGATCAAACTTCCAGGAGCTGCTTTGTTGAAGGCATTGTCTCGAACGCAAAATTCTGTCTTTCCTTCAAGATTCCAGTCAGCCTTCACAAGTTCCAGCCGTATGGCAAGGTTTTCTGCAGAATAACTCTCGTCCAATTCACTGGTATCAAGAACAGCTGACTTCATTTGCCATTCTTTGGTGATGTATTGAACTGTTACTGTTACGTATGATGCAGTGGCTAAAAAGGTCCATGCATCTGTTGTAATGTCTACATCACTGACGTCATTTAAGCCTTTCTCCACAACCCCTTTCACCTCCCCATACATCTTGTTTATTCGTCGCATGATTGTTTGATGCGAGGGAACTTTATATTCGAGTTCCAAAAAATGTATCAGATTTCGAAATCCTTTCCCCCTGCCATGTAAACTGGCATCATGTCCAGGGCTACCATCTTTGTGATCAGAGATGTAATTGTTTCTTGTCTGCCAGGATTGCATTTTCTCTGTAAGGTGACAAAACTTGCCATCATCGGCTGCACTTTTTGACCTTGAGTTGTCTTGGATTGCCTTGGTCCTGCCCCTCCACCGAAGATGTTCAATTGTTGCTGTTGTCTTGGCTGAGTGTAAGTAACGGCAGGGTGTTCACTTCTCAAATTTGACAGCATTGAGCTTGTCCCACCACGAAAACTAAGATTTTCACAGCAAAGCTTGCATTTCACTTGCTTATTGTCCACTTTCTCAAATGACTCCCAAACCGGGCTAGATTTTTTCATCATTCTGATTTGTTTTTCGATTAATTGTAGATTTCGGGACAAGTTCAAGATTATTTGATTGAAAATACTCAACGGCCTCTTGTAAAAGATGACATCGTACGTCATCAACAAAATACTAAGCACAGCTTGCCTGTAAAAATAGCAATGACCCACAGAGAAATGCAAAACGTTTACAAAACGTCATGTATTTTACGTAATGATTATGTGCTTACAACTGCCTTTTCATTCGCCTCCACTGTCTAGACAAAGCCATTCGATCTATTCGATCAGTCACACTATTTGCAATGTACGTTGGTCATTCTATTCGCTATGTAAGCCTATACGTTTTCGTTGACTGATCATTGCATTCCAACTAGTCGACTAGTCATACTATCTGAATAAATCGATTTGACAGGTCATTCAATCCGAATAATCGCACTATTCGGACTATTCCGATGGCAGCGAATAATCGTTTCGCTTCACTGCTATTCGAATAGTGATCAGATAACCGAATAGCTATTATTCGACCTTCGGTGGACAGGCCCTAATTTATAAAAACTGATAAAAACAGATTCTTGGCAAATAAGCTATCGGCGTAGCACTTAACTTCCTATTTACAAACTGGTGTAAGGAAATGCTTGATAAGCTTAATGCAGGCAACGAATTATCTTTGAAGAGATCAATTGTTTTGCTGGACTTTTTGACAATTCATTAGGGATCAGTAACTCATGCCTGAGCATATATATTCTAGGGAAAAAGTTCAACTCTGGTGAATTCACAAGATCCTTTGTCTCGAATGGACGATTGTCATGCCTGCTATCGAGAATTATTGATTATATCCTGGTAGAATGTACCATGTATAGATCAATTAATTCATAGCTGAAAATTTATAGTTTGCATTACAATAACTGAGATTGCCATATTTTTTTCCTAGACGAATGAAAATCAATCAGCTTCAAACACTTTAAATATCAGTTCAAAGTTTGGTGTACTAGTTTATCATTTCTGAAAAATGATGTTTTGCGCACGCGGGGGCTAGATGCTTTGAGGATTTGGCAATTGTTTACATCAAATGAAATAGAAACTACAAACTACGTAATCACTTGAAGAGAATTAGATCTGTTTAGGATGGTGTGTTACTTATGTGCTGTATTAAAGAGACATTACTAGGCATAAAATAAGTACAGCTTTCAGAAGTAGTATTGTTACTGACCTCGCTATTCTATTCCATGCAACTATTAACCTTCACCTGTTATGAGATGCATTATGCCTTAGAGGCTTGCTTCTGATTCATATGCATTATTTGCCTTGTGCCGTACTAAACGCATTCAATGTGCAACTAAATGTCTTTTTATCATTTTTTGTCTTGCTTTTATAGAGAACATTACAACCAAAGTAGGGGCGGATCTAGAAAATATCTTGCCTGGGTCCAATCAGAAACTGGGTGAAGTGATCCGAAAATAATTTGGGAACCGGGGGCAGCCCACCAGAAAATGGTTTTGAGCAGGCCCTTAAAATTTTCCCATATCCTTAAAGTACATCAGGAAATTATTCTACAGCCACACCTAAAGGTTACATTTTTTCAAAGTTGTATTTTTAAAACAAATAATTCTTTAATTAGCTAGAAGCTATAATACGATATTCTGGATCGAAGAGAACGTGTTCTTTGGTCGTTAGTCTCCAATAAATTTGATCATAAGTGCCATTCGCATCTTGCAGAAAAATATACTGTTTGGAAGAACTACTTCAGTCAAAGCATAGAATTTTACCTTACGGTGTAACTCAAACTTGCTTAATATTTATAAAATCTTATATTATGCTATTCTTCAACAGAGCTTATAGATGTTTGTTGAAATTTGGCGGTAAGATCCAATGTTTTTAATCAGCTCCTTTTCATTTAAAGAAAGTAGTATTGTCAAGTTTGAAAACATGGTCGCTTGTAAGATAACCTCCATGCAACAAACCCCTTCTCAACTAGTATGCATCGTTTTGATTTAGAATTTCAAAACTCACTTTTCATAACAGTGACGTAGCTATAGAGGGAGCAGAGGGGGCAACACCCCCCCTAATCAAGCTTCAAAAAAATTGTTTATAGGAAAATTTGTCAAAATTGCTAAGTGACTAAAAATTGATATTTCACAATACTTTCAGGCAGAAATCGATTTATACAGTCTTTCTGCAGCGAAATCAAACCCACGTTTGCCAACGTCGTTGGCATGAATTGCACAGCCGCCTCGTCATTCTTACAATCGGACCATGCATCCTCTACTAAATCATCTCGAGCTTTTCTCACAAACCCTGCATGCCTCCGTTTTAAAATATTGAGTGCAATCTTTCCGATGGTGAGTTGCTTCGATGCCGTAAAAAAATGCAAAGTTGCGATGAATGTGACAAATCAGCTTTCTGTTTCTCATCCATTCTCGTCACGTCCTCTCTATTCCGTCTGCTCGACTCCCATGTCATTCGATCGGTATGCAGCATTGTTCAATGGACTCAGACAGATATTTATAGCCGCATTCAGCTCTGTTGCAACGACAGAAAATTTTCATGTTTAGTAGACGGTGGATCCTGCCTCTGCGAGATTCACCGCAGAGGTAGGGTCCACAGAAAATTATATTTAGCAATTTCCTAACGCAATAATGGAGAAGAATGTGGCTATAAATATCAGTGTGAGTCCATGAGCACAGTCTTTCACGCAGGACATAATAACTTGATACCGCGGAATGGTATAATCACCGGACCAAAATTTGTTCCAGGCCTTTGAAAACAACCTCTGAAATAACATGTTGCAACTACGAATCGTACAAAAATTGGCAATGTAAGATTTTCAAAACTATATCGCAGTTAGACAAAGCTGTGCCTGTGCTTTAAATTCTTGAAAGGATTGCGTTCTATCTATCAATAGTAAAATATCTCACAATTTGATTGGGTCCTTGGACCCATTGGACCCACCCCTGGATCCGTCACGGCAAACAGTGTGCCATACAGTGTCAGTCATATGCGCTTTTTTATACATTGACTCTCATTTTCAATCAAGCTTCCGGATATTTCTCTACTAAAATACTTCTACCAATCAAAATTCCCAGTATAACGAGGTCTACAGTATAACGTTACCAATTGGCCCTGTTTCCATCTAATGGAAGTATATATGAAAGACGCGTCCTACTGAAAGCTACAACTATTACTAGCATAGGAAAGTCCGTTGCTTTCATCTTCTACAGTCCATCATTTGTTAAAATAGAACTAGCCCAAACTGACTTCAATAGACCTTGCCTTTCTTTCTTAAATGAAAAGTGCCTAATCCTGCTTTTATAGAACTTGCCAATTTTAGCTATGTCAAAAACTTGCCAAATCTTACATGAAAAGAGCTTCTGGCAAGATAGTTTTAATGTCACTTGCCTCATTTTGCTTTACTCTTGTCTTAACACTAGCAATCTGAGTAAAAATAACAAACTTGTGTGAATAGATAATTTAATTTGAAGTGCATACAGGGATGCCAGAAGCAATAAAGGGCACAGGGGGCAGACATTCTTTGAAAGGCACTTGACCACAAAATACATCCTGTAAAATAGTAGAAAATAAAAAAAAAACTTGTGTCTTATTGAAATTATATGATGGTACCCAAGGGTGCCGGAGCCACGGGTCAGCGGGGGCAGCGCGGAGGCAAGGTTGCGCCTTATCAGTATGTAAATGCTAATAAACCTAAAGACTGTGAATTAATCAATTAAACAATCTAAGGAATATTTCCTACGTAAAACCAGCTCTTAATTACGCTAAAATGGTGCTGCCTTTGTTTTCCGAAATCTTTAAGGGTGTGGTCAAGCAAAATTTCCCAAGGACTATGTCCCAATGGCTTGGCCACTGAACTTGAGGTGCCCTTTCTGCTGCTTCTGCCCTCGCCGCCTCATGTGGCTTCCGGTGCCTCTGATGGTACCTCTCTGTCGATCCAAATGTCCATTCCAAAATGATTTGTGCTTTGTTCTGATTGATTTTTTTAAAAGAATTTATAGAATTGAGCAGGGCACTTCCTGCCCCCTCTGCCCCCTCTGCCCCCCCCTCCCCTTTCGAAAAGGGCAAGGGGAGCAGCTACCCCCTCGCTCGGCATCGCTGAGTGCATATGATGCTCTGAGACATTTCTTTCATGATTCTTTACTTTCTTAAGTCTACTCTGTATCAAAGCAATGATCCTAACTTATCAGTAAAAAAAATTATATATTCTTGATAAATCTAATGAAATCATTTAATTGTTTCATTTTTTTGAGCATTTTTGAAAACTTTTCATTTCTTCATCGTAAACACAAAATATCTATCAATGCTAGAAATAATGCTTTTCTTCCGGAATATTTCAATGATTGAACTGAAATAGCAAACGTCACAGTTTATCTAAGCACAAACATTAAACTTTGAATACTCCTTACCTCTTTCTATGAATGTGTTTATCCAGTGTCCATCGGTCTGTCTTCCATTCTGTCCATATTCACAGTAGCATGTCTTCTCTGTCTTGCTGTCAACAGTTGCTCCGTTTGCAAGTAGACCGTTCTTTTCCCGTTTGCTACACATTGCATAGCAGACGTCTTTGCTTGCAAAAACACCAATTTTCTCCTCAGGACCACCAGAACCATCACCACTGGCCCATTTTGCAGGTAAAACTGAAAGAATATAAAAAATTATCCTTGAAAGTATTAAAAAGAAACGAATGGAAGAAAAACTTCATATTACAGCTTTTTGTGGAAGTTACAAACATAAATATCCTAATTAACTATGTAAAGTTTAAAAATGCAGCACGGGTGCAGATGGGGTATCAACCCAATGGGGGCAGCGGAAGCTAGATGTTTCCCCTTTTTGAATCTATAATTCAATCTATAGATCTTTGGGCCCATTTTGTAGCAACGACTAAAAGAAAATGACAAAACATGTCCTTGAAAGTATTGATTAAAAAAAAATGGGAAAAAACTTCACATTACAGCTTTTTGTTGAAGTTGCAAAAATGAATTTACTAATTGGCTTTGTAAAGTTTGAAAATGCACGAGAAACAGAAATTGTTCACCATGCTCAAGGAAACTGCGGCATGGACAAGATGAGGCGACACCAGCTATCTTGTTGCTTTTAGCAAATGGGGGCAGCGGAAGCTAGATGCTTCCCCTTTTTGAATCTATAATGACCTTTGTTTTTAATTTTTCAGAAATTCAGGTCGTGTTGTTTCCAGTACTATAATAATTATCATTACATGAAGCACAATGTGTATAAACTCATAAACAACAAAGCATATATTGAAATTTGAATAATGTAAAAACGTGAGGTTTTCGTTCTTTTATTTCGTGTGCTCCCAGCCCTACCCTTGCCTCGAGCAAGCGTTCTTCAACATACTGTAAAGTTCTTTTGCACTTTTAATCTATGCAGCTAGTTGACATTTTGTATTGCAATAAAACCAAATTGAGAAATATAACATCTCTCGGTATTATAAGGAGAGGCTTGATAAACCATATCCATTGGGAAGTTTTGTGAGCTTCAGTTTTATTGTCTTCGTAAGGTATGCTGCCTCACAAAACTGAGGAAACAAAAATGATAAGTGATATATCTCTTTCATTACTCGACGCAACCACTTCTCTCAGGAAATATGTTAAGATGTAAAAAAAATATTTTGTAACCTAGACAAACCTTCAGCAGGAAGAGCTGGGACAGTTTCTGTAAATAAAAATTCAAAGAACTAAGCAAACCGACAAAATCTGCAATGCAGCAAATTTTCAAAATAAAATCTAAAGCAGAAGAAAAAATTACTCTTTAAAGCGATTGGTTAGAAATGCAGTTAGAGTTACACTTTATGATGCTTATAATAGACAACTCTGATAAATTGACGTGTTTTGCTAAGCTGAACAGATCAAAGAAAGTCTTATATGCTCTTAGTGGCGTATAAGCTAAGTTTTAGTTTCATGAAATTTATGTTGCCTGTTTATCATTTTGCCAAAATAGAGCTGATAAGTATGAAGAAAGATATATTCATGTTTCTGTGAAGAAGCAATCGCCTCCAAGTTAAAAATTCATAGGAAATATGTGTTGGAGGAGAAATTATCAAAAAATTCCAAGTTGTTACAGCCCGCCTGAGCAAAATAATGCCAAAGTTGTCCGAATTGAAAAAACAGTCAGTTAACAACAATTTGGAGACGTTGGATATATTTGCTGAGATTGTAGGGGGTTGGGGTGGTACTGTGCCTTAATGAGGTTGATATTTACTTTGGCTACAATCAACACATTGTTTGGCGAAATTAATTATCGAAGTACGCATTTTTAGCTAAAAGAAGCGCTGTCTAGCTCTATTGATGGTACGAGGTATAATCAGCTTTGGTACACATCTCTCCCCACAAAAATTTATGGATTGCTCTTAAAACAAGAAGTATCTAGAAAGGAAGGTAAATAGACCCCATGTCCGCTCCCATAGACCCACGTGCCCCCACCCTCTATTCATGGTAGTTCTTTCCTTGAAAAAAACCAGATTACCAACGCAATGCTAAAACAACGGACATTTTGCAAACCTTGTAAGAGGGCATTACAAAGACTGATCATATGTGCTATTTACCTACCTTGAGACGAATGTGGAAGCACAAAAATTAAGACAAATAAAAAAATGAGCTTCATCTTTGATACCTTCCCAACTTCAAATGATTCTTAGTTGTCAGATTTTGTGCTTTTAAGCTACACTTATTTTGAAAGCTTGCTAAGATGTGTCCTGTGTTACGACTTTCAATCTACCTATACTTCCAACATTAACCGATGTCTGTCTGGAAATAGAGACAGTTGCACCAGATATGAGTCGCTTCGACGAGCAGTGTTCCATATTTGACTATATGCAATTAAAATAAGACAATGTCTAGGAGTATGATTGGTCCATTTTTGAGTTTTCGTTATTTAGTTGGCTACAAACCCGTGGTACAATTTGTGAACAATTGCAAACATAAAAACACGGACCCTAAGGCTCTACGGAATCAAGGATCCTAATCACCCTGGATCAATTTAAGGAAATCAAAACATCGACAGCAGAAGATCTTAAAGAGAAACTTTGCCTTTGTGAAGAGTCCTGTTGTACGAGAAATATGCATGATTGTAATTATTTTCCACTAAATCTTTTTTGCATTTGCATTCGCATTTTTGATTTATGGCTCCATTAATATTCTGGCCTGGGTCCGACCACTTGAATAACCCCTATCATATAGCCCACTAGGCAATACCACAAAATTATCAGGAAAATGGGCTAAGCGGTGTACCAGAGCCCTAGCTTTGCCTGATCCCTAGGGGGGATGAAGATCGGTGCTGATCAGGAAAATATAGCCAAATTTTTCCCGCTGATACACCTTCCTACTCGCCTCGGAAAAGGATGAGGGAGAAGGCTAGTAAGAAGAGAGTTGGAAAGGAAGCGACAGAAAGGCAGAAAGACGAAAAACCCGACGTAACCCGATTCGATGCCGAGAACCATGCCAGGGAAGGGAGTGAGGGGAAATAACTTTGGTAATGAAACTTCGACGAAGTTTGCCACGGCCATGTGCTACAACGCGTAGATCGAATGATGCGGTCAAGTCATGTGATTACCAATTAAGAGCAAAAGAAAGGGCGCCGTCAATCATTCTGAAGCGACGTGGGCCATCACACGTACCAAACTACCGATCCATATCTCCGCAGGGGTACCCCTACATAGAGGGGGGAAGGCATCATGACAACCCCCCAGTCCTTATTAACGTGGATTAAATGCTTTAATCCTTCATCAAACTCGTTTTTTCCGTTCAGTGGAGGACGCCATTTTGCCTCATTCTCAATCTCAAAATGCGAGGCTATGACGTAGAAGGGGCACCACTGTCCTTGACGCAAGCCTTCTCCAATAGCTGTTGCATTGTTTAATGGACATTCACACCCTTGCTCTCGAGAAAGAAGGCTTTATATAGGAAGTGATAGGCAATGAAGAAGTTATTTATTTTGGTGCTGATGAATTTGCACCAAGGTTCTCCACAAAGACACCTTGCATTATCATGCAGTAAGTTATTATTAGAATTAGTGGGGGTTCAATTTTCCTTGGAAATTTAGCGGAGGATCACAATTATTCAATGACATGAAGACTCTAAAATATATTGCTTTTTTCCTTCTAATTAAATATCATTGTCGCAGTGTGAGTACCGTTAGTAATGGGAACACGATAACCTTGTGTTCTCTCCCATTGCAAACGGTCCATAGTAATGTTGGAAAGTTTCCTTTTTTTGTCGTTTTTATGGTGATACTAACGTTGCAAAGCAGAGGTAGCCAAATTTGCACTGGAGAGGTTGAGTTTGGGCGACAGTTCCTCTAGGTTTTGATCCAATAGGGAGGTTTATACTTGCTAATGGACCACAGCAAAGCGAAATGGTGAAGAAGGTGTTACTTTACACTTGAGCCTTGGCTTGGACTGCCCTCTGGGTGCAGTTGCTGGGGCTACAAATGTCATTAATAATGCATATGAAATGGATGCCGAAGTTCTTAATATGTGTCTTGACCTTGAAGAAGATAAACAAAAGCTGACTCCATTAGTCTGCAATGTGAGTAGAGTCGAAAACTACGCATCAAGTGAGGACAATAAATTCAACTCATTTCCCTTTAATAGCGAATTCTTTGGCTGAAAAAAGGCTCTATGTCATCCAAATCCCATAGTAGCCCTAACAGTTGCTCCCAGAAACAAACAGATAACTTGATGCCCATCGGCAATGATGAAGGGAGAAACGAACAACAATTTAGCGTAAAGGCTAGATCCAAAAACTTTGGCTGCCACAACACGGTTTAACTTCATTCGACAAGGCAATTCTCGATTGTGGTATGCCCCCCACAATGCAAATAATGGACGCACTAATGGAACAACTCAGATATGTAAATCATGATATAGCAGCATTGCAAACCATAAAAGTCAATGGAGAATTTTCGGAAAGGGACAATCCTTTGTTCAAATAGTATCTCAATCTCCAATAGCCGACCAAAGGGCCCATGAGGGTACGCTGCCAAACAGATTTATTAGGAAGATCATGTCACACTGATATCTGTCCACAGAAAATATCATTCAACTATAAAAACTTAGGGACTCTTCTTGCAGCTATTCTAGAGAATGGAGCGTTTGAGAACATACCTGGAAATGCAACTACCTCAAGAATTCATCGAGAGACTCTTTATGCCATTGAAGTACCCTTTTATCTGTTTTTGTGAAATGCCAGATATGGGTACGCCAATGATTTATTGCAGTTCATGTAAAGAGTGGTATCACTCTACATGTGTGGGTGTTTTCGAGGCAAACTGTAATTGGTTTTGCAAGGATTTTAAGTGCAGAAGGGAAAACGAAGTCGATGCAGAGTCCTTTGATAACACACAGCGAAATAAAAATTCCCGAATCGAACCTTTGGCCAGTTTGGAAGAGTCACTTTTTGCGTCTAAAACAGGAAAATGCGGAGAATGCATTTTCTGAATCTTTCGAAGTGGAAGAGTATCGCCTAGGATTCAGACTACGTCCATTTGGTCTATAGACACACTCAACGCCAAATAGCTGAAAAAAAGTAGTGATAAAAATTAAAACATTAGGAAAGAGAGTTTGATTGAAGATCTATTGCCCATTGAAATGGTAGTCTCAAAATTTGTGACAGTACATGTACATCGTAAACTTGATCAGTTGTTGACCTATATCCAAAGCGACTCCGCCATCTTACTCTTGTCAAAGTCTAGTCTTTTTAATCTCTTTGTGATATCAAAGAAACCCATTGGCATCAAATGTCTTTTACCTGTCTGGACGAAGTTGCGCGCTTTTTGGACCAAGTAGGGCATTTATGGAATTAAATCGTGGTCACAATGATGAAGCTAGATCGTACCGTCAAAGCGTTGATCGTAGCGTGATAACCTGGATCCTTTCGTCGAAACGTGGATCGTATCGTCAAATGCTATGCGATGTCAAGGTAAATCGTTCCGTTACGCCACGATACGATTTGATCCAAACTCACGGCTCGATCCATGTCATCGTCCGATGAGTTACGAATCGTAACAAGATTGGTGTTGATTTGTGATTCCTGGACCCTTTCCCATCAAATCAATTATCATCCAGTAAACACTTGTGAACACCCAATGAAAATCTGCACAGGATTCTAACTGTACCTGTTCACAAACTGGAAACACAAAATAGAAGTCTTTACCTTTTGGAGATTGCAAGGGCAGGGATGACTACAAATTCAAATTTTTAATTAAAAATTGACACATAATTCAGCAAAAATTTACGTAATGCTCTTATAGATACTTAAAAGCAGAAAAAAACTTTCATGTAGTTAAAATTGCAAGACTACAAAATGAGTTGCTTGGGACGCGAAGAGAACCGAAAAGATATGAACCGTAGGTATACGATAATTACGATATTCCGTTTTCCCACCCGTGTCCTAATACATAATCTTCATTTAATGGAGGGTTCCTTTAGACATTTCAATAAAAAAGAGTGATACCAGACAAAAAGCTTCGATAATATAGCAATATATATAGATGCATTTTCATTACTTCGAAACCCATAACGTCAGTTAAGTTGAGGCCAGGCGGGACACCGGAAGATTTCCCAGTGGGCCTTCTTCGTGATTCTTGTAAAATTCATGACGATATCTGACGTTTCGTCAATTTTGTTTGAATCATCCTTCTGTTGAAGTAGACTTTACATTGTAGCTCAATGAAAAGCCAGGACTGGCAATTTCCTTATGAAAGATCTGCATTGAACTTGGAATTTATCAGGGTCAAACAAATTACCCAGATAAAACGGGCATTGCTTTTTGCTATAGAGGCAAGCAAAAAGACAGTCTCATGCTAACAATGGGCATTCTTATGACTTTTAGATAAAGAGGGGAACGCAAGTTATATTGGACTCTACGCCACTTAGGTCGATGTAAAATGCAAGCGAAAAATTTTTATTAATCGTTGTGCGCAAAAAGATTAAAAAAGTTTTTTAAAATTCCTCCAACGATGGTTGAGGTGGTGTTGAAGAATGATTCGTTTTCCAAATTATTGAAGGTCAAAGGCTTTTGATCATAAGCACGCTCTTTTCTTTTCTCCCCCCCCCCCCCACTTGAAGCCACATTTTTCATGGAGTGTCAAAAGCATTGCAAACAACCAAATTCTCTCTAAAAGTATCAAATTTCATTAGGTGTGTCCCATTGCGCCCTGGCAATTGCATGTCTTAATAAAATCCTATTTTCTTCTTAACCTTCTACCATATTTAAGATCTTTTTTGACTTAATAAATTAGATGTTATAAATTTATCAAACGCGCATAACCTTTTACTTTGTTTAATAGAAATCCATGAATATCATGATTCAAATGTTTGCAATATAAAAACCTAAAATGCCATCATGTTCTACAGAAGCATATCAAGGGTGCAATTCTTTTGCGATGGAAATCTCAAGCAAATGCGAAGATGTGATAGAATGTCAGCTTGCAATATAGCAGTTTGTAGTTTGCAAGAAATGGGTCAAGACAAAAAGTGTTCAAATTTGCCTCGAATTCCAATAAAAATAACGATCAAATCTGCAGTTTACTTCACTTGCATGCAGTCGTTTCAAACCAATTTTATTGCTTCATTGTTTTTGCACAAGTTTATTGTTTTACTTTTGCTCTCCTAACTCTCTGCTTTTCTGGCTAGGTTGATAGATGAGGTGTCCCACGATGAAAAGGCCCCTTTTTGATCAGATTTCCCGGCCATATTCTTGGAGCCACAACGCCCCTGAATAACATGTAAAAGTAGATCTTTTATAAGAAAACATTTGATAGGAACACTGAGGCTTGATTTTCTAGAAAAATTAGAACAAGTTGAGAACATGCTCAGTCTCGAATGACAAATTAAAAAAGAAACAAGAAAAAAACAATGGTGACGTACTGGACTACGTAGACCTGGTCTAAGATCCAATTTACTATTCTTATTCTTTAAAAACAAGAGCTTTGCTTTAAATGGGCTTGATAATCACAGGCAAAAGCGGAAGTGTGTTTTCCCATTGAGTGGTGACAACTGTTTAATAGGTGAGCATAGAGGAAGCATATAGAGCAAGTTTTAGATCAAAGCATAGGTGAAGGGCAACATGTATTGGGTAATATGAAAGGAAAAAGAATATAAATATGGATTAAAGGATTTTTTACTAGAGACATCCAACGCTAAGGTTAAAAAGGGTTAGAGCGTACGAGATTTAAGGGCTTCTCCAGTCAAAAATTTGATATAATTTTTTCGTCTTAGAATATAGTTTCTGACACGCTGAATTTAATGGTTCAAATATTTTTTTAAATTTCCTTACATTCTTAAAGTGATGAGCCTCTATAGTTGCACATTCCGAGAAAAAAGTTAAGCAGGGCAAAAGGATAAGGTGACACTGTGACGTCACAGTTTTCGACACTCGCTTGTCGTGAATCAATTTTAATGCATTAATTTTGAATTAATTTATTTTGGGGATCTTTAAACCTTCCCTCCACTTTGGAGATGAAGCAATCTTCAATATAACTACCATTAAATATGTGGGTGTGCATATTGACCAATTTCTAAACTTCGATCAACACATCCTGTGTGATCGCATAGAACTAGCAAACTTTTATCCATGAAGGGAGAGACGAAGAAATATTTAGCGGAAAGGCTAGATCCAAAAACTTTGGCTGCCACAACACGGTTTAACTTCATTCGACAAGGCAATTCTCGATTGTGGTATGCCCCCCAACAATGCAAATAATGGACGCACTAATGGAACAACTCAGATATGTAAATCATGATATAGCAGCATTGCAAACCATAAAAGTCAATGGAGAATTTTCGGAAAGGGACAATCCTTTGTTCAAATAGTATCTCAATCTCCAATAGCCGACCAAAGGGCCCATGAGGGTACGCTGCCAAACAGATTTATTAGGAAGATCGTGTCACACTGATATCTGTCCACAGAAAATATCATTCAACTATAAAAACTTAGGGAGTCTTCTTGCAGCTATTCTAGAGAATGGAGCATTTGAGAACATACCTGGAAATGCAACTACCTGAAGAATTCATCGAGAGACTCTTTATGCCATTGAAGTACCCTTTTATTTGCTTTTGTGAAATGCCAGATATGGGTACGCCAATGATTTATTGCAGTTCATGTAAAGAGTGGTATCACTCTACATGTGTGGGTGTTTTCGAGGCAAACTGTAATTGGTTTTGCAAGTATTTTAAGTGCAGAAGGGAAAACGAAGTCGATGCAGAGTCCTTTGATAACACACAGCAAAATAAAAATTCCCGAATCGAACCTTTGGCCAGTTTGGAAGAGTCACTTTTTGCGTCTAAAACAGGAAAATGCGGAGAATGCATTTTCTGAATCTTTCGAAGTGGAAGAGTATCGCCTAGGATTCAGACTACGTCTATTTGGTCTATAGACACACTCAACGCCAAATAGCTGAAAAAAGTAGTGATAAAAATTAAAACATTAGGAAAGAGAGTTTGATTGAAGATCTATTGCCCATTGAAATGGTAGTCTCAAAATTTGTGACAGTACATGTACATCGTAAACTTGATCAGTTGTTGACCTATATCCAAAGCGACTCCGCCATCTTACTCTTGTCAAAGTCTAGTCTTTTTAATCTCTTTGTGATATCAAAGAAACCCATTGGCATCAAATGTCTTTTACCTGTCTGGACGAAGTTGCGCGCTTTTTGGACCAAGTAGGGCATTTATGGAAATAAATCGTGGTCAAAATGATGCAGCTAGATCGTACCGTCAAAGCGTTGATCGTAGCGTGATAACCTGGATCCTATCGTCGAAACGTGGATCGTATCGTCAAATGCTATGCGATGTCAAGCTAAATCGTTCCGTTACGCCACGATACGATTTGATCCAAACTCACGGCTCGATCCATGTCATCGTCCGATGAGTTACGAAGCGTAACAAGATTGGTGTTGATTTGTGATTCTTGGACCCTTTCCCATCAAATCAATTATCATCCATTAAACAGTTGTGAACACCCAATGAAAAACTGCACAGGATTCTAACTGTACCTGTTCACAAACTGGAAACACAAAATAAAGTCTTTACCTTTTGGAGATTGCAAGGGCAGGGATGGCTACAAATTCAAATTTTTAATTAAAGATTGACACATAATTCAGCAAAAATTTACGTAATACTCTTATAGATACTTAAAAGCAGAAAAAAACTTTCATGTATTTAAAATTGCAAGACTACACAATGAGTTGCTTGGGACGCGAAGAGGAACCGAATAGATATGAACCGTAGGTATACGATAATTACGGTATTCCGTTTTCCCACCCGTGTCCTAATACATAATCTTCATTTAATGGAGGGTTCCTTTAGACATTTCAATAAAAAAGGGTGATACCAGACAAAAAGCTTCGATAATATAGCAATATATATAGATGCATCTTCATTACTTCGAAACCCATAACGTCAGTTAAGTTGTGGCCAGGCGGGAAACCGGAAGATTTCCCATTGGGCCTTCTTCGTGATTCTTGTAAAATTCATGACGATATCTGACGTTTCGTCAATTTTGTTTGAATCATCCTTCTGTTGAAGTAGACTTTACATTCGCAGCTCAATGAAAAGCCAGGACTGGCAATTTCCTTATGAAAGATCTGCATTGAACTTGGAATTTATCAGGGTCAAACAAATTACCCAGATAAAACGGGCATTGCTTTTTGCTATAGAGGCAAGCAAAAAGACCGTCTCATGCTAACAATGGGCATTCTTATGACTTTTAGATAAAGAGGGGAACGCAAGTTATATTGGACTCTACGCCACTTAGGTCGATATAAAATGCAAGCGAAAAATTTTTATTAATCGTTGTGCGCAAAAAGATTAAAAAAGTTTTTTAAAATTCCTCCAACGATGGTTGAGGTGGTGTTGAAGAATGATTTCGTTTTCCAAATTATTGAAGGTCAAAGGCTTTTGATCATAAGCACGCTCTTTTCTTTTCTCCCCCCCCCCCCCCACTTGAAGCCACATTTTTCATGGAGTGTCAAAAGCATTGCAAACAACCAAATTCTCTCTAAAAGTATCAAATTTCATTAGGGGTGTCCCATTGCGCCCTGGCAATTGCATGTCTTAATAAAATCCTATTTTCTTCTTAACCTTCTACCATATTTAAGATGTTTTTTGACTTAATAAATTAGATGTTATAAATTTATCAAACGCGCATAACCTTTTACTTTGTTTAATAGAAATCCATGAATATCATGATTCAAATGTTTGAAATATAAAAACCTAAAATGCCATCATGTTCTACAGAAGCATATTAAGGGTGCAATCCTTATGCGATGGAAATCTAAAGCAAATGCGATGATGTGATATAATGTCAGCTTGCAATATAGCAGTTTGTAGTTTGCAAGAAATGGGTCAAGACAAAAAGTGTTCAATTTTGCCTCGAATTCCAATAAAAATAACGATCAAATCTGCAGTTCACTTCACTTGCATGCAGTCTTTTCAAACCAATTTTATTGCTTCATTGTTTTTGCACAAGTTTATAGTACTCATGTCCTTCAACAATAAAACATAAGGGTAGTCTTGAATATTATCAATACCTAAAATATCCAGTCTTTCTAAAAGCTACTTCGTCAAAGACTTATACAGTTAGTGTTGATTATGCAATTGGATATACTGATGGTAACCTTAGGTCTTTTTACGATGTTCAGATTTCAACGTCCTTTGAGAATGTCTAGTTCAGGGAACTAACAATGAGCTGAGGTATCTTTATCGGTATCTATATCTTAATGCACATCTTACGAAAATTATTAACAAGGGAATATCTGTTGAGAAAATTTCCCCTTCAAATTCTCCAAGCACATATTTCAGTATTATTAGGATTTTTGTATTGGCAAGGAGTTCTGACAAGCAATTGATTGAATCGAAATATGAGATAATGCTTACAAGTAATTCCATTTTCATTCATTTAAGGATGGTAGTCCTTCAGCTATAGCTGATTAACAATAGGTCCTCCACTTAAAGCTAAAACAGTAAAATAAAATATAAAGAATGCTTAAGTTGGCAAATACCGTATTTAAAAAAACTAAAAGAGAAAAAAGGTTAAAATAAAAAGAATGTTAGGAATGAAATAA
This sequence comes from Catostylus mosaicus, assembly GCA_964019065.1. NCBI lineage: Eukaryota > Metazoa > Cnidaria > Scyphozoa > Rhizostomeae > Catostylidae > Catostylus > Catostylus mosaicus. The sequence continues at coordinate 5,984,215 of OZ025189.1, read as the reverse complement.
TTTTGCTGAAAGTATGGAATCAAGAATCTCCCCCTTCCCACTCACTGAGGCTTAGCCCCCCCCCCCAATATGGATTATCTAGTTTTGAATTATGAGCCTATTGAAAAAAAGAAGAGGTACCAACACTAGGAAAAGAGTATTGTTCTGATATCATTTCTTCTGTCAAACCCCTTGAGACCACGGCAACACCCAATTTCATCAACCAAACCCACCGAAAGGGAATGGCAGATGGTGCAGTTTGCCCCTGGGCATCAGAGTTCAGGGGGCCTCATCAACTAATATCAATTTAATAATTTATAGTATCTTTAGATGTATGCAGGGAAGCTCCTGATAGGAGCAGCCTTCAAGGTTCTAAGAGTCCCTAAGGATTCATTTCCCTCAGATATCCTTGTTTTCTGTCCCTTTAGCTTGTTTCGAACACAGACACGAGGGGCCGTATTTTGCAGTTTAGCCCATGGGCCCTTTCCCCCTTTATTCCACTTTTTGCCTCTTATGGGCTTCGAAGTATGGTAGTTTCTTGTCTAGTATCGCCCTTTTTAAAGAAATTTTCGATAAACCCTAAATAAAATTTTACGTTTTAGCAGAAGAATTGGAAGACAATATAAGACCCTTTCCCCTCAAAATATTAGGGTCCGTCACAGGTTTATCATAAGGCTTGGCTTTAGCCCAACCTGGAAATTTCTACTGGCCTTAGAGCTGATTATAACTTAGAAAGTCCTGCTTTTGATTGGACACTGGCTAGTTTTCAGGTGTTTCACTGGTAGGCTCATCCGCAATCCTTAACCAAGTTGCCTCGATTTTTCTCCCCTTCCAGCCCTCCTCCCCCAAAAAACCCTGTTTTTGTTCGATTAGAAGAGAAAAATGAAGGAAGATGATGATTTAAAAACCACATTGCTTTTAATAGGGGTTTGGCAGAAAAGCGTTTTAATCCCCCGTGTTGTATCCTCAAGAATCTGTAAATTTTGAGATTGAGTTTACTTTGGGAGGGAGTTCGTAGTTTCTTTTAAAGCAAAGACCTTACAGATACTAAGCTATGTCTGAGATATAGACACCGAAAACAATTCTAAATTTCATAATCATGGATGAATTAATTTTTAGAATCAAAATAAGCATAATTTGCATGATATTAAAGACTTGATTTTACTCAATACAGACAATATCAATACAAGGATTGAAGGCTTTGCACTCTTCCAACTATGGATTATACTACATGCAGCAACGGGGTAAGCGGAGTCTTGTTTCAGCTAAATGCATAAAAATAGCACGAATAACTGATTAAATGGATATAAAACTAATTTTAAAGGATTAATGAATTTATGAAAAGTAAGATAAAGTTAATAAAATCAGAAAGCTTAACCAATATAGAAAGAAGCAAACTAGGCAGTAACTCTTTTTTGTTTTGAATGTTAACTTAGATTTTAATTTTCCGCGGTCCTTGATAGATGTTTTCAATCTCATTTATGAAGAAATTAGTGAAGAAGCATCTTGGAATTCATTGCTTACCTAATCGTACGAATGTGTCCGATCGTATGAATGGGACCATGTGTTGAGCATTGACTGGACGAGAAAATGTGAAAGCCCATTCAATAATTTGCATGCTGTAATGGATCATTTCTTTAGTTTCTAGCCACAAGCACTTTGGTCATGATGTTTATAGCAAAAGTATTTTATGGCAGGGGTTTTCTATACTGACATAAGCTGCTCGATGTTGCAATGTAACGATCTCTTCAGTAAACCTCCAAAAAAAATAGTAACTGAATCCGTTACAATAAAAACACTGTGCGCTAAAAAAATCTCAAATTAGAAACTTGGAAGGACAAGAAAGTTTCCCTTACTTAAATCTCTCGCGATTGTAAACAAAGGTTATGGAATTCTGATGAGAACAATCTCGCAATAGATCAAGAAGAGATGAAATAACATGCCACTGCGATGCAGTGCGTTGCCTTGGCTCATGTTTGAGTTGAAGCAATGAACAAATGGGCCTTAGCAAATGCTGGCATACATTTGAAGAAAAGCTCTTCATCTTACGTCAAAAATAAAGGAGAGTGGTGGCACGCAAAAAAGAGGGCAGATTGAGAAGCCCTGTATTCCAGCTCAAATGTTTCGCAAAAATGTCACTGTCAATTCAATTCTGCCATGGGTGATTAATATTGATTTCAATTTACGACTTAACAAATGCGTCTTTTTGCGCCTCAAGATAAATAGATATGCCTTTACGTAACGAAAAACATAAAAATTTGTTGGAATCACTGGAGCCAAATTCATTGAGGTGAACTGTATGCAAATGATCTTGATGCCACTTTCTTTCGCATATTAACGGGCAGCTTATAAATCTGCAAACTAGTATTCTGAAGATATGATTTGCTAGCATTGCTCTAATAGTATGTGAATTTTTTTCAAACAGAAAATGCATGCACTCTCAGCATACAATTCAGATCAAGTACAAATGATTATACTTACGGGCATAGCTATCCTTAATTTTGCTTGAAAGTATCAATGTTGTAGAATTGCTGTGATATTTTGACATTTTTCTTCTTCCAAAAGAAAAATGTCAAACAGCAACAAGAGTATTGATTTATTGAAATAATTACAGAAAATTTATTCCTTCTCCTCTCAATCTGTGCTACTGCACCTTTATCTTTCTTGATAATTTCATTGCATTCAAATACAGAAGTTGTGTGGCTTTGTAAGATGTATAGCAAAATGCCACGACTATGGTAAACAAGAAGGCTATCACATCAATACAGTGATACTGGAACCAATTAAGATTTTTAGCATAGGATTTCAGATGAGGTATACGTCCACCATTATCAATTACATATTGGATGACGTCACCAGCTTTTTCAACGTTCGTTCTTGGCCAACTTCTCATTAATTTTGAAGTCTTTATTGCGCTTTCTTTGTAGCTGCAAAAAAATTTCGTTTTTCTATTGCAATATTGATCAAACATATTTTTTAAGTAAGTGCAATCTTCTTTATCATTATTTACGCGTTGTTGAAGTGTTAAAATGTCATATGAATCTATTATCGCTTTTCTAGAATGTCCTACGTTAATCTGCATAATATTGCGTTCGTTAAGATTGCCAATAAGAGTAACATAGCATTCTGTTACTCAAAGTCGAATTAAAACAAAGTTTTCGATGCAAACGGTTTTGGTACGGTGGAGTAACTTCGTACACTGCAGGTATAATTTAAGCAAAAAGTACTGTTGTCTCATCCAACAGGCTGAATCTTAACTGGTTGGCCTTGGCATCTGTGTGTAACCTCAACTACAACTCATTACTTTCTTAGCAACCATCTTCTACCACTCACTGTCTTCTAAGCAACCCAGTCCCAACAGTCATTGCCTTCTTAGTAACTCTCTCTTACCATTCACTCATGGCATTATGAATGTGTCACGTAACTTCACTCCGGGAACCTCATTGCCACTTTTGTCTCTGGCGTAACATGATAACTTGTCCCCAATATTGTAATACAATGATATGTCTTTGAATCCGGAAGGCAAATTGGTAGCCTGTTTTTTACTTTATCTATTATATTGAGCGAAGGATTTTTCCAAGGTGCTGTTCTACCAAGGGGTCATCTTTTTGCTTAAATGTTAATATCAGAACGTTGATAACGTAATTGATCACAATTTACCTTGAGTTATTTATCACTTCCTCAATGGTCTTCTTCCATGTGTCTGCATCAGCTTCATATATATCGATAAATTTTGACATTTTAGTCTTCTTGCCAAATTTAATGCTGTTCTGAAAGCTGTCACCCATAATGCAAGCAGCAACAATAGGCACACCGTGGTATGCAGCTTCTGATGCACCATTTATCCCCATGTGACTGATAAATGCTTTCGTCTTGGCATGGCCAAGAAGGTCATTTTGTGGCAACCAATCAACAACTTTTAGGTTTGGAGGAACAATGGCATCTGCATTTACTAAAAGCAATCTTAGAATTAAACATAAGTTTGTACGAAAAATATAGACTGAAGGTAAAATATGAATGGCCAAAATTTTTTAAACTCATTCCAAAATATGCAGTTTCTTTATTTCTATCCAGACATAATCATCAATTCAATTAGAACCAATTTGATACCGTTAGTGTTTTTTATTTCTTGGAAAAAGAAAAACTATCCTAAAATCTTCTTCGGGAAATTCGTTAAAAAGCTGGCCGATGTAAAGACAATAAGTGCGTAAAGATTGTTTTGAGACACTTTGCGATTATCTGAAATGCTCTTGTCCGTAAGCCAGAAGCTAACTATTAAGCTTCGGTATTAGTTCAATATACTCAGAAAATTGAACTATTGATTTTAATGCATTAACAGCTAATGAGCCAATGCATGGTTGGTTTAAGCATGATAGAAAGCAAAGAAGGGAGATGTAACGAAGCTACTTGACTTTGTTCTGAAATCCACCGCAAACTTTTTATAAATTCAGGCGTACTTTTGTACAACAGCTATGAAGGAAAGGTTTTCTTCTGCTGCCGGAGGCCATCTTAGAACTTCGACGAAACAATTAATGCGAGGCTTAGTAGAAACTTGAATGTGAAACTGATGTAAGGGTCTCAATTTAAGGTTTTAATCAGGTGGTTTTCATAAGTAAAAACATTGATGCAAGAATTGTGAATATAAAAAAGGACAGAAAACGTTCCATCTCGATTGAAGGAACCCAAAAATTGCAGCAATTGATTGATTGATCTATTGATTGATAGATTGATAGAAAATGCGAAATCGCATCGGCTATATGAATCGTTAGCAAATCCTCTCTTATAGAGAAATTTGTCTCAAATTTAATTAATATCACACCCTTCCTCACCACCAATAATCTGCCAAATATATATACACGACTTACGTTCCACTTTCCAAATGAATTTCTGCTTGAGATTCGATATTGCCATTAAAATTCTCCCAATGATATGATGACTTAAACTTGATATTGCACTGCCAAATGAAATAACAACAACACCGGCATCACCAGAGCTTTGCATGAAATTTTCAAGATCTTCTGGTAGCCGGGCAGCTGGCTTTGGGGTAAATGGCCCAACCATGAACACATCTGAAAAAATAAATGACATCATATTTTGAATCATCACATATGAAAGCTGCTCGAGGGCTTGGTTAAGGGAAAGCATGGCGTACACCCCCTCCCTCCTTCCAAAACACACTCATTACGGGCTTATGATGATTATGGTCATCAGAAGTTTTATGATGCCAGCCACTATAATTTTCGCCCCCCCCCCCTTTATATTACTGGTTGTGTCTTCTCTGTAGCGGGCGCTAACTAGATGGAATTATTTAACTGTTATGTAGCTGTAACACCATTTTTCTGGCTTTCAAAGTGACTCAAGGATCCGAGTGGTTAACGGGCTTGGGATTGGGCTCTAGCCCTCAAGAACGTTGACCTCCTAATCAACAGGCAATTAGTATAATCTTAAGGGGATGAAAGTAGATTCTGCATTTTCATGAAATTGTTCAATAATGTAGAATAAAACATCTATCCAATGTTAATTCTTACTTGGCATGATTGGATGTACAAACTCGTAGGTAAAATCGACAGTGACAATATACACCTCAGCCTTGCTAAATAGAGTCGAAAACCATTCTTGTTTTGCACCATATTCATTTTGCAACGCCTTGAAATTGTAAGTTACGCCTACATCAACTGCGACATTTTTCACCAAGTACATTAAAAAGTTCTGTGTTCGTTTCAAAAATGACATTTCATCAGAAGTTTGGAGCCCAATGATTGGAACATAACTCGGTGGTAACGGAACATCAGCATATGAGCCAATAAGAGAAAAAGAAGCAGGGTGAAGTACAATGAATGGTTTGTTGAATATATGAGCAATATACGTCCCGCATTTGTTCATTGAGAATGTCACAATTAGATCTGCTTCTAAAATCAGTTGCTTTGTTTCTTCATTCAACAGGATGCTATAGCAGGTATCAAGTACAATCTTTAGAAAGTTCTTTACTGACATAATGTATGATAGGAGACCTGCTTGGTTCTCTCCTCCACTGAGTCGCTTTACTATTGAGAGCACGTCTTTGCCAGAGGAAAGTTCATATTCTACATGCTTTACAGGCGACTGTCTTCTTCGCAGCATAGATGTTGATAATATGGTAACCTAAATGAATGATAAAATGCCATTGAAATATTTGGACATCTTTTAGGAGTATTTTATGCATTTTTTACATGGCTGTCAAAGTGATAACCTACTTTGAAGCAGGAAGTTGAAAAGTTACTTAATTTCAATTGCACAGTCTGTGTATGTTTTCAAGGGGGATGGGTCAAATAGCAAATAAAGCAAGAGTCCTGTGGGTTTCATTTGGATAGATGTCAGGACGTCGCAAACCTGTGTATCACAGACACTAAACTTCTTTCCATCCACCCCCTTGCCCCATTGCGTGAATACTGGTACAATACGAGGTAAAACGGAAAAGGCATAAGATTTTGCAGACCTTGCAGATTTGCGTTTTTCAGATAGTAAACCTCTAACCGTTGGGGAGGGAAGTGCTTCTTTTCTTGCCTTCGTTGCTACTCATTTGTTAAAATTTTAGGTAAGGAGGGCAAGGAAATATGGAAAAAGCCATTAATGTCCAAAGATTTCTGCTAAGCACTGATATCAAAAATGAGGTGCTGGATTGAGAATGAATGGTACTTGATTAGTTTGCTCTATTTTGATATACTGCAGTTAGCATTTTACATGCTAAAGTATATGCTAGGATCTCCAAAATTTTTGAATCAATTTAAACTACATCATTATCACTACAATGCTTATTTTGAAGTAAAACTCTTTTTTCACTTTTTCTTTTGCTTGAAGAGCATCCCTTTCGCCCATATTTAAACTACTTTGGATTGACTCCCGATTTCAGTTGTAACAAACGGTACAAAAAAGCAATGATTCCGCCTTTTTTGGCTAATACGTAAATGGTTGCTATCTTGGATTGAATTAATCTCCGTCTCCAGTGTTTTAATTCAAAAACTAAAAACAATTGTATTGAAGTATTTAATTTGAACTTTGGTTTTAGACGATTATCCTACAGAAGAGGATTTGAATAATGCCATTTTACAACTCCGGGCTCATTCTATTAATATGCTATTTCATATTGACAAAAGGTGACCTAAAACTCGCTTTTACCATTCACCGACAACAAACGGCTACAACCATGATTCATTTTCAAAGGGCGGGCATACTGGGCAGCGTAATCTGTTGGTCAGAAATGTTCATACGATGAAGCTCACCATAAAACTCTGGCGATATTTTGTTATTGTTTTACAGCATTATTTGTAGACTGTTTGTTGCAGAGCGTTTCAGCACAGAAAAGAAATTGATTTCTATTCTGCGGTTTTAGACTCTCACAAAGAGTCCAAAGTATTTAGGAGCTTGCCGTTTCTTATGTGGTTTTTTTGTAGCTTACCGTTTCTCGTGAAACTCTACAGTACCCTGAATTACTCTGCGTTACTCTGCAATCTATAGTAGAGTGAGACACCCCAAGGGACTCTGTCGTATTTTGTGCTAGTACAATTTTGAGTACCTACAGCACCCTGCACCCTGTAATTATTGTTATAACGGGCCTTTGATGAAGATTCATTTAGATAAAAAGCACTAAGTGCTGAGTTCGCCTTGAAACCGGTAAAGGCTGTCCAAGAGCCGCAAGTTCATTAGGATAAGGAGAGGCGGGGAGTTTGATTCAAAACAACGGCGTTTTCGGCAGTGGAAGAGTGTTTTGTCGGAAAATGTTGCTAAACTTGTCGGCAAGTAAAGGACTGCACACCCTATTATTGGTAACTTCATCGTAGACACCCCCCTCCCTGAAATAATGACGGCTTTGAAGAATATATCGAATTTATAAATTGAAGGGGATAAATGATCCTCCCTGTGCTGTTAATTCAATTTAAACCTGATCATAAATATGACGTATGAAATGCGTTAGATATCAAAGCACTAATATGCCAACTAATTGGAAACATTGACTATATTGGAAACCTCCAAACTTCATTTCTACTAAGCACCAAAAGACAAAACCAACTAAGCACCAGAAACAGTAAACCTTCATAACAGATTTTTATAACTGTAACAAGAAAGCAGTGAAGCGCATTAGAGGTGTTATAGTCCCACCCTCTCCCCCCCCCCCACCACCTATTATTTCCAACAACTCAAAATTGGGTCAACAAATGTTTTATACACAAATATGAAATCGGACTAATAACCTGCAAAAAGGCCTAGACAAGAATGCCTAGAAAATTACGGGATGAAAAATAAAAATAAAATTTTGTAAATCCGGTCCAAAAAAATGAAAGACGGTCAAGCTAAATACACCCGCATTGAAATTCAAATGTGCACTCTGCAAACCATTCATGAACCTTGGATCGATAACAGTTGACTGATTACAGTTGACCATAAACCATCTCTGAATAGGGAAAGCCGCTCATTTGTAAGTTGACAGTAAAAAATATCGAAATCACATGAGTGGATCTAATTCTATTGTTTTCGAGAAAACCACATGAATACAATGAAATATGAACTGTACAATATAACTTTTGTATCCAAACAAATATGTTAAGTTTTAAACGTCAAAGGGTGACAGATATACCAGACTCAAATTACTTAAATAATATTATAAACTTAATATCCATATTATTATTACTAATACTGCCTCTTATTACTATAATCAATACTGCATATTATGTTATATGCTACATGAAACCTTTAAAGGCCTTGAGACTTGGTTAGGAACCTTTGAATGTAAGGCTGTAGAGACAAATGATATTTTGCTCTGCTATGTGAGTGCAGCGTAGGACATTGGAGTTTTAAGTGTGTGTCTACTTCCTGTCCCTATATTAGTAGGTGTTGCCAAAGAATGGATGATAAGAAAATTATTCGAGCTGAAAGTCGTAAATCTTGTAAAACAAGCAGACATGGAAGCCAGCTACTTTCATAAGAATTTGTATATTTTTCTGAACCAAGGACATTCTAAACCCCTGACATCCTGACATTTCTGAATATAATTCGGAATTGAATTACAGTTTTGTAAAGAAAGTCAGTAGAGAATTCGGGAGCTCTTAAAAGTTGGGAGACTAGGATTGATAGGAAGGAAACATCAATATTTAAAAAGGCGACCATTTCCTTGACTGATGTATGGCGTTGTAGCTTCGGATAAAATTTGATGAGTTTTAACTTTTAATCTTCTGCATTCATTATTATTTGTATTCTATTTTGCATTTCTTGCGATTGGCCACTTCTAATACAACACAAATGTTGATTATAAATTCAGTAATTTCGTAGTAAATCGCACATTATACTAAATCTGCACCAGTGCACCTTTAAGCCACGGCCGATGCAAATAGCATGAAAGAGTGATTTATTATTAAAATGGCAAAATACAAACTGTATGTCCCCTTTTATGCATCTCTTCAGCCAGATTCAGCATGTTGAAATACTGACTGCTCACAATAGGTAATGGCGTAAAAACAATCTTTGTTTTTTGTGGTAGTGTACCTGCTCCTAATCTTATTGATACTAGCATTAAGACTAATGTATATAGCCAAGCAGCCATTGCTTCGTTCGATGTGTTTTCAAACTATTATAAAATCGAGCAGTAATCATGTGTCTATCGTGATAATGTACGAACAGGTCACTCTGGCTAACCTCGGTTTCGAAATAATACTATTTTACAAAGCTTACCGCACACAGGAGAGATTTATTCCAGGGGGGGACACCCTATGTAAAACGACTCTAGATTTATGTGTCTGTATATATAATGATATCAATTTTTATCAATATGTATATAATCCTGATTGTTTGCTAACTGTTACGTTCATGTATATTTACATATATTTATAAAGCTTGGCACTTACAAAGAAGGCATTAAGCGGAAACAAAAATCAGAAGTCTCCCATGGGAATAAGCAGGGGCCGCGCAGCGGTCTTAAAGTGGAGGGGCTGATCGAGCCGCAGTGGTGGTCCGGGAGAATCCTCGGAAAATTCAATTAGAGCACGCCCTTATAGGGCCGGAGAACGCCCCCTATTCAAAAAGACTGCTTCTTTACGTCCTTGTTTATATAAAACAGTTCGGTTCAGAAAATATTTCAGTTGAAAATGCCATATTTTTGATAGCTTGTCGGACAATCCTGCTAGCACAATGGCTGAAATGTACGAAGAATGACCGACACATGTGCTATATCTAGAAGCGGGAACTCTAAAAGGGGGAATGAGGAATGGAGGAATGGGGGAATGGGGGAATGGGAGTTTTTCCAGTATGACTTATACACATAGACGTAGGAACCGAGGGGGCACAGAGGGCACGTGCCCCCCTACTTTTGAAAAATTCGGGTAGAGTGCCCCTTTAAAGCTTACAGTGTTGCCCTGTTTCTAACTAAAATGCACCTTCAAATAATCAGTGGCCACATGAAACGAGTTTCTAACGCATTCACCGCCACCCTTGGCTCTCCGAAGCAGTCTCTGACACTTTTCAGAAAACTTTTGAAGGTGCCCCTCAAACAGTGGCGTGGCGTGACGCACATTGTGCCCCTTAAGCGCAAAACTAAGGGTGCTCCTCAAAACTTGTGCCCCCCCTCTTTTATAATGCTTCCTACGTCCATCCTTCTACGTCAATGACATGGGCTACATTTGAGACACTGAATGTGTCAAAATTAGTTCAAGCTTTCCTTTCGTTTTCAATTATACCCGCTCAAAGGACGTGAATGATTTCTGAGCTGAATTGAATTCTCTAATACGCTGGACCAAACAATGGATATAGATTGTGGCTAGTAGTTTTCCGCCAAAACTGAATCAAAATTCTCTGCTGTCGTGTTGGTCGGATATTTAGATTTGGGATTTAGTTTCTGATACGGTTCAATTTACATAGAGTCTTGCAACCAAAGACCTTAAAAGTCGAGAGTTAAAAGGATAATTGTTTTTTTAAAGTTGTTTTGCGAGTTACCCTCAGAACTCAGCCTCGTATCGATTTCAGTCAGGAGAGGCCATTGAGAGAGGCTTTGTTGTTCATCGCTGGCCGTTTTCGTCAACAAGAATGAGTACTGCGGAGATCTTACAAATGTTTCCATTTACATCATGCGCAGAAATTCTGAGAGGGAGGTGGTAGCAGGGGTGGCGCCGGGATTTGCCCAACCGGGCTATATAGCCCGACAGGGGGGGTATAAAACAGGATACAGGGATGCCGGTAGCATTGAAGGGCCCAGGGGGTGCATTTTATACGAAAAGTTTTTATGGGATTGAGCAGGGCACTTATTGTCCCCCGCCATTTTGGGGCATCGCTGAGAAGATAACTTTCGAAAGTGCATCTCTTGGTTAATAAAAATCCGCTCTGAAAATGTTAGAAGACGTGAATGATTTCTGAGCTTATCGACGTGTGAAAATCACTTACAAGGTGGTCCAGATGGCAGTTTTGTTATGACTATGCAGCCATCTCTGGTTTTCCTTGCGTCCATCACACTTACCAATTGTTTGCATAATGGATTATTCAACCATTAACTTTGCACGAATAATCCTCTGTGTCTTTATTGGGCAGTGGCATTTATGTTCAAAGCGGCAGGAAATTATGTCTCATGTGCCAAGGCTCCCGAGCGCGAAAGCTCGACTGCAAGATGGTTTTGTGACATCACTAAAAGGATTTGACTAGGCTGCAGTTATAGATCTCAAGATTATCGTTGAGTCATGTTTACAGTTTTTAAAAGCACCTATCTTGTCAGTTTCGGATGTAAGGACGGTACCTCTATCACTTGCATCATTTGCATCAAGTCTGTATGACCATATCTGTAAGAGAGCTGCCAAGCGAATGGCTGAATATTTCTAGAAAAGGGGAGTTGTCGGATTAAGGGTTGTATAAATAAATATAATGAATCTTACCGTTCATTCGCCTATTTCATAATTTTGAAAGTTGATTTTATCTAGAACTTTAAGAACTCGCTAAACAACTTTAAAAAAACAATGATCCTTTTAACTCTCGACTTTTGAAGTCTATGGTTGCAAGTCTTTATGTAAACTGAACCGTATCAGAAACTAAATCCCAAATCTAAATATCAGACTAACACGACAACAGAGAATTTTGATTCAATATTAGAGAAAAACCATTAGCGACAAATTAACCGTTGTGTGGACAAGCGTGTTAGAGAATTTGAGAATTCAATTCAGCTCAGAAATCATTCACGTCCTTTGACCGGGTATAATTCAAAACCAAAAGGAAAGCATGGACTGATTTTGACACAATTAGTGTCTAAAATGTAGCCCCTTTCATTGACGTATAAGCATGGACGTAGGAAGCATTATAAAAGAGGGGGGCATAAGTTTTGAGGGCAGTGGCGTAACGGAGCAGTGTGGGCCCTTAGTCAAAGTAAGGGTGTTAGGGCCCCTTTCTTTAGCAAGTTTACAGGCTAGGCCTGAATTTACCCTTATTTGCATAAATTTTTTACATGCAATTTTTAAACATAATTAACTAACAACAACATAAGAATTATTAAGAAAAGCTTGTATCCGAAATATATTTCACAAAATTTCTTGAGGGCCCCCTAATTGTGTGGGGGCCCTTAGTTTTGCGCTTAAGGGGCACAATGTGCGTCACGCCACGCCACTGTTTGAGGGGCACCTTCAAAAGTTTTCTGAAAAGTGACAGAGACTGCTTCGGAGAGCCTAGGGTGGCGGTGAATGAATTAGAGGCTCATGTATGTAATTGCTTTTTCTGATTTCATGTAGCAACTGAGTATTGGAAGGTACATTTTAGTTATACGGTTGGCAAAACTGTAAGCTTTAAAGGGGCACTCTACCCGAATTTTTCAAAAGTAGGGGGGCACCTGCCCTCTGTGCCCCCTGTGCCCCCTCGGTTCCTATGTCTATGTGTATAGGTCATACTGGAAAAAACTCCCATTCCCCCAATCCCCATTCCTCCATTCCTCCTTCCCCCTCTTAGAGTTCCCACTTCTAGACATAGCCCCGAGACATGTACTTGGTAATATAAATATAAATATAAAATTTTTAGAACAATGACACGTCTCATTGATGGCTTGCATGTTAAACCTCCCTAAAACGTGCTTTTTTTTCCTCAAAATCAATTCAGAAAATGAAATGACCATTTCATAATTGAATTATGATCAAACCTGGCCTCCATTGCGGCATGGGATTATTACCTTAACTGCACCACAACGTTTCGGCACATTTTGAAATTGGCTACAAAAATAGGTAAAAAAATGATACAGGACAATTGCTCTTCCTATTTACAATTTTCATATGCAAGTTAAACAGTATCACGTGGATCCTGTCCTATCTTTAATTCTGTTTTTAAACTGTCTGTACTATTTTGACAACTGTACCATCAACCACAAGGAATTTTGCTAGTTGAGCGTAGGTCGGTCTCTGAGGATGAGCAAACTCTCGTGAACAAGTAAATCAAGTTCATTAGAAGTATCTTCCTTTCTCAATTCTCTAAATTCATCATATAATATTTGGCTCATTGTGGCTTTGGCCCTTAAACTTATACTCAGGCTTTGATTTCCAACAGATGTCTCATTCTGATATTGATGGGAATATCGTTTCAATCAAGGTTATTTCTTGGGATTTTTAGATCCCTGAAATTTCTTTCTTCTGTAGTTGGAATGCTTGGTGCTATGTTGATATTTATCCAAAGGTATTCTGGACATTGCCTGCTGATTATTTTGTATGTCATAACCGAATGATAAAACTTTGTTAGTTACTCAACGGCTAGCCAGTTATTAGACCAGTTGTCTTTTTCGCCTGGCCTTATCAATAATCGAGCGTACTCTGTCCTGTAGACATTGGAGTATATTCAGTTTTGATTTAGGAAGACTCCCCCAAATAACATTAGCTTATCTCAGATAGCCATCTGCTCGATAAGTGCACGGTACATATTGTCAAGCTGGGATTGTGAAATAAGATATTTGATATTTATTAGCGACTTTAAACCTCAACTAATGCTTCCTTTCACGTTGTTGAATTGATCATCCCGGTTAAGGCGGAGAGGTTGTGAGATTTCAACTTTATTTATCCTCTGTGGATAGCAAATAATAATTTATTAAGTTTTTTGGGTTTGCGCTTAGTTTGTTTATCTGCATCCATCCCGAAATATTTCTCATTTCTTAGTGGGCTTTTGCAAGTAGAATATCAATGTTACTTCAGTTTCAGTCTCAGTTTCATATAATTTCAAAATTCCTCTACATACAATCCCAAATGAAATACAATTAAATACAAGAGGCAAAACTAAGTAATACAAGACACCTACTACAACAGAAATCTAAAGGAAAACGTGATTACAACTTGAAGACAAAGGAATTGCATGGGGAATTTCTTAAAGGAGGGGCTCTCTCAGTAGCTAGGCTAATCGAGGAGAGAGCACCCCCTATTTATAACTAATTGGGTAAGTCTTTCAAAATATTCCAAAAATTATTAGAAAAATTTACCTTCTTAATATTTGACAGAGGTTGAAAGGGGACCTTTTATGATTTGTAGTTGTTATTAAAGAAAAAAGTTTTAAGTTTACGACAAAAAGTATAAGCAGAAGGTGAACTTTTTATCTCCAAGGGAATGTTATTCCAGCATTTTGCTCCAAAGTAACGAACGGACCTAAGACCATATTGAAGGTATTTTTCCGATTCTGAAATATATTATTAGTTGTTGCTTGCCGCGTATGATATAGATGAACAGATTCGACTAATTCAAGGAAGGAATGAAAACAGGAGGGAGAAATTTTATTGACACAATCATAAAAAAACATAACAATTTCAGCTGAAAAAGGTCATACAGCTTTAAAATCTTTAAATCAGAAAAGATTGGAGTGGAAGGAGAAGCAAAGTTTTGAAATGAAATTGCCTTTATTACCCTCTTCTGTAACAAAAACACAGGATTGATATAAGTCTCATAGGTAAGACCCCAAACTAATATATCATTCTGCAGGAAAGGTGAAAATAAGGAATTAAAAAGACCAATCAAAATGTTAATGGGTAAAAAATGTCCAACTTTGAAAAACATGCCACAAGTTCTAGCCAGTTTTTTTGACAATCCAGATCTAAGAAGAGAAATTATGCCATGTGTTTCAACTGGGAAAGAAGATGCAGTGAAGAAAGAGTTATGAACTCTATCCTTCATGAAATTAATGGGTGACTTATTAGATCTAGGGATATTTTTAGTGATATCACAAGAAACTGTAACAAAGTATTTATCAAAGATTTTAGAGTATTTAGAGTATTTAGCAATAACAACAGGATATGACTTAATATTCCCATTTGAATCTTTAAGTTTATTTATCTCATTAATATTGCTTGATTTTCTAATGCTTATAACAGATTTTATTCCTGACCACAGTTGTTTCATGTTGTTACTGTTTTTTTGAAAGTAATTGTAGAAATAGTTGGCTTTAATTTCTCTGAAGGACTCAGTAACCCGATTCCTAAACTTTTTATTCAGTTCTAAAACAGACTGGCTCTCATTCCTTTTTAGCTTTATCAGTATCTTATCTCTTATACGCATCATTTTTTGAATTCTAACATTAATCCATGGTTTATTCCTAAATTTAACATCTCTCTCTGACAGTTTCTTTAGTGGTGCATGATTTTTAATTAATTCATCAAGGCTGGATAAAAATCTATTGAATTTAGTATTTATATCTGAATTACTGTCATTCATGTAGCTCTGGTCCAGACTTGCAAAGTCATTTACAAGATTTTCTTCATTTAGTTTGGAGAAATCATGTTTAAAATATGAACAATTCTTATAGGACAAACCTGCTTGCTTTATAATCAGAAATTGTGGGAAATGATCAGTTATTTGGGTCATAATGTTACCACTTATAGTCTCATTGTCTGTGATGTTTGAAAAGATATTATCAATAAGGGAAGAAGAGTCCCTAGATGTCCTGGAGGGATGAATAATATAAGGAAGAAATTGTTTTGAGAAGAGAAAATTGACATAATTTGTAGTAGGAGTGTCAGAATTATAATTCAGAAGGTTAACATTGAAGTCTCCAAGGATAAAAACTTGTTTATTACACACAGCTGAATTGGACAAAATATCCTGCAGGTATTCACTAAAAGTGTCAATAGCTGAGCTTGGATGCCGGTAGGCACAACAGAATAAGTAATTTTTTCCATTCTTATTCTCAACTTCAATCCAAACTGACTCAAAGTCAGTGCTATTTCTTTCTAGATCTTGTCTATGAATTGGAGTAAGTCCTGACTTCACATAAAGTGCAACACCACCATTTTGACTATAGGACTGTTGAGGAACATAGCTATAACCAAAAATATCAACATTAGCTTTTAAAGGATTTTCAAAACAATTCCAAGTTTCAGAAACACCAATGACATCAAAGTTAATTTTCAGACTTGCAAGAGTTGAAACTAACTTATCATAATGAAGAGAATGACTTCTAATATTCATATGAAGTAAAGAAAAATCTTTTTCTGAAGTATCAAGTGTCCGTAAGTCCTGAAGAGTATGATAACTTGAATTAATTTTCGTAGGTAGATGTTCATCAATGTCGTAGTCACTTAAATTTGGCAAGTTTGTAAGACTAGAAGTAATTTCAAAAATGATGCTAGATGTTAATGTAACAAGTGTATCGTCTGCATGAATGCGAGCATTAGTTGGAAGTGGTTTTTCACTGAAACTCACAGTTTCCCACCGAAAATTAATTTTACAATTCTCCAGTTACTTCACAAATAATCTCTACTTTCAACTTGCACTAATATTTTTTTTTAATCAGATAGCAATTGAACTGTACTTCACAAAACAATTAAATATTTCCCCACAATACGCATGTACAACGCTCCTGGGAATATGAGTATAGAACAAAAATAATACACTGAACCCTGAGCATCAATGAATAGCCAACAACATGAGCAAAACTTTAACCACATGAGACCTATAATAACAATAAGCACATCATTTCAAACATTCGATACATTGTTGTTGTATCAGTTATGATGTCTTTGAGTGTTGCAGAGTAGAATCCCTTCAACGATCTTCGTCATCCTTTACAGCTAATGCGCCAGCTGCTGCAAATGAACAATTTTATGACGCCTGCACCACCCTCTTTGCCCAGCAATTTGGGAATTTTCAGGACAACAAATTAGGCAACTCCTCTGACAGTAAAACACCTTCATTCAATACACTATAGAAAACGATATCTTCCCCTAACTACGACTCAATCAATGTATAGAAATATAAATGAACCAAACTTCAATTTCTGCTGGTCGTTGTGTGGAGTCTGCAGTACTACCGCTTTGAATAAATACAGGAAATACAAAATCGAGCTGTTAGGATAGCTACAAATAGCCTTTACAAAGAGAACTTAGAGCACCAGTTCCGTCTCTAGATTGAAGAGCGAGTTGCAATATGCATTGAGATTTGCCTTAGGTTGAGATTGAGACTTCTAGAAATTCAAGGCTTCAAGAATTTGTGTGTTAATGCTTAATCATACTCCAAGAATCAATGAGAAAAATAAGTGGCACCATGGAGGAGAGGGCTCGGGAATAGGTCAACCCCAGCTATTTGCAAGGCTCGGTCCAAGATGACAGGTATATCATTTTTTGTGCCCGTGCTCTTATCCATCAACCAGTCTACATATCACATCCTACATTCTACATAGGTTTTGTTTTGGATTTTTATGTTGTTTAGTATAATGGAAAATAATGGTTATGTTCAGCAGCGTACCAAGGCATTGAAAGAGACACTACCTTTAGCTTTTCCTTTAGGGGGAGAGGATGGTTACTTTAGACTCGGTAATTGAAAATTTTAAAGCTTGTAGTCATACATTTGGAATGCTCACGAAAAGTAAAACCCATGAATCCGAGAGGTAAACACGCATTTGCATCTGTTTATTGTAATTTTACAAATTGATGTTAATAGAATGGCATTTTGTTTGGGGGGGGAGACAAGGTGGAATCCATGTACATATACTGGAAATCTGTAGCATGGACGTTGCACTTTTCATTTCAGCACAGGAACAAGTAATGATGATGACTCCTTTCTTTATAATTCGAATATTTGGAAATACCGGACATATCGATTCAATTTTTCACTTATACCAGGAGATGCTCGTTGCAATGTATATAAGATTGCTCCCAAACAAAGTTCAACTGATTGCTGTAGTTAATGAAAGTAAGGCTTTGCTGTGTTCAAATAACCAATCAAACTGTTGCATTGCTATAAAGAAGTATTCATCTTTGCTATGCTGCAAGTTCCTCAGAGATAAGATGGTAATATAATCTACAAATACGTGCCAATATTAAAGAGGCTCTGACCTGATGTATCTAGCCCTTATATGGAAGTGTCTTCCTATGAAGTCTCCATCAACAAGTATTCTGTTAGCAAGTTGCCGATGTTCTATTATTTGGCTTTCATTTGTGAAGTGAAACTTTGGCCTCACCCAAAAAAACGTGTATGCCATTGACTGCGTTTTTACCCGATCTTTTTTGTGGTCATTTAGCAAATAAATTGTTTCGGTTATCTAGTGAAAAAGATAGAACACTAATCATTTGATTTCATCTTAAATGCAATTCGTATTTTCAAGTTTCATATTTTACAAAACGGCGCGCCATATATGGCTGCTCATGTGAGAATGCGATTCTCGCTCCATCATACAAAACATCAAAGTATATTTTCTGCTGAAATAGGTATGGGAGTACATAATCAGCATCATTTAAAAAAAATGACATTTCATTTACATGCAAATGCTATCACGACAATTAGATTTCTTGGCAGTCAGTTTCTAAATGAATAGTTGAAGCTATATCTAATGTAGTCCTGTTAGAATAGAACTGCTTTGATAGCTATTTTGTTAATATTATCATTATTATTACTATTATAATCAAGTTTCTTGCCATTGATACAATAAAACGTAATATACTAGTTCAAACCATATATTCAAGTAATAAAAGCATAGCATGAAAAGGAAGTCAGTTTTATGACCCAAGAACCCAATTTCAATTTTATGACTAACATTATTTTGTTCCTAACTTCATAGTTTTCATATGCTTTTTTGCCCAACCAAATGTTCACGCTTGTTTTTTAATGTTACTTTTTCCAAAGAGAGGCAACTCTGAATCAAAGTAAAATATTTCTATGTGTGGTTGCAGTTCATTTTGATAGTTGCCAGCGGCGGACCCAGAACTGGAAAAATGAGGGGGTTAGGGGCGTGGCTATGAAAATGTTTCCATGACAACGCCCTTCAAACTCTCAGAAAACGCACAAAACGCCCTTTTCGCTAAATCTAAAATATATTTTTGTTGCAAACATTCATTAGATCGCTTAATTATATTACAAAAGTGCTAGATCTGGCGCACCCCACCTGAGAGGCCATTTGTTTTCCATTCTTGTGCGAATCGCAGGAATCAATATTTGGAAAAATGGGGGTCCGTCATTCCCCGTCCCCCCCCCCTATGGCTCCACCATCGGCAGTTGCAACAAATTTTTTGTTCTTAATTCATATTTTACGTGCTTTCTTTCAAAGAGTGTCAACATGAATGATGGAAGTACTTGTGAAAGGCACTTATGGATTTAATGCATTAAATTTTGGAGGTTTTTGGGGGACCTTTTGCTTACCTGCTCTTTCTAGATTGCATTTCAAGTTTCATATTAAAGTCATTTTGCATGACGCTCTATTTTTAACACGCTTTACCTGATGGCTGAATGATACTTGAATAAACAAGTCTTATTGAATAATACGAGAAGTCGGAAAAAAGAAATCCCAATTCTAAGCTGTAAAATATGACTCTCTAGATCTCATATTAATTGCAAGAAAACTAACTGCCTATCAGAGCTGATTCGTCGTTATTTCCTATTGTATGCACTCGGCTCCTTTTGTTGCTTGATCATCCCTTTTAATCCTGATCCATGCTTATGTCCAGCAGTGGCGCAAGGAGAGATTATCACTAGTCAGTTGTAATGATCACTTTACCATACGAAAAAAGGACTGCGCATATGTCAAAGTGAATTAGTAGAGAGCACCAACTGACCTGCTTAAAAACGGACAGCATTTTCAGCCTGCAGTTCTGTACTTCTGTAATTTTCAAATGTTAATTCATATTCGTCTTTTTTTTGTAAATTTGTAGCTAGTCGGCTTTTTTTCAATAACCATTAATTAATACTTACGTGAAAACATATTAAAACGATTTTTTTGGTACCAAAAATTCAAGAAAATAGATGTAGGAGATGGGCACGCAATAAAGTCAATATAGACAGAGAGTATATTTTATCCTTAGATATGTATTATAATTAAGATACACAATGCTGTGTTTTGAAATGAGTAAATTGCAATAAATGTTGCTAGTTCAGAGGAAAATTGGAAAATTATATTTCTTTTCAACTTAATTATTTGAAACAAATCAGCATGCTATTTCAAAGCCGCATTCATCAAAACAAATGAAAGTGAATAATACTTGCGATATAATCATCAATATTGATGATTAGCTATTGAATGTAATGAGGATGTAGCGATAAATGTAGTCAGGAAAGTATAACATGGAAAATCAATCCATTTATTATCTCCAGAGAGCAGTGGAAATGATAAAAATGCAACTCACTTGCATTCATTTGTAGACCTAAAGCCCCATCTCAATTGATGTAACACTGGATTTTTAAAACCAATTTCCTTTTTGAAATGTAAATTTTAGTTGGTTTTTTTAAACAGTGATGCTTTGCTGGTGTTTAGCCTTCATAAGTAACTAATAAATGTTGATTTTTATACATTATTGTGAAGGTTAGTTCGAGTAAGTTGTCCATAGCTGAATTTTCCTTGCATAAGGTTCCAAAGGCATTTTATAAAAGTTTACAACAGTATGCTGATGCTTTATTGTTGTGTGTTTTCTCAATCTTTTTATTATTTTGCTCAATAGAAGGATGTTGTTGTTATGTTGAGAGCCATTAAATTAGGGGATGCGCAAGACTTTTCACTTCTGCATATGAACGATGTCAGAAATTTTTCTACCATTCTTAGCCAATAATTTTGATCAAGAATGGTCAATCCTTGAAAAAGAGCAATGTATCAAAAATTGCTCAATTGTTATATACTGTTTTACATCTTATTTGATTATAGATCTTTTGAGTAAACAGCAATCTTTATTTTCCATGATGCCTAACATTCATTAAGAGCTTCAGCATTGCAAATGGTAAGAATTTCATTAACTCAATCGTCCTTGATATAAACGATAATTTCAATCCCAACTGACTATCCACAAAGTGCAACTATTCCTGAACGCGTTTACAGGCCCATTCTAGTCATGTTGAATAAAACGAGGAGTTAGAAAATGCAGTTCCTACTCTTAGCGCTAAAACAAGGCTCTCGGGATCTTATCTTAATGGATAAAGACCAACTGGCTATCAGAACTCATTCATTATTTCTTCCTATTGCATCCACTCGGCACTATTTGTTGACAGATTATCCTCTTTAAAACTGAACCACGCTTATTTTTAGCAGTGCCGCTTGGAGAGATCACCACTGATTACTTGTGCCGACTTACTAACCATACTGAAATCAAAGGCCAGTGCATATGTCTAAAATGATGAGGATTTAATCAGTAGATAGCACCAATTACCCTTTTTAAAAGCGAGTAGCATTTTACAAACAATTGTTGTAATAACATACTTTATTTAGTCATTTTTCAAGGTCATACATTGAAAAGTTCATCGCCTTTGCACTATTTTAAACACTACATCTACTACATAATTTTTCTGTGTCTTAGCAGGATTTAAATAGAGTAGCAACTATTGATGTACATAAAAGGTACTGCCAATTACTCCCAATGTTTATTAGTGGTTGAGTTTTCCAAGCAATAAGTTGTATCAATGTGTTTCAAGGAGGCCCGGTGTCTGATATCAAAAACGTTGAGTGCGTATGAGAAGAATTGCAGTTTACCTCCTCATGAATTTTGGTTTTGAGCTCTTCTGAAAATTGTACACGTAATAGGAAATTTTCTTATTTTCATTGTCCCTTTTTAAATCTTTTCAATTTCAATTAAATATTGTATAAAAATTTCCATGAAATACGTAAGACTGAAGGCAACTGCTCGGCTTTGTGTTGGCCTAAGTACGAAGTTAGAGCAAATTTTCCGTTGCAATTTTCTACAGTAAATGTATTAACACCGTTCTTGCAAAATGCAGAAATGCTCCAGTTATACTTTGCATTGGCACTATAGATTAAAGGTGTGCTCTAAAACGTTTCTGAAACGCTACACTTTAAAAAACAGCGATGACGATTGAACGTTTGCAATCAATTTAGCAAATTAGGCTCATTGTTTTTGAATGGTACTCCCTAACTTTCTCTTATTTCTTCCTACGTTTTCTACTGCTTTGCACTTTGGAAAATGTTAGTTTTTCAAAAAACATTTGTCTATGATGCAATTCTCAAAAATTTGTCCCCTCTATTTTTTAAAATAAAATTGGTAATTAAATCTTACTCGCCGATCAACTATTGTCATTTTAAATTTACTACTTCACTATCAGTTGTGAATTGTAAGAATGATGTTTTTAGAACGCCAATGCTAATTATAAGTAAAAATTTGAAAAAAAAAGTTCAATTATTGTGCAGGGTTATTTGCAAGCCTTCTGACCTTCAATACAATCAATTCAAAATGAATCTTTATAAATTCTTCCAATGCCAATGATTTCAGCTTTTAGTTTTGCATGATCTTCCATCACGTTCTTCATCCATCCAATTGAATTTTTCCGATTAACCAGTGTTCTTTCATTCTCTGTTATGTCATGTTGCAATTTAGTCTTCTCCTTTGAAAATCTTTCCTCAAATAGCGAAGGTAGTTGAATTTCTGAGGCTGTTAATTGCAGGCAAACTTAGCAAAGCGTTATGTGACATCCAAATCGCTGCCTCCAAAATAGTAGACGGGGCTAGAATTGCAAAGCATGTCGGTTGATATCTCACCGACGATGTATTTTATTGACAACGAAGCGAAAAATATTTTGCTGATTTTACATCAAGTACCTCATTTGATAAGTCGTGGTATGAGCATCCAGTAAGTCAATTTATTGTTGAATGACTTCTGGTCTAAGTCTAAGGGTCTACTACAATACATATTTCGTGATACTTTATTTAAATCGAATATGATTTTTTGAGTATGATAAGAACGGAGTTTTTGATATGTATGAGGTGATTATAATTTTGACGATGGGTTTGCAGCTTTGAGACTACACCAAGCATGAATTTTTTTTAAACAAAATTTTTAATTGAAATATTGCTTTTGAATAAAGAACATAGATTGTTTCAAAATCTACACAAATTCTGGTGCAATTTTCAAATATTCAGAAACATATTTCTTATGAGTGAAATGCAGTTTTACTTGTAGACAATGTTTCACGCATCTACATGATACATGGTGTTTCAAATATAAACATGAGCAACTTTTTCATGCTATGTTCGATCCTGATTGAAATATCTATTTTTTATTTTATAAATCTGGCATGAATTAATGATCACTTTGGCACACCAATCGATTCAATATCTGCTCATAATGGTTTGCTACCTTGCCCAGCTGCTCCAGGGAATCACCACCTGTCCTTCAGCCATCTGCTCAGATAAGCTAAAATAAGCTCAGTTTAGATAAGCTCAGGTAAGATACAGAAGCACTTCTTGACTGATATAATGGCGTATCATAATGAAACATTCCCTGGATGCAATGAAGGAACTTTTCCTTTCGTCATGGGACTCTTGTTTTTGGTGTTTGTTCTTCCATTACATTGTCTTATTGGAAAGATTCTTTGGAAAGACGCAGAACTAACGTTGCCTCGTCATAAAATAATGCTATCTCTGACAGCATCTGATTCCTTGCAGATCTTTAGCATATCGTGTTCTATGATAGCGGTCATGGCTTTCAGTTCACAACCATATGAAGAATCTGCGTGCAATATAGTGAATGGCATACTGCTCTTTTTTGCAACCATGACAATGACAGTTTCCAGCCTCAGCATCATAACCCTGTCAATAGAAAGATACATTTCATGCATCTACAGCTTTTACATACATCAGATTATGACAACAAAAAGAGTGATTTTCGTCATATGTACCCAGTGGCTTATTGCTCTTGGTTTTGGAGCAGTTGCTGTTTATATGCAAGCCATCAGTGTATCATCATCAACATCCGTTTTTGATTCGTTGATTGCACGATCTACCACCGTACTGATTGTTATTCCATCGGCGACGCTAATAATTCCAATTCAACTACGACTATACTTTTTCAGCCGTTCGAAGCTTGTTAGAGTGCATGCAGTTGGGACATTCGGCAATGCAGCTGAATTGATAGATTTTCGAAAGAGGCAGCTTAAAGTCACATTTGTTGCTAGCATAGTTGCGATGGCTTACATTATTTGCATGTTACCACTTGCCATTTCATTTGCTGTTGAGTGGAAGGATGGTGTGATTAAGTCAAATGTACCGAATGTAATCAAAGTTTTGGCTTTGTCAAATACATTGGCTGATCCTCTTTTATACGGGATTGGAATCGCTGATACAAGAAAGCTGGTCTGGAAGAATATCAAAGCAGGAAGAGATTTTCTTTTTCAGAGACAGTAATTAAAACCTGTATTTTAGAACAGAATAAGAGTTTACCGTTTGATCTGATGAATCAACATTTTCAAGACAAAAGACTACATTGCCATCACGAAAGTCATCAATTAGACATCTTTTGTAAATAGTATTACCTTATTCTAATTACATATTTACTAATATTCCTTCTATCAGAGATAGCAACTGCATTGCTAGTCATAAGTCCTGTTTAGAGAAGGCCGTTTGGTGTGGTGTGTTGCATCAATAAGTTATAAAGGCTAGCTGCGCCAATTGCCAAAGAAAGAGAAGGAACATTGATATCCTTTTGGTTTGTTAATATATCTGCTCATGTACACGATAATAATTAGGCATCACCAATATGCATTTTGCAAAGGAAAAGTTCATAATTTACTGATTTCCTATGAGACACTTCATATCAAAATGGCGCGTTCCTTACAAATTTTGCGTTATTGCAAATGTAATATAGTAATCTTTGATTGTATTCCAATTAGTGTATTTACAGTCATTTAGAATTTTTCGGTCTTGTTTATTCGATTGCAGTGAATGTGCTTTATTCTATATTTTGTTTTTCATTTCATTTTATCTTTCATCGATTATGATTCCTTATTAGTTATATTGATAATCAGTATTACATCCTCAAAAAAGGAGTCAGTTACTTTAAACTAAACAAAACTTTTACTTTATGTGCAGTTGTCAGTTATTTGTGTTTCACATTCTAACGCTCAAGGCTTGGTTTCCATATCGTCGTAAGCGATGGGGACGTGTCCCACTGATATCGTCGGAGGGCTGGTCTTGTAATTTGACAGTGTAATTTTGAGTCTCGAATGCATTATTATGAATCTCCAAATGAAGAATTGAGCGACCCCGTCGTCGCCGATCACAAATTTATGGTTTCCATTTAGAAAACTGTCCCCCCATCGACGGGGACACGACGGCGATGCATCGGGGACGTTCTCGAAAGTTGAAAACAGTTCAACATTTTTTTATCTCTACGGGAACGTCGGCCACATGAAGGGGACTTCGGGGACATCACTATAAACGCGTTTCCATATCGTCGTAAGCGTCCCAGCAGCATCGCCGATCCTCTGCTGGGACACGTCCCCGTCGCTTACGACGATTTTGAAACCAGACTTAAAAGTACCTCAACACATGTCCTTAAAGATACATAGGCAAATCGATCATAAACATGTTTTTATTCCTTTTTTATATAGATTCATTTTGGTGTCTTTTGAAGATTAATAATTTCTCCTGATTCACCTACCTTGCAGTGCAAGTTAATAATTTATGATGTCAGTCGCTGTTCAACAGTGCAGATCATTCTACCATTCTCAACTAACAGTAATTTGCAAATCTGAAAACCGAGCTAACTGAGAGAAAGCGATAACGTCAATTTATGCTAGCTAATCAAATATTGCAAATATATAAGCCAACAAAATACATTGTCGGTTAGATATTCTGATATTCTCCGCTAGATGATTTATCTATTGTTTTCATTCTCTGAAAAATTTCAAGTGACTTTTATTATGCTAAAATAAATTAAATTTTTTTGTGTACTTTGAAGCATCCTCAAATATGTCCATAGAATCCATAGAAGCAAGGGATGAAAGGGGTCCTGTGGGTTGCCACAGGCCCTCACAAAATGTGAAGCACCTCACCTTTCGTTGCAGGCCAGGAACAAACGTTGAAGAGCGTCTCTTTGGAGCATACACAAACATGCACAATTTCCGCAGATTTGTGCGTATCTCAGACACCAAATATTTTGTCATAAGGGGGGAGCGACCGCCCCCTTGCCCCCTCTTGCTGCGCTACTGTATATAATTTTAGTAGCTGGTCAACAGCTCAGATCAAGCTACCATACTCAACTAAAAGCAATTTTCAAATCTCAAATTGAATATCAAATAATTTCAATGCGAGCTTACATTTTGGTCAAAATTCGATTACTTTTAAGCTATTACCATTCCATATAATAAGTTTAAAAATATCTTCAACATGTCCATAGAATTTACTGAATGATCGAGGTAGCAAATACAAACCTAGGGTTGATGTGAATTCAGTCATTCTTAGCCATATGATAAAACGTTTTCTTAAAATGACAAATTATGGAAGTTGATTCATTATACAAATATTGACCCCCAAGAATTAATTCTTCTTAATGAAAAGCTATCAAAATCAAGTGACTCTAATGATGAACAAGACTTCATGAGATACATCTTTTTATCGATAAGTTAATACATTATATAAAACAATATTTTTGCAACAATTACAGTTTCTATTAAACACCATATCAGTGGGTATAAAGACACAAGGTTTCAGACAGATATGCTTTGAACCGAACCAAAGACAAAGGCTTTTTTGCTGCCTTTCCAGAAAAAGACAATTTGCAAATATCCGTGACTTATTTCTTGTATATTTAGACAGGGAACGTAACGAATATTTAATTTTATTGACATTTGAAAAGCATGATAAGTTGCGTCTTTTAGCAACAGTGGCAATGCATTAGTCACTGAAGATAACAGACACCTCAATTCTAGACGATTTGTTAATTTATAACAGCCAAAAACTGGAAGCAAGCTTCATCTTTGTCACAAAATATAATTATTTCCTTTAATTTTTTCAATTACTTCACGCGGTGTCCTTCGTTTGAACCTTCGTTGCATTGGGAAATTTTCTAAACATTTACACAGCATAAACATGAGATAATGGCTTTAAAAATAACCATTTTTGCTTCTAAAAAGGGCTTTACTTAAATTTTTTTGTGCGGTAGACACCAGGCCCTATATTTTTACACTTCTCATATTTAAGCCCCGTCCCCCCTCTTCATTAAATCGCTCCGCGGTCCCTGATTATGTTGCCAGCCAAAACCAAATATTTAATTTCAGTGAATTTAAAATATGACGTTGTGCTATTAGCAGATACAGGCGTTCGCACCATTCTTACGTAAGGCTGTCAAGTTTTCGTTCAGAAATAAAGCGAAATAGATCTGTGAAAACATAGATGTGAGTCTTATTTGTTGTTTTCATTCAGTGATAACGTATTTTGCAACCTTAACTGACTTAACTAGTATTCTGAAAAGAACCACCATGAATTCAACTACGGTTTTGAAAAAACAGCTATGCTTGAAGGTTAGCTTGAACACATGTCTTAAGTTAACACCAGCC
Source organism: Catostylus mosaicus (assembly GCA_964019065.1). Lineage (NCBI taxonomy): Eukaryota > Metazoa > Cnidaria > Scyphozoa > Rhizostomeae > Catostylidae > Catostylus > Catostylus mosaicus. The sequence continues at coordinate 5,956,523 of OZ025189.1, read as the reverse complement.
TCTCATGGTTGTGCATTATAATGTCATCATATATATGAGAAAATTTTTGCAAGTTTAATTTTTTCCACCAATGATTGGATCTTTTCTCTTTAAATTGACAAAACAATGTTGTTTCCTCTAGGATCATTTCTGATAGAAATTGCCTGGTACAATGCATTTTCCCTTGCTGTTTCTGGAGATGAACGCCTTTCTCCTCTTCATAGCTCTTACCTCTGCTGAGCTGGTTTTACATACACATCATTATGCAACCCCCATGCATTAGATGAACTTCATATCAAACAAAAATTTTCAGGGTTGCTTGAAACCATAGGCGCCGACTTTTGATTTTAGCAGGGGGGCTGAAACTAGAAATGTAAAACAATTACATACCAAATTCTCTAAATTATCAGTTATAAAGGCACAGTTTGGTTCTTTGATTAACGATGTATTGTATCCTATTCATTAAAAATAGATGAAGATACTATGCCTATTCGGGAAATTAAGCTAAAAAGCGATAAAGAGCAAATTTTTGAAAATTTCTCAGAGGGGGCTCAGCCCCCCCGTAGCAGTTTCCAGGGGTGGCTCGAGCTCCCAAGCCCCCACGTAGTCGGCACCTATGCTTGAAACATTATTTCCTTTCTGCTACCTTCTGAAAGCAGTGATGTTCAATGAGAAATCTTCAAACTATGTTGAGTGTCAAAATAGTGTCAAGTCAAAATAAACAAAACCAGTCAAAACAAACAAAACCAAAATTTCATTCAGTTTTTGCAGAGCATCCAAATTAACCAATTTGCCGGACAATAATGCCAGTCACTAATGTGCAGGTACCTAGCCATGTGTTTTAAAATGTAGGGAGGGGGGTTGCCAATTTTGGCAACTCATGGTGAGCCAGTTTCACGTTAAAATAGTTCTGTCTCTAATACCCAAACGAATAAGAAGTGAAGATGGTTTTGGGAACGGCACAGTGGGGTTAGAGCCTGTGTTTTAGCTATTTTGCTGTTGTTAGTGCTGTTAGTTTTTTAAATTTTTGAAGCCCTGGATCTTATCTTAGTTGGGCGTGACAATCGTAAGAAAAGGCCATGACATCATCTCAGTAAGTTGACTGTAAGGCAGTCAGTATTTTGTCTGGATCCGCCATTGGCTAAAGTATAAATGTAAAATTTGAAGATACAATGTCACTCCCATATCGATATGAGACAGCAAGGGCAGAATGTAACAGTGGCACAATGGCAACTTTAAAATATATACTAAGCAAAATACAAAACAACTATTTTGAGTATAGTTTTTGGAGGCTCTTGATATTTCAATATGAAAATAGTTCTTGAAGAAAACGGTTCTTGATATTTCACTTTCTTAAGTTTTTCTCAAGTTTTGCATCGACTGTTGAATCAAGAAAGTTTAAGAATGATAACAAAGAAAAATTTTAAAATTATAAATAATGTTTTACATTATCTAAAAACCAATCAGATCAAGATTGATCCAGGTCGAAGATTGATAAACATAGAAAGTTTTTAAATCACTGGTACATTTTGTGAAAATGCAATGCAACATATATCAAAACGTAATTCAAGAAGAAGTACAGGATTTTGATCATAGAGAAAACGGAGACACATTGCTCCGATGATTCACCCAAAATATGCAAAAGAATGGGATTCGATAATGACAATGCATTATAGCTGCCGCCATCTGTATTAATTACATTTGATGAAACCAGAGATAGAAAAGGTACCTGATTGTGATTCTATAGTGGAATCCATCCGCAAAAGACGTTGGCTAATTAAAGTTGAAGCAGACGCTGTTTTAGATAAAATGCTACTTTCTTGTACGATATAATTTCTGGAGCAATATATGATGATGTTAAAACCGTAACAAACAAACCAAAAACTCTCATGACCTGGGTCTTGCTTCTCCATTACAGGATATCGAGGAAAATTTTATCATTCAAGCCAACAAAGATCAGATATTTCACAGTTCAAATTTTATTTCAGATGTAATTTTGAAAGATAATAATTTCATTATAAGCTTAGATGAATAACTCTACCTAACTGGTCAGACAACAAATTGAATCGGTGCCCTGGAATGTCTTGGTTGGCTAGGATGACTCTATTATTAGTTAAACAGGTGTAATGAGCTGAACGAAAGCTGTGTGATGAGCTGAAGTATGTCCATAAAGAACGTTCTTATTTTTTCATTTTTCATTTATTAGAACATTTCTTCCATAACCATGGGCTCTAGGGATTGCAAAACACGCCGTGAAATCTGTGCGCAGGCTCTAGGGAACCCAGCATCGTGAACGATACCCAAATGAGTAGAGTAAAGTATTCCTTTATTAAAATCCAAACAGAATTGAGAGCATAGAGTTTTCCAACAAATAGGCAAAACAAGAATAAATCTGCAGCAACGAAAACATTCGCATTCTTAGCTTACAAAAAGGATTTTATTTTATGACTACAATTTTGATAACAAAATTTCTAAGAAAGATTTCAGTTAAATAATACATTTGTAATTCCATTTCCGTAACTCCTTTACATGTTTGTTACCTGATTAATGTTTTCATGTAAAGGGGCACAAGTTAGTCATTATCTTAGCTCCCTGTGATCCCCTCCCTGTGGTGAAGTATTCTTTGTAAAGAAATTAGGAAATATAGTAGGATGTAGTGGTTAACCTAAATTGTAAAATTTTTGTATTACACTTACGTTGCAAAAGTATGGAAACGATTCGTATTTTACCGCACGAATAATATGGCGCTTTGAATGTGATTAAAAATTAAAATTCAAGTTTCTACGCCATTTTTGCAGCTAAACGCTTGTAACTCTCTTTAAAGCTCAAGCGAAAAGCAAAAGAAACCACAGAGCTAAGTTTTTAAGAAAAAAGTTTTAAAATGAAGAACATAGTTTAGGAAGACACGAGGGTGGTCAGAAAACGAAAAATGTCAAATCAACTTACATCGGTAAAAAACAAATGAGTAAAACAAAATTTTCCTGGGAAACATCAATCAAAAAAATTGTATTCACAAAGCCGTTAGTCTGAAATTTCTGTTAAACGTCCAATAATGCTAATTTTAACTGTGTGCGCAAAGAGGCAATGATTTGAAAAATCCACCGCTCTAGAGGCATATTTCGCGAGGCTTGCTTGCAGTTTCCATACATTACCCGCTCTGTAAACAATCAATGTTTTTGCCATTTTGTTCTAATCTTAATTTGATTCTGAGCATCCAATGAGCTATTTTAAGCAACAAGGCTGCAATTGAGTTTTGAATTACAAATTGATATGACATCTTCGCCTTAATTTTTGAGATTTTACTTCAAACTCCTTGTTCAGCATTTCTGCCGAGGCTCTGCCAATAGTAGGATATCAAACCATGAAAGTTCTGTGAATTGTTCCAATTATTAGTTAAGCAGTAGAGCAAACCAAAAGCCTTGCGTTTCATTTTCGAAGAAAAAAAACAGTTCAAAATATTTCTGGCTTCTAATTTTAGTAATCAATTTCTGAGTGAACAACGCCTGTTTTTTGACAACAATGTTACTTAACAAAATATCAAATTTTTGTTATTTTGCGGGACAATTTCAAAATTATATTTTTGATGAATGAGAAAATCAAAACATGTGCTTGAACTTGTTAAGGTTTCATAATTAACAACAATGAAAGTACGAGCAACAAATATTCCTCTTTTTCAGCGCAAACAGGAAAAGTAATACTTCCAGCAAAATCAATAAAATATCAAAATATCCATTAATGGACCCGGATCTAGGGGGGCTTAAACTCTGCAAAAACAGCTCTTATCCGAAATTTGATAAAAAAGGTAACAAATTTTACAATATATATCAGGAAAAAACTTTAGTTTAGGTAGAAATTTTACCGTCAATATGTGCCTTCTTCTCTTAATGAAACCTCAAAGTAAGTTGCTCTGAACAGCATACTAACTGCAGATTCTTTGGTCAGATATTTTCTAATTCATAGAATGGGTTCCAAATGAATGAACATTTTTAGTTAGACCACGATTAATTGACCAACGTGAAGAAAGTAATTTCAACTAGTTTTGCTGCAGATTTGCATTAGTAAAGAAACATCTGTCATATTTTGCAGTTTTCTCGAAAACCTACGACATATGAATCAAAATTTGACAAAATAGCGAGAATAATAAGTGATGTGCATCCCACGTTTCCCAAAAATCGCAATTCAGCTCGGAAAGAGCTTAAAATTTAATCTTTTAGTCAAAAGAGCACATGCTATGAACTAGTTTTACCCACGATACTTTAGCAAACGTATTCAACTTGCAAACTATCCCTTTCATAGCAGATTATGTCTAAGCATCATTAGTAACTCATCAATAATATTCATACGCCTTCGAGAAGTATACATTCATTAAAAATGCATTCATTAAAAATGCAAAAATGTGTCATTCCATATGTCTATAAATGCTTTGACAACTTGCGATTTGGCAGACAAACAAGCCTAGCAATCAACTTCGAACTCACTCTTCATCTAACTCGAAACAGAGCAGTTGTATTAATTCTCCTTTTGGTATAGTCTTCGTTTTTGAATCTCGATATATGTTGCTTCAAACGGTATACCAACAGCAAAATCTTGGGTGAGACAGTTTAAAATTCGACAAAAAGATAGAAATATGGCATCAGCTTGGCAAAACGAAACAGTTCATTTCTATTGTGTGCCAACAACGAGTACCAGCACATCAATAACAGTGGCATTACTTGCACTTCCATTTCATATTCTGATGATAAAGATACTTATAAAAGACGTTGAAATATCAGTTCCCCGCCACCAGATTATGCTCTCCCTTTCGATCATAGATGGCACACAGATTTTTGCTGCTACAGTTGCAACGGTGGTACTGAAGGTCTTAGGGTTGACAACTGAGTCATCAGTTTGCAGCATTCTTAGAGGAGTGATTGTCTTTGGAGCTTCATTGACGATCGTAGTCGGCAGCCTGATGCTAGTAACACTTGCAATCGAAAGAATGACAATATGCATGTATTTTTTGAAGTATCGAAGACTGTTCTCGAGAAAGAGAACGAAATATGTTTTGTGCAGCTATTGGGTGATTGGATTAATCATATCTGTAATAACAACGGCTACAAATGATAAACAGAAGGCTGTAACAGTAATTGGAGATGTTACCTCAATCGCAATCATCAGCGTCCTTTTCATTATAACATCTGCTGTGATAATAGCCATCATCCAGTTTCGATTATTTACGTTTAGCAGAGCTAGAATGGCCAGGACAGTTCCTGCTGCTGCTAGCACCAATCAAAGTGCAGTACCTGACTTCAGAAAGAGGCAGTTAAGAATTGCTTTTGTTGCTGGTATTGTATCTGTGGCATACATTGTCTGTATGCTGCCATTGGCAATGTTGTATTTCTTTCAACTGGTCGGCCTCACAAATAAAAACCCTTCTGTTCAATCGGCATTGATAGGTTTAGCAATGGTAAACACATTGGCTGATCCTTTCATATATGGCTTTGGAATGGCTCAAACAAGAAAGGCTCTCATCAAGGTTATGAAAAGTTGTTTGCCTGCATGCATTGCTCAGTCATAATAGACAAATGTCCCATAGAAACAAAGAATATCACATTGAGACTCATATATTTGCTCCAAGCAAAAGCAATTTTCAGACGCCAAACGCAAAGAACTAATTTCACGTGAAGAAACAAATTACAATGAATACAATCAGAAGCCTTGCTAGGGGGACTAGAGGTCTTCAATGGTATAATGTATACTTTCTAAGATACTCTTATATGCAAAGTAATAAAAATTCTCCAATTTGTTAACCATAGAATTATAGGTTCCCTGGCGGTTGCCCCCTCCTCCACCACTAAAAATCATAATGACCCGATCAACGCCAGTGGATAGCCCATGCCGGTTTATTGTAAACACTTTTGCTAATTGCGTTGCAAGGAGGGATACAAGGTTCTTCATTTGTATAGAAACGGGAATAATATATAGGAATACAGCGACGGATCCAGAGATTTGGTAGATTATGTCCACTATGGCTGGAATTAAGTCAATCGTTAGATCTTAGGCGGAGCCCAAAGAAATTTATTTGACCACGCCCTTTAAAAATTTAAAGTAAGGCTCTGTCATATATGCCGCAACCTATTTGGCAGAATTACTAGAGTTGCTTTTTCAATAGATCTCGCCTTTTGCTTCATAATTCTATTACTGAGATTGCCAAGCAAGGCAAAGCTTATCAATAACAAAAAAATAATACCAAATTTCAATGAAAAGACGAAAAACTCTAAACTAATGGCTGCAATACTAATGGACAAAAATATTCTGCGCACTTTAAAGAAAAAAATACAAACATAAATCTACCTAGTCAAGCACATGTAGTCGATTGCCTAAGGTTTCCTTGTGAAAACAAGCGAAAAAGTGATTTGCATGTCAAGCCAAAAATTCACATCACACGATAATCAAGCCGAGTTGTTGTGAATGAGGTCAAAGTTTGCTGAGAAAATTCGATCCGAGTTACCCAAAAATTTATGCCAGTCAGAAAACTGCAAGTTAACAACATCAATAATTCAATCTGATAGGGACATTTTTACGTCCAAGGGTACTGCGCAAGAAAAGAATTGACATTACGCTTGGTGTGATTAAGAGCTGCAATAAAGTATCCGCTTTTACGACAAATATAATAACACTGGACTGGCAAGGGCTGCACTGGACGGCTATTACAGTAAGATGGTATGTATGGGTGAGTTTATGAACAAACTGCGATCCCAATAACCCACTATGAATCAATTTTTATTTCTTTTTTTATCATTTCTATTATGCTGAGAAGTTGCCAGTCTATTTGTGATGGCATTGCCCTCACTCCCACATGTCTGCATCTGCGATGATTTTTAATGTTCATTGTAAAAGAGCTGTTTGAACTATGTATTTTACTTCTTGTAATGCCCGCCTAAGTGTTGGAACGCTATGCTTTTTTTGACAACCCATTCTCTTCACTCTTTCCCATCCAATACTGTAATATGATAATATGATACGGGAATTTCCTACCGGCGACCCACCTGTGAACAGATGATCTGGGGAAGCCAATCAACTCGTCTTAAAAAAGGCGCCATTATTATTTATAATTAACGACAGAGTTGTTTTCTTCTGAAGTTCGAAAATAGTAATAAGCTGATAAACGAATAAATAAACGGATTCTTCTAACAAAGCATTTAGTAATAAACTGAGCGTCATAGTTTAGAAATAATATAAAACTGTACGTTTACATACAAAATTGTCGGAACGCAATTGGCTATAAGCGTAAAAATGCTCAGAAACAGACAAAAAACCTAAAAAAGTATTCTCGATCGTCCCTCAATTCCATAATCAGAGTATGAAATTGCCTATGCTGTTGACACTGACGAAAAAGGCACACTGGGATTGAGTTGCCGGCGAGGCACCGCCGACGGGTGAAGTTATATGGAAACAGGCAAGGCCGGTCACGCCGGCAACTCTATTTCCATTAAATTTATGAGTGCCGGCGGTACGTCGCCAGCAGTTCAAGCTATATGGAAACCAGGCTTAAGTTTAAACAGTGCATCATGGTTCCTTTGATATTCATCCCTCTTTTCAACTTTGTTTCAGGGGGAATGGGGAACTGCCATTGAAATGCAAAAAGGAAGTGCAAAATACGAATTAGCGGCCAATAAAACCCTCTGTTCGGATTACTTTTGGCGAACATTGTGCAATTCTAGGTAGTTTTTGTTTAGATATGATAAATCCTGATCAGATTGCAAAATTTTATCGGTATTTAACATAGTGATTCGATTAGAAAAAGATGCAGAAGAGTTTTGTTTCAATTCAAACGGTATACGATGGAAACGCAATGTAAAATTCACTGATTCCAGAGTTTTCCATCTCAATCTTATTTCCTTTTACTTGCAATATTATCGTATTCTCACGATGACACGCATTTGAAATGTTTGCTCGCAACGGTCATTGCTCACGAAAATCATCAAAATGGTTTTTATCTTGCACCTTTTTGCAAGTTTCGTGTGATCTCTCAGCTTAATTTCGATATAGTGTTATCTCTGTCTCATGGATGTGTTCTCGTGCCCACAAAATCTCTTGGTTTCAAAACACTTTTGGGAGCAGACGCATTACTCCTGCATGAGATTTGCAATAGTTTTTCATGTGAATAGCAATAAATCCACATAAACTGTGTGACTTGCATGCAAACGGAATTAATCCTGCTATTTTATCTAATTCAAGGTTTCAGATACAGGCAATCTGTATAAAGCCTTGATTAGAAATCTCGCTTCTCGTGCGCCCAATCAAATAGCCAGATAGCATAGATAAAAAGAATGGCGTTTGGATTTGGAGCGGTACACCCATTCGCATTATATTGGCTTGGAGCAACGCCAAATGCAATGCCGAAATCTGCGTGTGACGCTCTCAATAGAACATTTGGAAGAAATTTCACAATAACTTTGGATTTAAAACAGAACTAGAGGTGATGATTTGGTGTATACTCTCACCCATTTACAGGTTCATAAGATGCAGCGTTTAACTTGAGGGTGGCGCCAGAGGGGCGGGGGCAGCGGCTGTTGCCCCCTCGTCAGGGAATGCTAACCCCCCCGTCGGGGAAAAATCTCGTGTCTGTCCGAGAATTATCGACAGAAAATTGTATTCTAATGCATAGAAAGATATCCTCATTCTGTTATTTAGCCCCTTTGTCGGGGAACCCAGCATCCCGTTGGGCAAATCCTGGCGCCACCCCTGGCCTTGTCACATGGGAGGAGCGGCGTTTAACTATGGCTTCATGATCGCAAGGTGTCCCAAACGAACCAAGTTTAGGGCCTTTGCTGCTTCTTTACTTGCGTTTCAATGAATTGGTTACGATTGCAAAACAGTTTAAAATTTTCATGCATGGGGATGAACCAGTTATTTAGAAAGCAAAGTCCAAGACTCACTGACAAATTCAAACTAGATTAAAGTAAATTTTATGGCATCTAAAGAGATAGAGCAGGTTTCGATAAAAAATGTTGATGCTGAAAATTTTCATCTATAAATAATTAAGCTCACGAACTGATATCTGCCCTTGAGTCTTCAGCATTGTAGGAGTCTCCGGCAGAAGATTTGGTAGTTTCGTAGATACGGACATTGCATTCGTATTTTCCGTATTCCCATCCTCAATGTTAAGAAAATGGTGTTGTAGTGTGACGCTTTCATCCAAACTTGATTCATAGCGGAGGGGGGTTTCTCGCTATAAAACTACGCAACAGAGAGGAAGTATCAGCTCAAGCATGACATACCTTATTATATAGAGGGCTGGTAGGGGTGTAAAAATTTTCATTTTTCCGTTTAGTTTCAGTCTGAATGACCATTACAGTTAGTGGGATTTTACACGTGCTCCTTAAATACCCTGAAAATATGAAAATTTTAATTCACATACTTTCCTTGCCTAAAAAAATATATAATTTTTAAGTAGAATATTCATATTCTTCTTTCACGGTTTGTTGCTTCGCCATTCCAAAATGAAATGTGCTTTTGTTTGTTCTAATTTAATGCCGAAAAGAATTTCTAGCATCGAGCAGCGCAGTTCTTGCCCGCCTCTTCTGGCATCAACATATGTACACTTTTCAAGTGCTCAGAGGCAGTCATGTCCTAGATACCCTGGATTCCTACGAGCCCTCATTGCTTAGACAAAAGCTTCAAAACCCAATGTATAGATGTATAAGGTTTTGCAACAAATGTGATTTATCGCTTTGGCCCTCAGTCCCGATTTAGCTATGATTGCGACACCGATGGGAAACAATACTCAAGCTGTAGCCTCGTTCCCATATTTAGGCGGGAATATTCTTTAGGTTGCGCCACTAAACTCGAAACACAGAAACTAAAATGGTTGGAAATAGCTAAAAATTATTACAAATGGACACTTGATTCATGGAATTGATAAAAAATAAAAGAATAACATGATATTTACCAGATATGCTTTTCAAGGTAGGTTGTGCATCTTGGAGCAAAAGCCGACAGCCCAGGGTGCAGAATATGGCTATGAAAATGTTGAACTATGGAAAAGCCGGCTGTAGCCCCCTCGCCGTGGATTGTTAGCCCCCCCCCCCTCTTGGGGAAAAATTTCGTGTCTGCCGGAGAATTTATGACTGAAAATTGTGTTATAATGCACAGAAAGATACCCCCTATTCTGTTATTTAGCCTCGGGAACCATTCTCTTTGCAGCTAAGTTTGATCTGTATGCTCCTTCACCATATATACCCCAAGCCTCAAGACTGGTTGTGAAGAAAATAAAAATGCTATAAATTCAAGCAACTTAAAATCAGCACCACTCTTATCCATTTCCTTTGATGGTGTATTAGAAAGGCAAAGAAATGTTAATTCAATAATAGTTTAAAATGTTGTGCCAAAGGCAGCTGGAGTCACTTGAAAAGAATTGCTTAAGAAATTCTCTCCCCGAGGATTTCAGGATTGCAAGATCTCTATGATGTTCTGCTTGCTTTTCAAAAAGTGAATACTGCAGTTTTTGGGTCAATAAACACAGTTCCTGTGCCATTAACAGAAATAATTATATAACCTTTGGCTCCTTCATATCATTGAATAACTCAGAAAAACAAGTTCAACAGTTATTGGTTTTAAAATGACTCAAATTGTCTTGTAAAATATTACAATGTTAAAAATGCCCTGCAACAGCCTGCTGAACCTTTTCACAAATTTGGGTAAAGAAAATGTGACCTCTGATGATAGCAACATTAGTCATTTGTATCTAATGATAACAACATTGCTATGACATTCATTGTAAATCAGAATTTTATCAGATTATTAAAAAGGAACAATGCATTATGCATCCTAGATACTACCAATGTAGGCTCATTTGAAAGGGAAGCATTGGTGCCCCCTGAGTTTTCTTAAAAAAAACCAACACTTGCACAATGCAATTGCATGCCAAAAAAGGTCTCTATGCCTCCCTCTACATTATACTACTGAAAATCATTCTCATAAAGGTGCATTACATGTGGCATATGCTGGAGATAGTATGTTAGATAGGTGGAATTTATTGTGGAAATTTGTCTAAAATTCCTGCACAGTGTGGCTATGCTTGAGAGGAATTTTTCCAAGATAGGCCAACCATAGATTTCACAAATTTCTCATTTTTGTGTAGTTAATTAACAAAAATTCATTGCAATTTTTCATTTGAAATCAGATTGCCCAATGTACTGTCCAAATTCAAATTTCTCAGGGCCTAAAATGCCAGGAAATATGGGCCCTAGAAATTTCATTCCAACTACTCTCATTCTACAGAGATTATTCAGTGATTTTAACTGTAGGACAAGAGATTGATAAATCATATTCTCAGGCAAGGGAGGTCAGATAACGTGGGCCCACTCTTCAAAAATATTTACTTTACCTTATCTTGTTGCTGTACTGACCCTAGATGTAACTCTAATAGTTACCTTTTTTGCACCATTGTTGAAATTATTAGCATAAGAGTGTCAATGTTGGAATACCTGGTACTATGTAGTGATCAGCACCATCTATAGCTGCACACTGCTAAACGTAATTATGCATACTTACCAAAGTGTTAAGCCTTTGGCTTATAGCAGACAACAGACCACCACCTTAAGTGAAACCAAAGGATTTTTGTCAGAGGCAGTCTCTTCAACATCAAATTATTTACTAGTAATATATTTTCATTGTTTAACTTTTCGGTAGAAGTATGATCCAGGTTAGACTATAATGTTCTCCAGAAAAACAAAAAATTTCCACTATATGGTTTCTATTTGTTTAAGTTGATGAGCTTCTCTTTCTTATCAAATTGTATTTGCTGATAATTTCTGTATTTTAAGGTTCTGTATACTCATCAAAAGACAAAAAAGAAGAAGACTTGGCAGGTAGTATACTATTTGCATACCCTAAATTGCCTGTGAAGTTATCTCTCTGTGCTTTGAATGATAAATACTATCAATTTTTATATCTATATCATTATATGTATTCATACAATATATGTACTAAGACTAAAAATATTGGAACAAAATTATGGAAGCCCCTTAAAATTTTATCATATTCACTAAAGATGTTTTATAAATTCCAAAAGCAGATAACAAGTGCATTGAACACTAAAGAACTTTCTAACAACAAAAAGGGCTTTATTTATTGTTAATGTGCTGCAATACATCTTAAAGAGGGCTAAAAAAGGTTAAAGAGAGCACAGTCATTTATTAGTAACATTCAGTGACTTCAATGTGTGTGGACATAGATATTCCCTTACAGGTCGTCTTTCATTAACTTGGATTTTTTTATTTTGTTATATTTGGTCCTAATCCAACATAAGATGTTATAAGTGATAAAAGAATTTGGTTTCTAACTTTGCTTTTCATAGTTTTGCTTTATAGTTTTTCAATTTTTGATGTTTTGTCATAGGATGGTTACCTTCAGATGCCTTCAAATGGTCAAAAGGTATACATGATATCCTTTTTGTATGAAATTTCTATACTATGATAATGCTCATGATTCTCAAAATGCCTGAATGCAATTGACCAAAAATCAAATGTGCTGTTCTCATGCAAAGCATGGTCTCTCTCACCAGGATTGTCTTATGATTAATAGTAATGAAAGTTCACCCTGTTTGGTCAGGGGAGTGGGGAGTGGGCATGAATAATTATGTATAAACAGCCTACTGCATATAATTTCATGATAAATTCTCCAGTTCTTCAAGGTGACTTTTTTGAATGTAATTTGGCAGGATAAAGTATTTAACTACCTATTATTATCTTAGCATTGGCAGTTCTATAAACATTTTAAATCATCATCTGCAAAGCATGAAATTCTCTTTACCCCAAGGTAAATGGCTTAAAACAGTCATGGGTCTTGATTGGCATTTCATCTCACTTACATTACCTAAGATTAAGCCAAAATGCTTTGTTTAGAATTCCAAGAGCATATTGTGCTTTTATAATGCTTGTATAAATTGACTTGAAACGATGATTTCTTCTGTTGACTTACATGGTGACTGTGACAGGAAGAGATCAGATAAGCACAAACATATAATATTGTAAGTGTCTACAGCATCCTTGGAATAAAAGAAAATCCTTTATATTCTCTTTATAACATCTCAAATGCTTGATTTTGCGCTTTTAAAACTTGATAAGCCAACTATAGACACATTTAATTAGTCGAGAATGTTCGATAACATTATTTTACGCAATGCTTATCATTGTATTCCGCAGGGTATTTTAGATCAGCAATATTCCTTTGTTCTAGGCAGTACTTTTATCTGATGAAAGGAAAAAATTAGACACTCTTTTGGTGGGCAAAGGAAAGGTAAGCGTAAGCATAATTATCAAATAATACAGAGGGGCTCACATTTTGTACACTGTCGTTAATGTTATGCATATCGTGGCGTTGATAATGCGCAGTCTCACAAATATACGTTCTGAAAGGCTTGCAGCTCAAGACCACTATCGGAACCTTTCTCTACAAGCTATTTCGCTAACCCAGCTGTCCATCCTTCCGAGGTCGGTAAATTGTTACCATATCAAATACTGCCCCAGTCCCACATCAGCTAGGTAGCTTGCTAAATCCTACCATAAGTTAACAATATATTCGCTTTCTTTCATTCTAAATCAGGAATTTAGTTATTGCTGAGATTTTAATAAATTTCCATTCATGATCTACATTAATTTTGACCCAGCTTTTTCTACAGAATTGAGTCAAAATTGCTCACTCTATTTCTAAAGCAATCTAATTTGATCGTGATTCCTAAAGTCTTATGGAATAATATTGCAGACATGTTCTCCTTCTCTTGTCTAGTAATCAACTTGATTAACGCCGTTAATGTACATTTCATATCTGAATTTGGCGTTTTATCTCTTGAATTTTTTGTCATGTCTTGCCTTCTTTGTTGTCATTTCACTTCGGTGTGAAATGGGAATAATGGCGTACATTTCTTAACGATTTAAAATGAGAATTAATTAATCACAGATGGCATAAATTCACGAGGTGAAAAATGAAATAAACTTTAAGCATACTTGTATCATTTGGCCCTGTATTGGAGTAATAGATATACTGAAAATAATGACGAAAACTGTCAAAATATTCAGTTACATTTGATTATTTCAAAATCCTTAAAAACCTTAGAAATTAATGAAATGCCAATTTTGTAAAAACACGTGCAGCGGTCAGACAAATACTTTTCTATCAAATTCCGTTTTCGTTTTCGTTCTCGGGACTTTCCAGTGAAGTTTTTATTTTTTATATAAGAATGACTTAGCTATTAATTAATGCATAATTTTATTATTTGTTATGTACTGAATTATGCTTCATCAAAGTACGAATGTTTTAAATTGAAGCAGTATGCCAAATTATGTTTTTCCTCTGCGGATTGTTTAATTATATTAGGATGCAAAATTATGTCTCGTTTTTCCTGCAATTTTCCATCTATGTTTGCAGATTACTGTTGGTGGAGCACTGGAAAGCGATAAGTTCTTAATTGAAGTGGATGAGCAGTGCATTATCAGTGAAAATGTGTCTGAGGAGGCTGTTATTGTCAAAGCACCGAGCAATTTACCAAGAAACATCCAAATGGTTACTGTGAAACGACAAGGCTTGGCGGCACCAAGTAAAAAAGGAAAGGTTGAATTTTTATTTGATATATTTATTCCAAAATACTGTTTTAATTGCTACTGTTTTAATACTGTTTTAATTTAATTGAACTCGTTTTTCAGCTAACTGTTTTTCGCAGCAAAGAACTTTACCACTGAAAAACACCGATAACTGGGTTCTTAACTTGTTTTTTTTTCACATGGATAAAATGATCACTTTAATTATACAACGTCATCATACAACATATTGGAAACATTTTAGAACGATACCGAATGGTAAACAAAATTCCAGGCGTCCGCCATAATTTTCACAATGCGATAATTTTTTGGCGGACTGGGAACAATAAAAATCCTATTGGTCGAGACAGATTGCCCTTAAACTGATAACGACCGTTCTTAGCGTGGAGCAAAAAGACAACCATCATTAAACATAGACCCAGTTTTATTACTATCATAATTCATGCCGATTTTAATCAATAGAAAATGACACAAAAGCATGCCTCAGCAACAGCTAATCATGAAATATGAAACATACATCTGGATAAGGCATTGAAGGGCATATTTCACTACGTGATAGGCCTTTTTCGTTTGTGGCTTGTTGAAATACTTGCACGGTTCTACGAACCTACAGATCGTGGTTCAAGACCACAGTCCGAATCTTTCTCCACAAGCTTGTAAGCCAATCAAGCTGTCCAATCATTCGTAATTGGTAATAGGTTCTCAGGAGAAATTCTGAAGGCATAGTCCTGAGTACCCTAAGCCCAGATCATCTATATAGGTGCACAAATCTCAGCCTATCAAATTTAATAGAGTAACATATCAAATTTGCTTGCTCACTTGCTTGCCGGACTGACGCAATTTTAAACAACGCGTGAATATTTTGTTGCCATTTAACCAGCTTAGAACCGGCAATTTTCAGTAACAGAAGAGTATGTTTTGTCTTGCTCCGAAATATATGTGATCGATTTTCTGTTTTGATTGCAGGGTTTCAAGCCCCCTCTTATGCACATGCAACAACTTGATACAAATGGATCACATACGGGACCGGTGAGTATTAATAGGTTTTTAATTTCCTTTTTGAAGCTAATTCAGAAAATAGCGATTGCTTGTCAGAGTTAAACGATTTCAAGCAATATGTCTGTGTCATTATTCTGTATCATATGTACCCGTGTATCAATTTTTACGATGTTTTAGCTTGCATCATCATTTCAGAATACAGATGAATTTGATGCAAACGGGCATCTCCCTTAGTCTGATTATAACCACTCTTAATACTCTACCTACAGATATCCATCTTTCTTTTGATATTCACCAACCAAAACTCGAAGAACTATTTAGCAGATTTGTAAAAAGCAGACCAACTAAATAGGTTGCATCTGATGAAACTGTAAACATTAAATTTAAGAAATAAACCGTTCCGATGTAATTATAGGCTATAGATTGTACGTAACATTGTCTGATACATAAGATATATTGGATTGGCGTATAATTAACAGTAATGATGTAACTAGTAACATTAAATTTAAGAAATAAACCGTTCTGATGTAATTATAGGCTATAGATTGTACATGAAATTGCCTGATAAGTAAGATGTATTGGATTGGCGTATAATTAAAAGTAATGATGTAACTTTTAACATTAAATTTAAGAAATAAACCGTTTCGATGTAATTATAGGCTATAGATTGTACGTGAAATTGTCTGATAATTAAAATGCATTGGATTGGCGTATCATTAACAGTAATGATGTAACTATTTACATTAAACTTAATAAATAAACCGTTCCGATGTAATTATAGGCTATAGATTGTACGTAACATTGTCTGATACATAAGATATATTGGATTGGAGTATAATCAACAGTAATGATGTAACTATTAACATTAAATTTAATAAATAAACCGTTCCGATGTAATTATAGGCTATAGATTGTACGTGAAATTGTCTGATAAATAAAATACATTGGATTGGCGTATGATTAACAGTAATGATGTAACTATTTACATTAAATTTGATAAATGAACCGTTTCGATGTAATTATAGGCTATAGATTGTTCGTAACATTGTTTGATAATTAAAATACATTGGATTGGCGTATGATTAACAGTAATGGTGTAACTATTTATATTAAACTTAATAAATAAACTGTTTCGATGTAATTATAGGCTATAGATTGTACATGAAATTGCCTGATAACTAAGATGTATCGGATTGGCGTATAATCAACAGTAATGATGTAACTATTAACATTAGATTTAAGAAATAAACGTTTCGATGTAATTATAGGCTATAGATTGTGGGTGAAATTGCCTGAGAAGTAAGATGTTTTGGATTGGCGTATAATTAACAGTAATGATGTAACTATTAACATTAGATTTAAGAAATAAACCGTTTCGATGTAATTATAGGCTATAGATTGTACGTGAAATTGCCTGATAAGTAAGATGTATCAGATTGGCGTATAATTAGATTGTCCTTACCTAACTTTCTTTGCATACATCTTTCAGTCTACTTTAGTTCCTGATTTTATTTCTTTCAGAATTTCAAAGACAGACATCAAACAGTTTCGTTTATCAGAGACCCTCCTGATCATGCCAGTTTATCTTTTGGAAAGAATAGTTCGACCAACAACAAAAGTGTCCTTCTCCCAGAAACGATAAATTCCAATGCGACTTTTAGCCACCTTTATGGTAAAGCTAGCACCGAGGTAGAAATTCCCTCTTATGACGCTCAACCTTTATTATTTTGTGATCCTTTCAGTAATCATGATATTGATTGTAAACCGATCGATCCCTGTGTTAGTAAAAGTAAAGGTGTTTATGATGCACACTCAGAGGTTTCAAATGTAGCCAAAAGAGATGAAAGAGCCTTCAGTTGTAAACGCCGTACTAAGCAAAGCATCGAAGAGTCAGTTTCTTCAATTGTAGCAAAAGGACCAAATAAAGCTTTCAAAAGGTCTGCAGATCAGATTTTAGCATTATTTTCAAAGCAGCCAATGTCAGTACAAAAGGGTGGAGGAAGAACAGGGAACTCTGTTTTGGGTCCAGATGCTGAATGTTGTAAGGACATGAAGCTACAAGAAGTCGATCAAGACTATTTAGATCATGGAAAGCCATGCAAACGCAGTATGCTCAGCAGTTCTACTGGCGATACTTCTAGTGGTATGTTCAGCGGAGGAACATTTCCACCAATAGTGGAAGATGGCTTTGGACCTGATGATAAGATTATGTCATCAGAAATGATGATTTTGTCCAAACGATTACATAATGGAACCAGTGAAAACAGGTTCGCACCAGGAGAGTCCCCTTGTAATCTTGCAGAATTAACTAAAAGCTCTAATCATGACACTTCGGATCAAAATAGAAGGTTTCCAAATGCCTTGCAAAGTTATTTGGCCAATCCATTAGAAGCTATTGAATCAACTCATCCCGGATCGCTGTTCCCGTATTCCGGACTCGAATATCAAAACCTTGAGGAAAGTGATTTTAATAGTATTGGTGCAGGTTTACTCACGCCTGACAGTGATTTTTCGCCGGTGTTTGACCCAAGAAGTACGAACATGGTTCAAATAGCTGCTTCTAAGAAGGTAAGTGACTAAGTTATCGGTATTTTTGGAAATACGACCTGTTGCGCCTTTCCATTTTTGCCTCCCCCTGCTGTTCTTTCCCTTTTTTCTGGCTGGTTATGATTGATTCCCATCTGGTTTTTTTTGCATTTGTCAGATATCTTTTTTTATCAAAGTGTTATAATCACCATCAACAGTCAAGTTTCCTATTCACTTGACCTCTATTTTACGCTGTTTACTGTCATTCAAAATATTCTGATTTTTCCAAAGGAACCCTTAATTCGTGGGGCAGTTACAAGCAAAATTGTAAAAAGGCCGGCCTTAGAATCTGATCACATTAAAAATGAAGGTTTGTGGAATATATTTGTTGACTGCATGATATCTCTCTAGGTAAAAGGAGTGTGACAAGAGTTAAGAATCGTTCTAGCGAGAAAACATTCAGCAACTTGTGGTATGTTTAAGTTGCATTAATGTCGTGAAAAATGAAAGGTGCGTTGGGAAGTGTACCAAGAAAGCTTGAATGCCGAGTAAAGGCTTGTTGAATTTTGTCCAAGTTATGCCAAACACAGAAGACGGTATTATAAGGGACTGCAAGGATTATGACCTATTTAAATTGCTCCGAAGCCTTCTCGCCTGCTCACGATTTTAAGGTTAATAATTAATTTTTACATGAATATGTTGACAAAAATGGAGAGAATTTAAAGGCGCAATTGAGATTAGTGGGAACAGGCAACAGTACTCAACTCGAGAATGTCTGTTAGTCGATGATAGTTGAAGGTAGTCAGAAGTAGTAGAAGATAGGCGAAGGTTAGCAAATGTAGTCAATGGTAGTCAGAGGTACTCTAAGGTAGTCGAAAGTAATCGAAGGTAGTCAAAAGTAGATGAAAGTACTTGAAATTAGGCGAAGGTACTCAAGAGTAGTCGAAGTTAGACAAAGGTAGTCGAAGGTTGCGGAAGGTAATAAATGAAAGTTGGAGGTACTCTAAAGTAGTCGAAAGTAGTAGAAGGTAGTCAAAAGTAGATGAAAGTACTTGAAATTAGGCGAATGTACTCAAGAGTAGTCGAAGTTAGACAAAGGTAGTCGAAGGTTGCGGAAGGTAATAAATGAAAGTTGGAGGTACTCTAAAGTAGTCGAAAGTAGTAGAAGGTAGTCAAAAGTAGTCGAAGTTAGACAAAGGTAGTCGAAGGTTGCGGAAGGTAATAAATGGAAGTTGGAGGTACTCTAAAGTAGTCGAAAGTAGTAGAAGGTAGTCAAAAGTAGATGAAAGTACTTGAAATTAGGCGAAGGTACTCAAGAGTAGTCGAAGTTAGACAAAGGTAGTCGAAGGTTGCGGAAGGTAATAAATGGAAGTTGGAGGTACTCTAAAGTAGTCGAAAGTAGTAGAAGGTAGTCAAAAGTAGATGAAAGTACTTGAAATTAGGCGAAGGTACTCAAGAGTAGTCGAAGTTAGACTAAGGCAGTCGAAGGTTGCGGAAGGTAATAAATGAAAGTTGGAGGTACTCTAAAGTAGTCGAAAGTAGTCACAGGTAGTCAAAAGTAGATGAAAGTACTTAAAATTAGGCGAAGGTACTCAAGAGTAGTCGAAGTTAGACTAAGGTAGTCGAAGGTTGCGGAAGGTAATAAATGGAAGTTGGAGGTACTCTAAAGTAGTCGAAAGTAGTCGAAGGTAGTCAAAAGTAGATGAAAGTACTTAAAATTAGGCGAAGGTTATCAAGAGTAGTCGAAGTTAGACAAAGGTAGTCGAAGGTTGCGGAAGGTAATAAATGAAAGTTGGAGGTACTCTAAAGTAGTCGAAAGTAGTAGAAGGTAGTCAAAAGTAGATGAAAGTACTTAAAATTAGGCGAAGGTACTCAAGAGTAGTCGAAGTTAGACAAAGGTAGTCGAAGGTTGCGGAAGGTAATAAATGAAAGTTGGAGGTACTCTAAAGTAGTCGAAAGTAGTAGAAGGTAGTCAAAAGTAGATGAAAGTACTTGAAATTAGGCGAAGGTACTCAAGAGTAGTCGAAGTTAGACTAAGGCAGTCGAAGGTTGCGGAAGGTAATAAATGAAAGTTGGAGGTACTCTAAAGTAGTCGAAAGTAGTCGAAGGTAGTCAAAAGTAGATGAAAGTACTTGAAATTAGGCGAAGGTACTCAAGAGTAGTCGAAGTTAGACAAAGGTAGTCGAAGGTTGCGGAAGGTAATAAATGAAAGTTAGAGGTACTCTAAAGTAGTCGAAAGTAGTCACAGGTAGTCAAAAGTAGATGAAAGTACTTAAAATTAGGCGAAGGTTATCAAGAGTAGTCGAAGTTAGACAAAGGTAGTCGAAGGTTGCGGAAGGTAATAAATGAAAGTTAGAGGTACTCTAAGGCCAGCTGTCTGAGTTTTTCAAAGCACACAGTGCAGTACTAATTAATTGACTTGTCTTAGATAGATGGATTAATATGACCAAACTTAAAAAATATTTTTAATTGGCTTCTATTCTATTTCTTTTTCCATTGACTTGCATCATCGTTTTGATTATAACGTTGTTCTTTAGGATCGCAAAGCACAGAAGGTAGCTTTTTAATGAGGAATAATGTAAGAGGAAATAGTCAATTTCACCGTGATAAACAGGCATCACCCTTTGCATCTGTTCCAAATATTATGCTTAATTATCAAGGTTAGTTTGCAGATATTTGCCCCGTCAAAAAGAGTTTGATATTAACCTTAAAGGAGAGGTCTTTTTATATCTGACTTATATTGAATTGGCTCATCATTAGCAACCAATACAGGACCTAAAGATAGTAAAAGATTCTTTTAATGAAAAAGTCAGCACAGCAGCAACCCCTATCTTCATTTCTCTTTTTTGAGTCATGTTTAAATCATCAAAATCATGTTTGAATTTCAGGTGTAAGTTTTTCTATAGTTACTTATTAGTTTTATTGTTCTCCTCTTTATATTTATGTCAATATAAAGTTTTGTTGGTAAATTGTGAATACCAAATGTAAAGTCATAATGGAAACTGGATGACCATTGATCCTTAGCCTACACTGGTAGTTAATTTCCTTCCTTAATTAGGATTCAAAATTGTCTAATCTTTATGATTATAAGAATATTTTCTGGACATCAAGGCTGTCCTTTTACATTCCTGAATCTTAGTACATATGATGTGAGATTAAATTTACTTAGATTGATGTAAATATGCTAAATAGTATGCCTCATATACTGCTGGTAAGAGAAGAGTTTGCTGTATATGGTGCAATTAAAGTTCTAGTTTCTCTCCTTTAAGTTTTGAGTGATGAATAATAAAAAAAAATTATGAATGAGCTTTTTAATCAAGTCATATCGAAATATACAAATGTATTTGCTTCAGAGTATCATAGAAATGTTTTTGATACTACATATTGTAACGAATTATGTTGAGAACAAACCTCTTATTTCTACATATCTTATACTTAGTATTTTCTAAATTTCCCAGAAAGTGAGGAAACGATGTATAGTGATGATGATGGGGTAATTCAATTCTTCTCCGACGAGTCATCAGGAGATGCAGTTGAAAAAGAAGTACATAGAAGGATGGGGCTTGCAGTGCAAGCCTCAAATAAAGGACCTGACGTCACAAAGTCTGCATTTGACCCCATCAAATCGTTCACGAAACCTTTCAAGCCAGTCTACTCAACATTTTCAAGTGACTGTGCAAGGCTTGAAAGTGGCAAGGTATATTCCATTTATTTACAACATAACTTTTATATTGTAAATTGAATAGAGGGCCCCTCGCAAACCCTCGCTGGAAGGCCAAAATCCTTAAAGTATGTGAAAAATGAAATAGAACTTAACATTTAGTAATAATACTTCTGGTAAGAATGTACTTAGAATTATAGGATAGATTTTCGTGCAAGTCTTTTTAAATAAAGTTGACAGAAACATCAACTATTTTTATAAACAGGAAAGATAGTCAAATTTAGAAAATAGCGCGGCATGAAAGACTTCGGCCAGTGATATAATTTGATAACAGCATTGAAGTATTGGCTTTGAAATGAAAAAATGTTTCTTAGCAAGCTTCAGTTCAAGCTTGTTACCTTATTGTATCTTCAAATTCAAGGTTGGTATAAATGGAAACAATACTTTCAATGGGCATTATTTTTAACCAATTTGCTCAAATCAGTATTTCAGGTGTTGACTTCGCCAACAACTTTTTAAAATCTGATTTCACTTAGCTATCAATTTAATTTTCTTTTTTCAGTCGATGAATTCAGAACTACTTTTTCCATCTGTTAACGATTGCGAAACAAAACCACTTCCGACAAGAAACACAACAATCCCAGTGGAATTTCAAAACTTAATTGAGTACAAAAAGATTTTCAAATCAGCTCTGATAGGTAATGTATTTAATGTTTCATCTCAATTATTGCCTACTATTTTGTGACATGCTACTTTCTTAAACTAAATATTCCTTGAAATAATATAATTTACTGCTCTGCACTATGATATAATCTAATGCAATCAAAGTTAATCTAACGTAAATGTAATGACATTTAGTGTTCTGTCATGTAAGATAGTATAATGCTTTGTAAAGCAATTCTCTGTTAAAGCATGTAATGTTACGTAATCATTGTGACATGATATTTGATGCAATGTAATGTGATATATTATTATGCAATGTAGGGTAATGTAATATAAAGTAATATTAAATAATTTAAAGTAATGTAATGTAATTTTATGTGATGTTATCTTATATATTGTGATGTAATGTACAATGTAATGTGTTGTAATATACTGTATTTGAAGGCAATGTACAGCTGAAAGCAGCAAGCACTCCATAACGTATCGTAATATTAACTCATAATTGCAATACAAAAAAATGAAATGATAAATTATAGTATAAAACATTACAATGTAATTCGTTAATAAGTAGTCCATAAAAAAGCGACTATCTTAGGATGTCTATCTTTTGCCTTCATTTCTTCGTTTCTCACTTTCACATTATTTCTCTAACTTGTGGTTATAATTTTTCTTTCTAAAGAGTTCCTATTTAATGGAGGATTCTAATTTCAATCCTTGATTTCCATCCTAGATCATTGATTCAGATGATTTCATTCACCATTTCAATTTTTTTTTCATCGCCCTTGAAATGTCTGTGGACCCTCTGCTTTGTTACACATTTTTTCGTTTTCTAGATATCGAAATATATTTTCAGTTCGTTTCCCTTATTCTTAGAGCATCTCAACATTTTGCTATTTGATCTAGCAAAGAATTATCACTCTGCATCGAAAAAGATTCACATCAATATTGATTCAGAAACTAATTTCAGTAAGTTTTTTGCGTCTCTTTTCGTTGCAAAAATTATTTATTTGTCTTCATTAAGCAAGCACGTCAGCAAGAAATGCTATTTGGTGCCCAATGCTTGGCTTTTAGCTACTATCCATCTGATGTTGGCTTGTCGTGTTAAGGCCTGTACCTTCAGTATTGCTCTTGAGCACCCATTTGCAGACATTTGACCGATGTGCAGTTGGGGATGCTGGTCGGCTCGTGGAAAGAGTTTTCTACTATATTCTCGACCCGCAAACCTTAAGGGCATTGAACCATGGTTAATAAATTTGGTTATACCCGAATTGCAAATATTGCCTAGTCATTATGATAGCTTTAGCCAATCAAATTTCTGTTATGCAGCATTTTCATTTTTAACCTTGCAATGGGAGCCTCAGTTTTGTTGTCTGATCACATGAAACCAGACTTATCGCGGGGAAAAATCAGGCGCCAGCAGAGATTGGCTTTTGACCACACTAAATGCTTTACAACTTGCACCTTAACCACTCATTAATACCACTGCCAAGTATTCGTTTAAAGTGGCCACTTTCTCATACAAGGGAATTGGGAAAATTTGAGGTGAAATTTATCGCCCTAAATAAGTTTGGAATCATTTTTCACCACTTTTGATACACATTCGTTTTTGCTTGATGATAGTTAGCCATTGTTACAGAAATGCCTGATGAAAATGCACTGCCATTATGGTCAAATTACTTGCGTAATTGTATTGCACAATTCAAATATATTGCACACAATTGTTTTTTATTTGCATATCTAATTTCAGTGAATAAAAAACGATTTACAGTGAAAATGAACTTTTAGCAAATAAATATGAAGGAAAAATTAATACAATTATGAAACTATACCAAGGGAAACATTTCATGTTCTTACTACTACAACATTAGCCTCGCTATTTAGGTAGTATGTATTGACATGTCTTCTGACAGTGATTAAAAATCATTATTTATTAGATATGTATTATAATATCTTGATTATCATCTAATTTTGCAGATGCTGAGGAAGTTTCAAAGAAAGGACCTTGTTGTGCTCACGGTCAGTTCTTTTGACTTTAATTCCTTCGACATTCGATGCTTTCGACATTAAAAATTCGCATCCTTCTATAGGCCTATTTGGCTTTGATTCAGCTAAGCACGCATATTCGTTTCTTATAGCATATTATGCAAAATGGGAGCAACAATACAAGCAGAAACTTCTGCTATTAGAAAAATGATGCCAAAAATGTTCCCCAATATTTCATCAAGTTACATAATACCTTATTCAGAAAAGCGTAGCTTTGCTATAAAACAGAAGTGATAAAATGATCTGCATTGCTTTTAAGATTTTTAATTATGAGGCATCACCGGCACTAGCATTGCCATTTCTTTTTTAAGAAAAATTTTGTAGAAACATTTTTTACCTTGCAAAAAGGGTATTTTGCATTGACCTCTTGAACAGCTATTAGTCTCAGTCATGCTAACCATGCATGATCAATTAAGTGATGTTCTTGGAGTTACTTTTTGATCAAACATCATTTCACGAGAAGGGTTTGTCTCGAAATGGATGATCTGAAAGTGCGTCTCTATCAAGAATTTGTTTTCATATGAAGAAACATTATAGACATCTGCTGTAGGTTGACTAAAACGAAACGCTAACTAGATTTACAGAGACTGTTTAGTAGATTATGTGTAATGTTATGTGGCAAAATTGTCTTGGTCTGCTTTCGTAGCAATACAGTACCTCTATTTATCTTGAAGTCAAAAACGATTATAGTTCACAATCTTGACAAGACTGCCCTATTAACTCTTTTTTATATCAAGGCGCATGTGCACTACGTACCGTAAAGAAAGCTGGACCGAGTAAGGTAGGCTCTATGTTCTTACCCTACTAAATCATCTGAGATTTGACATAATAACTGATTGCTTCTCGCTTCCACTGGGCCCTGAATCTAAATAAATAACCGCACCTATCACACCTCGTCTCGTGAGTCACTTATTTCGCACCAAACTCAATCCAACCAGACTTTATTAATGCTAAATTTTTGGTTTTACTAAATTTTGCAGCTTGAGCCGAAAAACCCAAATTTTATTGCTTAGTTAAATTTTCTCTGGTAATTTCTTGTTTGTTGGATGCTCATTAAAGTAAGATATTTGTATAACAGCTCCGTTGATTGGAGAATTTCTCATCTGTTGTTCTCATCAAATCTAAGATCAGACCGGTCTACTTTCCTCTACCTCATGTCACTTCATTTTAGGCTCTTTAAAGTAGGTAGCCCCTCAGCAGATAATCCAAAGTGATGATGCATTAACTGATGATTTTCTGTAACATTAACTCAATAATGTACCCCGACATTTTAAATCTTTAATGTTTCCAAGGGAAAGCTGTTTTATTGCTGTCCAGAGAATGGCCCAAAGCAGTGCAAGGTACTTACTTTGATATTAGTTTTAGTTATTTTATTTGTTCTCAACTATATCATAATTTTCTAAAGACTTAAGGGCATATAAAGCAAAACTTGTTACAAAATAACAGAAGGTAACGTAAAGAAATAAGATTTTAACAACGATTTGAAACTATCAATACTTTCAACAGTACGAATTTCCACCGTTAGAGTGTTCAAAACATTAGTTTTATTAGTCTAGGCAGAAGTTCTAGCACCTTATGATCTGTTCCTTCAATTAAGAGGTTTTGTGTCCTTCACCAGCAGTGCATTACTCGATTTAAAAGTTCGTTTAAGCAAAAGCCTTTCTACCGTATTCACTTAGATCCACCACTGCATTTTCTATGATGCATTTGAATTTGAGCTGCATAATTATAAACCATATCCGTTGTTTCTGGCAGCAAGTGGGGATCAAATAAGGCTGTACGTATACTATAAAATTTAAGTAATTGTGGCACAGCACGAGCAGCTAACCTTGGGCACGCCTATCCAAGTTTCTAGTGATGTATTTAGGACGGCAATTTGGATTGCCGTGTTCGTGAAGAACTCCCTTCTACATTTACATGTATACAGTTTTTACGGCATAACTCAGTTATGTGCATGTCGATTTAAATAGCGGCCAATATCTAAACTTCTATTTTTCTGCTGCGATTTTCTAGTACTTCTCATGGGCTGACGATTATCAAAAGAAGTCCTGTGAATTAGATTCTGAAAAACGAACATTGCAAAGAATCACACTTTCTGATAGCAAAAGCGTTAGCAATTTTTACAATGGGCAGGTATGTATCAAACATATATATTAGACAGTGTTATACTGAAGCTGCTATTTTGTTTCACTTATAGGTTTTTTTAACTAGAATAACCTCATCAATACTGTTATTGGTTTTAAACGATAACGGGAAATTGAATTAGAATGGAGAATGGTTATCTTGATGGTTCGGTTATGTTATTTCTTAATCATTTTCGTCGTTGAATTGAAATTGTATCTATATACATTTCATTTCATTTCATTTCAGTTAATTCTTTGAAGGGGGTTGCCCAGCAGTTGCTGGTTTTAAAGGGACCTTCGGATGCAAGTATTGATTATTATCTAAAAAGTAATTTTACAAGCTATTAATAAGCTTAAACTATAACACCTTATTAGAATATTAAAACTTTATTTACAATGGTTTAAAAGATAGAAATATATACAATGATTTTAAAGACAAAATCCCCTTTTATTGCATTGTTTTTTTGAAACCATACAAGGAATGTAACTGCCTTTTTTCCAGATCTTTCGTTCGTTTTCTTCACTATTTTCATTTCAAATATAATTATGATTGCTGAATGATTTCAGGAAGTCGCATTTTATTGTGGATGCAAGCTTCTTAAGAAAGGGAAGAATTCATTCAATAACTATGGAGATCGTGGAAGGTCTAAAGTAAGCATATTTTTCACATGTCCCTACTGAGCACTTCCAGTGCAATTCTGGTCCAAAAATTTCGAACAGGCAATCTTCTACCGGTTATTAATCGCATTGATATCTCCACCATCTTAATTCAGGTATCTTTTCACAGGTCGCCTCTTTTGTGTAAAGATGCTATTCCTGCTACACACGCTAAAATTTTTACCGGCAAAGGGAGGTACCGTATGGATTCCCCTACTGATGTGCAGGTGCGCATGAGTAATATTGCATTAGAACTGGCCTGGCATTTCATTATAGGTCTCTTGCTACACGAAGACAATTCTACCCTGAACTGGAGAATGATACTCACTAGGTTTGTCATTTTTCCAATGAAGCTACTGATCTGCTTCTAAAGACTTAGAAACCTAGTATGAATGAAGTCAGCAACTAACAATGAGCCAGAAGTTGAAGGAGAAAGAAAGACGGGAATCAAAGAACTGAATGAATTTTTTTGAACAAATTTGAATGATTGCCGCGATTGGCGTAGAAGGATGTCATTGCACCATTTGGATTTGCTTTAGTATGAGTATTTTAAAGCACAATGCAAAAGTTCTCCTCTCAACAGATGGGTGTAAATTGCTGGCTTTGGCCGAGGATGTTGCAAGGACCAAAGGGAGCTCAAATCTGTTTATTGTTGCGCACGCTTGCGTATATTTTATTGCGTATATATTATTAATCAAACTTTTTGCTTTTAAGCAAACAGCAGCAACTAACCTTATACCTGGCTCTTCAATGCTTTTTTGAAGTAATGTAAACTAGAGCATAATGATCCCTTTTATGCGGTGAAATGCGTCAATAGGGATCGAATGCGATTCTTAGAATGTCCTTAACCGATTTCCCTTTTTTTGCAGTGGAGAAAAAGTAAACGGTACATTTCCGATGGAGTGGACTCCTGTGGAAGAAAAAACTTGTTCTTGGCTTTGCCGTTTAAAAGGAGTTCTTCATCGTACAGTAAAGGTTTACTTGCATTCAGTTTTTCCTTGCAATATAATGAATAATTTTTTACTTCACTCCATTGCAGGAATTGCCTTACCTGAGAGTATTTCTTTATCTTGTCCTTTTAGACGATTTATGGATTATTTCGAAAAACTTCAAATTCGATCCTGGTAGCACTTTCATTGCCAAAAGCAGCTTTTATGGCCCGAATTCTTCTGGAGATTTAGAAATTTCTGCGGTAAGGTAAGGCTCACTTTGTCATTCATAGTACTTTTGCCGTGGATAGCATAGCCATTAAAATTGGACTATAAGGATCAGGGGCGGATCCATGGGGGTTCACAGGGTTCTGTAACTCAGTAAAAATTGTTTTGCATAAAATAGGCCTATTGTTTTAATAAAGACTATATATCAATTAATACTTAAACAGAAAAATATATATATCTATAAATTCTAAAACTCTTGTAAACTCCAAAAAGGGCAGCGATGGCACTTCTCCGCAGAGGCTTGGATAAACATCATCAAGTCTAGTCGGCGATTTTTCAATCACTAATCAGTGTTTTTCAATGAAGCAATTAAGCGTAACAACAAGATTTGTAACCCTGCAAAACGTGCGCATTGGACAATTTAGATCGCACTGCGCAGGCTGAACCTACCTTAGAGGGTTACGACGAACACCTAGCACGCTTGATTTATTTTGGACTAAAGCTGTCCAAGCGCAAACAATTGTTTTCATCATTGAGAACAACAGGATGCAGCTGCGAAAAGATCAGTGATGCGTGTGATGCATGAGAGGGTTCAGTTGGATCAAAAGGACAATCATACAACGATCATGATGCGCAACGATCCACAGGGCATTCTGTGCTGCAGCTAGGTTTACGAATAACAACCGACACATAGATACAGTAGCTAATATATACAGAAAACTCAGATTGCGTTTTCTTTTGCATTGGCAAAAAGATACTTTTTTGAGCTCTTTTTTGTTTTGAAAGGGCGTGTCCGGGATTTGGTAGGGCGTGGTCTTAAAAAGTCTTTTCCTGTAACCCAGTCTGCTAAAATGCTGGATCCGCCCCTGATAAGGATACTTGTACTTGAAGACATATTTTGAATTGCTTCCCTGTTTTCATGATTGCAATAAATTCGAAGTATGCTGGGTCGAGTCCGATATCTTTTTTTTCGCTTAACTATCAAATATCAAGAACGATTGCCCAATCAATCAGTCTCTATTTTCACACTTTGCGTGCTGTTTACATTCCATGGCATTACTTTTGCATTAGATAACTATGTCCTATTGGTTGTTTGGTAACTGATACACAGTGAATCTGCTGTTTCCAAAACTCTTATAATCAAACCCAATCCAGAAATAACTGGAACAGTTGTGAGGTCAAGCACACTATGACGCATATGATGATAATACAATTATTTATGGATCTAGTGTCTGAAAACTTTGAGAACAAATTATCAGAAAGCTTGTTTTTTAGCTTAGATTCAGTCACGATCAACGTTGCAAATAAATCGCATAAGTCTGCAGCACTTAGCAAATACGACCAGATTATGATTTGAAATTAGTTACTAAACTTAATAACAGAACGCGACGGTTAAAGTTGTATCTTAAGTTTCACCTTTCATGCGATCTTCAGACAACCGTGATGTCTCTAAAGATTGCATCAAGCGTGAAACTTTAAGGAGTCGTGTTCTGTTATTAAGTTTACCATAGCTCTGCTTCTTTGGCATCGAGCCCTATTTTTAGCAGAACGGTAAATCGTTATTTTCATTAATTTGTTACTAATATTTGGCCATGGCATATGGGTGTTTTTCCGTGTAGTGTATTATACATACATACATGATATCATTTTTATTATATTGTTGATGTTCCTTAGATTTATCATAAGCCTCATCATCTTTAATCATGTATTGCAGCACATACTCTCCATCCAATTGGCAATCTGGAGGTAAACATGCAATCATATATTTATTGATCCTTCATCATAAGCTAGATTTATTTCATGATTATTCGCACCTTTCT
Source organism: Catostylus mosaicus (assembly GCA_964019065.1). NCBI lineage: Eukaryota > Metazoa > Cnidaria > Scyphozoa > Rhizostomeae > Catostylidae > Catostylus > Catostylus mosaicus. The sequence goes on along the minus strand of OZ025189.1, from coordinate 5,926,313 downwards.
TTACCTCAAAAAGGCCCGCATGTTTATGAGAGAAGCCAAACATAAAGCGCTACTGTTGCCAAGCTGACACTTGTTAACGGATTGCTGGAAATAATAGAAATTGTAATGCCAGCCATTATGGCGAATGGTTTATAAAATTTGATCTTTAAGGCTGCATCCATCAAACATTTGTATTGAATTTTATTATATTGATACGCCATGAATTTTATTATATTGACCGAATTTCATATATCTATCTTCATTATGATAATCATTTCATTGTAAATTCTTTCAACATGGTTGCCCCATTAACCAAGAGTGGCTGTCTTAATGGGGACTATAGCAATACTAATTTTCAATAAAAAGAAAGAAAAAGAAAGTTATTTACTCTTTGTTAATTCTAGCAAAGAACAGAAATTTAGCGTCATTTTTACTGCATTTTTAGAAACAGTGCATGCCATATTAGCCTGCAATGCTGGAACAGAGATGAGCTGCATGGACAATCTGGACAGGATAAATGGCGTCAATGACTTTCCTATATTGAAGCATCTGATTTATGGGTAAGTGTCTTTGCTTGGTATCTTTGTTAATATCGTGTTATTTGGCCTGGTAGCTCACGCGATGGCGCAACTGACATAAAAAGCCGCAGATTTCATTTTCAAGATCTGCTTTGTTGGTATCAATGATGTACCGTAGCTTTTCTTTCCTTTCATTTTCATTTTGCAATTTATACAATTTATCAAACATAGTTTCCCATCAGCCTGAATATTTGCTACTAACACCAAGATCTGCGCTAGAGGCCGTTTCACCCAGACGATTGGCTTAAACACGAACTATAATGCCTAAAATCACGTAACGTAACTACAACGTAATATGTTAAACAAAGATATGCAATTTATTTTGATAAGATAAAGTAAAGATCTAGATATAATTACAATTTTGTACATTCAAGGCACAGCAGATCATTGTCTTGTGTTTTCATACATTTTGAAAGAGTTGTATCTTTCTTCACTTGATTCCTAATTGATTTGTAGAATAGTCCATTTTTTACCACTATCAAATTCATGCCTATCTACCTCAAGGGAAGTATCAGGCATTCCAGATTTCATTTTTGGACTTGAAACAAGACGCTAGTTTGCTAAAAAGATATCCCCCTGTTCCTTGAAATTGCACCAATCTGAACTTGCCTCTTTCTCAACCTAAGTATGACGAGAAAGTATTAAAAAATGAATTTAATCTAATCATCGTCATTCTTATTTTCTTTTTGGTTTAGAGCGCTGCCTCGTCGTACAAGCCTTTCTACAAACAATGGTTTTACATGTCCATTAGTCCAATCTAATAGGAATGAGTTCTGTCTATCTGAAAATGACATGGTGAGTGTTTCCTAACTTGAAACCTTCTATTAACTTTCATTGCAAGGCAAACCAAATTTAAATGGTTTTATTTATTTGAACCCAAAATTTAACTGATTTTATGTATATGAATTCAAAGCTCCTTGATAAGAGCCACATGCACAAGGCCTAGTATAAACATTGTTATTCTAACAGAACAGTTTTGCTTCGCTGCTTTTCCCTCTTTTAATGTGGCTTACTCGGTGATTTGACTGACCTGTTGCAGCTGCTGTGGCTTTTTTGAGTTAGAAAAAATCGAGTTGAATTATTCTGTGGAGTGGAGTGTGCTTATTCCAAGATCTTATGTAGTGTTTGATAATGTTCTGCAAACGTAAAAAGTAAGGCTACGTCTGTGATGAAAACACTGGGTGGCACAGAGCAGCGTCCATGGACGAGACGATATGCTGTTAGTTGACCCAACAGGGCTGAGATGGCCGCTGGGATTATAAAGTATTTCAACTAAGAGTCTTGATTCATTGAAATTACGAAGTTGTGTCAAATATTAAACTTGCCTATAATATTGTGTTAGAATCGTTCGAATAAAAAAAACGCACCACGCTACGCCATTTCACATGACATCTAGTAAACAACTATTCAAATTTACACAATAAGGGTCTGGGTCCAAGAGTCCCTACGTCACAAAAGATATGAAGGTCAAGGAATCTTAGCTATTTTTCCCAAAAGCTTGCATAAATGCGGTTGCGACCCTATAGGCGATTGCGAATATCCCTGACTCAGTGTGCATATAAAGAGATGTAATGTTGAATCTGCTTTCCTATTGTTATTGCCCATACAATTCTACTGTGTTCATTTGCATCATGATCATCTACTAGAAAGGACTATTCTAAAAGCTTTTATTCTCTTAACCAGCCAAAATCAAGAATGATTGCCTTATCTATCAGTCTCTATTCTCTATATATTTTTTTACCTAGATATGACTTCCGTATTGCTGTACGGGTCAATAAACTTGATGATTTATCAGACCGACCTATCCCCATTGCAAAGGTTTTGGTCTCCAAGGTAGTCATCATGAAACCAAATCTGCGCTATTTCATACCTTTTCCTGTTTTGTAATGTCTGTTGAGTCAATGTCTTCGTTGTTTTAGCGTTAAATGATTTCTCCTCCATGAAACCGTTGGTTTCAAAAGTGATCTTACCGTAACGACATTATTATTGTAGCATCACACGCGAAATCTAGCCCCATTGGCTATATAGTGTAGCAACAGTCGCGATTTTTATGATGAATTCTATTGATATACTTAGTATAGTCTAGACATTACATTCAGATGGATCTTATAGCCGAACGTTTATGTATTCACAGGTTGATTTGTTAGACGAAACTGTCACTAAGTATCGTCTTAATGAGGTAAGTTCCACGTATTTGCCTTTCCTTTCAGAATATGTGCTTGAATTAGCTAACATAGAGTCGGATGAAACAAATTGCAAAGCTACTTAAGATTAACTGTTCAAATATCCCTATAGACTAATCCTACAAGGTTGTGCCAATGGCACATGGAACTGAGGACGACGAAAACGTCGCTGGATAGATGACATGAAGAACAGGATAGAACAATACAGGATTCGATTATCATCATGGGACTCTATAAATGCCATTGAAGTGGACGAGGAATTAGGGCAAAGTCTGTACTATGATGTATCTTATTCTAAAAAGCAGTGAAAACGAGATTTAATTATAATGAAGATAATAGATTACATGGCAAGTAATACCAACAGTATAAAACTCTCATCGCGGGAACAAAAGTTTTCCAATGCTTATAGTTTCAATTTAAACTGTGTTGTATTGTGTAAACATTTTTATAAATGCGTCCTACATTTATTTCTCAATATATCAAGGAGTTGTCTATATATAAATGCATTTGCTTTTGTCTCCAGGATCAAGCTTTAGCTCTTCGTAAGATAGCAAGCATGCTTGTGAACGGTTCATCTCGTGATAAAGACGACCATCATATCACTCTCATCCACGGTAAATTGATAATATTATTACTTCAGTAAATGCTTACACTGTCAGTCAACTATTTGTACTGAAAATTGTCACGAAGAAAAACTGTTGGTTTACTTGTTTACAGTGTCCCTCGTTTGGTAATCTCCAATTTCAAACCTCTGAAGCTCCGATTTCAAACACATTTTTTACTATGTAACTACCTCAATTGTCTTCTTAGGGTTTTATCGCGGTTCGTTTTGTTTCTTCTATCGTGGAAATTATGCCTGACCTACATAATATTCCATTTTGATATTACCTTGTGGGTTTGTTGTAACGAATGACATGCCAAAAAATTCACAAGATCCATAGATTGCAAGATCTATTCTACAAAGGACCTCTTGACATTTGGAAGGGATGGATATTTTTATTGTTACGCATGCTGCAAGAAAAATTTTCAAGTCATTATTTGCTACTGCCTTCTGTATGGGAAAAAGGAACACGACTTTTCATTGATTTACGTCATATTGAAGTGTGTCCAGTCCTTGCCCCGAAAGGCTTTCAATCTAGCGCGACCGACTAAAGCACATTATCAATCATGCATGGAGCGCGATTTATTCGCGAGAATTATGCCCGGATTCTCAAAGAATGCTTGCGACAATGTATATATGACATTCATTAAAAATGCGAAAGCAGCAGGAATACGATGCAAATACGACCACATGACAATTATATATTTCTCTATCATATTGCAGAAACAAAATATATATAAAAGGATGATTATCATCTGGTCGTATTCGGGTTGCATTCTAGACACTTCGCTGCCCCTTATACATCCCATTGCTGAACTCTACCTTGAGTTGTAATTTCAGTTAATGGAGTTGATTTCTCATTCGATTGTTGCAGGAGTATTTGGCGCTGGGAAAAGTTTCTTGCTGGCTGTCGTCATCTTATTTTTGGTGGAAATTTTCAGGCAGAATTCAATGCTGACGTCGTGAGTAACTGGTTCAAACTGATGGAACTTATATCTCAATTCATATTCATTTTGACATTTTTATACAAGGTTCAATTCAGCTTCCCCAATTCTCAGCTTTTTACAATCATTGGCCCTGTTCAGACCAATGTATAATAACAACATATAAATAGTTGAAAAGACTTTACCATATCTAATCACTACATATTAAAAACTGAGATACAAGATTAAAGAATAACCTGAAACAGCCTTCAAATATATAGTGATGTCTTGAAAGCTGTTGAAAATAGGGCATTTTTGGTACATTATTCATTATTTTGCAATACTTTGCATAACCACACGAATAGGATTAAGCTGATTTCTTATTTTCCTTTGTAGTGTACACTTCATAGGTTGATTTAGAATAATTAATTATTGCCTGTAAGAGGAGAAAGAGAACGTGAAATGAAACTACTTGTTCCTGGTCATTTCTGGTTTTCATACATCAAAACACATGAATTATCTTCAGTACCATCTTTTTTAAATTCCGTTCAAATTTATGATTCCTGCTAATGGATTATTATAGAAATTGATAATAATTTTAACGAAAAGCACCGCTAGTTTGTATTATTTCCCATTTCAAAATTGAAAAATTGCCTTGTCTCTAGGATAATTAAAAAATTAATGTTTTGCAACAAAATGCCCTATTGTGTATTTTTCAGATAAGTTACAAAAACTAATTCTTGACACACTACGTCCGTTCCACTTTCAGCTCTTGGAAAATTCTAATTTCTTCTACTACAAATGTTGCTGTTGATAGAGTTTTACAAGGGTAAGCTCAGCTCAGACAGTGCTATTTTCCTTATTATCACCACCTTTTCTCTGACCTATTCTTTTGTCTTAGTCTTTGCTAAAGTAATTGTAAAGTTTTTCTTCATCACGATTTCTTGCAATATCAACTAAGTGCCGGATTAATCTTATATAGCAAGTATTCTATATTCATATTAGCTGTATCTTTAAGTTTTACGCAGTAGCTATGATGTTTAGCACTTATACCGTCGAAATTTCACATTGTTTATAGAAACATGATTTTCCATAGTAAACCCTGACCTTGACCCTGCCCTGACCCTGACCTCGACTCTGACCCTGACCATGTGAAATAGATCGAAAACTTAAAAATTTATTAAAGATCAAGCAACAACAACGGCTGAGAATCATTTTACCTATGTGCAGTCCCACAGATAAGTTGCAAAAAAGGATTTGAAGCCAATGTTACGCACACGGTACGAATATATGTTTTTAGCAACATTTTTGTTCAATGAGAATAATACCGAAAAGTAAAAAGAGAAGAGAATATAGACGGCTGCCACCTGGTTTTTGAGATATGCTTTCGATGATGTATGTAAATTATGGATATAGGGAAACAAATAGGACAAAAATTATGCTTGATGGTGATTGCTGATTGCGTTGTTCTTTACATCTTCAAATTTCTATATGTACGCACACGGTTACCTGCTTTACAAAATTTCGTTTATGTGAGAGTGTTAGAACGTGCGCAACAGAAAACGGTAAATTTTCCCATCGACTGGGTGTCTTTTTGTGCCAATTGTTCTGTGCAACAAATTCTACCTAACCTCAACCGACTGCGCATAGTTAGAATTGACACAAAAAGACGCCCATTCGGTGGGAAAATTTTATGTTGCCTGTTTCGCGTGGTAAGAAGATCGATTTAATGAATGTTTTTCATACACGTTTTTGAGATTTCACAAGGTCGATGTTCCATCAGTAAGGATCGCTGCTGTATTTTCTACGACGCCAAATTATACATTTGCTCTATTGAAGCTTGAAGTTTAAAGTAACAAACAATCCCACCTGCGGACAACCTGTCCACCCCTCCAATGTCGATAAATGGTTATTCAGGAGAAATCCTGACGGCACAGGCCTTAACACTTCAAGCCTGTATGACTTTGATATCTGCCAAAACCGAAGCTTGGTTTACAAATAAAAAGATCTTGCTTGCTCAGGTTGATTAGTAGGCTTTGTTTTCCAAAGGTTATTAGACCTTGAATTTGAAGATTTCGTTCGCGTTGGGAGTGTTAAGAAGATAGCGAAGCCAGTTTTGCCATACAGTGTTCATGCAACCGGAACCGATAATCAAGAGCTGAAAGAATTGCAAAGCATGTTAAAATCTGATTTATCACATCAAGAAAGAGCGTATGTTTCAATTATTGTTTATTTTTCAACATAAAATCTGATAGAACTTGTTAAGCTTTTAAACTTGATCTCTATAGTTTATGCTTCACATTACTTTGCCATGGGTCTGAGTAACAACCGCTTTGCAAACAAAATGACTACAGATTCAAACTTTCGTGTTATAGGCTTGTTTTCCTTATATGAAAAGGCCCATTTGAATATTTAAATCTGATGAGTTGCTTTACTGCATTTTGTGATAACGTGAAAGGATGGCTCTAAATGATTCTTTGAACTAAGCTTTTTTGTATTTGCAGTCTCGTTAGAAAAAGCATTGAAAGACATCGGCTTGGGTTGAACAGAAAGGCAGGTTTACTTACGAATTCATTTATTTATATGATTAATGTTTATGATTTGATAGATGTTGATTGATGGGCATGATCTTCAGTTGAACATTTAAAAGACATTCATTGATGATTTGATCACATTTCTCAATATCATTTAGCAATGGGTAGGCATCTGGGAAAATTATAGAAATCGAAAAAGACATAATAATACAAATGTGACATGTTGTTAACTTTTCATTAAGGAGCGCTTGATTAAGCGTTTCTACTATTATAAGAGACATTGGTTAGGTCGGTTGCATTTGAAATGCCCATTTTAATGTAAAGGGAAATGGCCAATAGATATAGCATGCAGAACCACTTCCTTCTGTATAGCTGTCGAGTTCTGTCTATGGGATTTGCGGCTGAGCGCAAAGCCTAAATTCTGCTTAGCGATCAGGCTTTTTATTCTATTATTCTTTCTATTGTTATTTGTCTTTTGCATTCTCATATTTAATTGTAGTTGTCACAAACTTTATGGGAACTCGCTCTTGTCATTTCATGCAACGAGTGGCACAATCTTTTTATCTGTTTTCATTATGTGTTTCATATTTCCATGGTTTATTTGCTAAAATCATGCAATCATTCATATATCTTTCCTTTGAAACTAATTTTGTTCTATTCATACTTCTAAATCAGCTTTCCTATTTACAGAAACTTCAAGACGTTCCCGTTATTGGTGTGACATGTGCTGCCTCCGTTTTCCCTTGCTTGGACAACCTATCTTTCAAAGTAATTCCTTTACTTTTATCAAAATCGTTGTATTCATGCTACTCCAAATGCTCTCGAAGTTTTACCAACTGCTTTTTCTTCTTCTATGTCAGCATCTTCACCATTTGATAGGCAAGGAGTTTACTGCATAAATTAATTGGCAAAATTTATAGCATAATGAACGACCATTGCTTGTATAATGATAGCAATAGTTATAATAGAAAATAGACAATTTACTTAAAAATGACAGAAGATTGCAACTATAGCTAATTAGAGACATATTTACTTTACAAGTTGAAATAGAGTGATTAAATGAAGCGGATTATTATCGAAGAAAATGTTATGGGACGAACGTTTTACATGATTTACAACTGTTGTAAAAACTTTTGAATGATTTAATGTTTTACTTGAAAATAGCTAAAGATGGGCACTCTTTAATTTTTAATTTAGTTGGGCTCGCCAATTTTTATCACCATACATTTGATAGTTCCTACGCCATGTAAACTATTTGTAGCTCTAGACAAGACAAGATTGTCATTATCCCGACGGTTATAAGACACATGATTGATCACAAATTCTTCTGCCATAAACGTTGGGTTTAAGCTATTGACTGCTTTGTATATTTTTGTAAGGAGCAGCTGTAAGTTCCTATGGTGATCAGATACTGAAGCACTCATAATTCCTCGAACGGGGAATTGCTATCCTCTTGATCTTATTATTTGATGTCTTGTCATTGTACTCGTATACCGTGCAAATTTATTAATTTATTGACTGTCTATTCCTCAAGGCCTAAAGTATTGCATTTTTTTGGTCTGTCATTTTTGTCCATTTTCCGTTACAGGTCCATTTGCTCGATGAATGTAGCCAGATGACAGAACCGCTATCTATGATGCCAATCGCAAGGTACAATGTGAAAGTAGCTATAGTCTACATGTAATGGTTTATGTTTTCAGCATTGACTTATACCACGGTCTGTGCCCAATTCTTGCAAATAACTTTTTTAGTGAATCGAATTCTGCACCACGAATAGATAGTTATGAGAGACCTTTGCATAAGCGGATGGGATTTTCTTGATAGCAGCTAGTATCTAGTAATTCAAATTAAAATGTTTCATTGCCAAAAAATCTTTTTTCATTTCTTGCACCTTCTAGGTTTAAATGTGAAAAGTTGATACTGGTTGGAGACCCCAAGGTAATATTTCATTGATTTTCAACTTATGGTCTTTGTAACAAGTTTAGTTGAAAATACTAAACAACATATAATCTTGTCATTGCTATATCGGTAAAGCATTTACAGATTTTTTCTCATGACGTCACGAGCATAAAATTCACTATAAGTTTCATTCCCGTTTGGCTGACAACGATGACTAATGCTTTTTATTCTCCTTAGCAACTGAGCCCCACAATACAAGGCTCCGAAGCATCAAACAAGAATGGTCTTGAAAGAACACTTTTTGACCGCTTGAAGCAAAGGGTATGTTTTAATGAATGTTTTACTCACGTGTATCAATGTATTTATTTACACAAAATATTCACTTTGCTTTTGGTGCGTGTGTTCGCATCTTAATTAAAGGAACTGAGATGTTTATAATACGAGTTAGGATGAGCCTCTGAAATGTTTTTAGACTTGAAATTGATTTTGATTTCAAATCGATTTGTTTATTTATTTACTCATCTATTTATTTATTAATTCTTTTATTCATGTATTCGTTTAATTATTGATTTGTTAATTCATTTATTTATCTATTTATATATTTAATTATTTATTTAATTTATCATTGTATCGAGCTAAACATCACATGGCATTAAAAATAAGATAACCGATAAGCAAATTATCTTTCAATTCAAAATTTCATGCTAATTTTTCTACAATTCTTTTCTATTTTGCTATACAATTCAAACAAAGCCTCTTTGCTCCAATTTCCTTGATTTGTTCTACACAACAAAGGTTTTAGATTTTACTTAAATCACCGTTAATAGGTTGTGAATGATGCTATGATTTGAGTAGAATATTCTGTTTTTAAGGACTTGCAACCTGTGATGTTAAGGACTCAGGTTAGTGATATTATTTTTTATAGCTGCATTTATCATATATCTAGGAGCATTTTGATTTAGTGTTGAAACAAATGTCGTATTGACGGGATTAAAAAAAGAATTCTTTCTTTGTATCTGCATTTTGCATTTGCATTTGCATTTTATTGTATTGATGATTTATAAAAAGAACCCTCTTAGTAATCTATCCAACGTATCTTTTTAAAGAAAACTAACCGCGACGATACATTAAATGTTATTAAAAACGACCCAATATGTAAGGGAATACGAGACCATAAATAACCGATATTTCCCTTTGAACAAAAGTTATCCTATAAGAAACAATGTTAGCACTCCATCTTTATGTTTATTGCAAACGCAATGTAAATATTATTATCTTGTTGTATTAATTTTATTCTAATCTTTTGACCTTCTCTTACTTTCTAGTACCGATGCCATCCAATGATAAGTGCAATTCCTAACATGTATGTTAGTTGGAATCTTAATGAAAATCAGAGTCCAATGCATGCATTCCATTTTCAGGCTCCTTGACACATGCTTTACTATACTTTTATACTTGTCGTAACCATAATTTGCAAATTACAAATAAGTATTATATCCAAAGTCGCTAAATGAAAAAACAAGAAAGACAACTTTATACGTCACATTTGATATTAGGCCCTAATGTCCGCAATAAGACACCTAATGTCCGCAGGTCCATGACATTGCTTTTATCGTAATGATTCAATTGCTCCTTGCCCGATGAAAACTTATCATTCGAGCACTCTAAGTTAAACTTTTGTTATGCCACGAGGCCTTCTACTCAAGAAGATGCTTGAATTATCATACTGCGAGGCAATTACGATAATAATCAATTTTTGACAAGCACTATCTGAAACTCAATTTTCTCGGTAAAGAGCCCGTTAATCTAACTAACTTCTTACAGAGACTTAAATTTGTTTCTTATGACAACAAGATTTAAGGTTATCACGCTAAGAACATTACGAGGGATCAGTAATTAATAACATAGCAAAGCATTTTATCTCGTGTTTGATTCATTCTTTTTTATTGATTTAGACTCTTCTACAAAGGTGAATTGCGTGATGGAATTTGCGAAGAAGATAGATCTCCAATGCTGGTATATGACCATATATATATATTTGTGTTCTGCAGTACTGTAAAAAATTATCTTACCCAAGGTCATGTCTAGGCAGAGAAAAGCTATTTAGTTGAAAAATTCTGAATAATGCCAAAAAGCACTGTTACGTTTTATGACTAATACTCAAAACCAATGCTAGTTATAGTATATTACTGATCAAAGGCAAGCCTAATCTCTGCGAATAATTAAGTGTTCAAGAGAGGCTAAAAAGAGAAAGGAGGCTTAATCGAGCTATATTTCTTTACTACCGTGCTGCAAAGAAGCAGTTTACTAGAGATCATGTCTAGATAAGGAAACGATATATAATTGAAAAATTTCTGTATAATTTGAAACGGCACTGTTACTTTTTACTACCCACAACTTGTGCTACTTTAAGGCAGTTGTCCGATAGGTCTAATGATTTATAGGGTAGATTAAATGAGAAGTCAACAACATATCTGCTGATCAGAAATTTTGGACCGACCATCGAATGGACCGGCCTTCGAAACCAAACAATTGAAAATTGCGTATAACCCTAGGGATTTACAATCAATATAAAACTGAAGAAAATATTGACCAATTACCTTGCAATGATTGACTGCAATATCGTAGACAAGTTTCATGTTATATGAAAGGCAGCAATAACAGCCTTAAAAATTTAGTCAAACGGTTTTATACTTAATTCACCACCGTCTTTTCCTCACATTCTTTTTACTTTCAGTAACTGTATGTTCCTTGAAGGTTTTAAACTGCCTGAATTGTCCGATTTGCTCTAGGTAACCTGAAAGGTTTTGCATCCCCAGATCCTAGTTGCAGCCTTCTTATATCCTTATATCTGTCGCATAGAGGGAACTACAGAAGGATTGATGAGTTATCCCTCCGCGTCTCTACTGAGATTGAATAATGAAGCATTTTGATAGGACATTTTATTTAGTACTCTCATTTTGTGCAAATCTTTGCAGCAACCCCTGTTTATATTTATTTTTGCATTATAAGGATTGGCTGAATCCTGTCTGTTTCTATAATGTGTCGAAAGGAAAAGAAAAATGCGGTGCTGATGGAAGCTTTTATAATCAAGAAGAGGTGACTAATCTTTACAATTAACTCACTTTTTTGATATACTGGATATAAAATACTGGTAAATCGTCTCCTTGAATAAAACCTTTTTTTAATGAAACGTTTTATCCTAGGAGCCTGTAATTCTGTTTCAAGGACGCACTGCAAGAAGTTTTTCTAGCACTTTTTGGTAACAGGTTAATGCTGCCATGCAAACTGTTTAATATCTGGTGCTACTAGATCCACTTGTTAACCATTTTATACCTTTTTGGTTACTACACTCTCATTTGAGATTGATTTAAAATGGCATAGAATGCTCGCTAATACTTGTGCAGCACACTATTGTTACTTAATAATAGGATTAGTGATCCAAGTCCAATCGTGTTGGTTAACAATTGGTTGCGATAGCAAACCTAGATAACGCAAAGAGATAATAAAAGTGGGCAGTTGATGGAGATAAACGTCACTTTTGAAGCATCCGTCAGTATCTTAAGTGATCATAATCATAATCATGTCAAGACGTTGTGGTTTTGATGCCCTAGCGGGCAGCTACAACAACATAAATCCCATCATTTTTATTTACATTTCATCTCACATCTTTGAAGGCAGCGCCTGCTCTTTAATTACAGCCTGCACTGAAATGAAATAAAAACACTAGCAAAGCTGTCATTAAAGATGACAATTTCGGTACATAACTAGAGCTATTGTTTACATTCAACTAGACATTTAAATTATAAACAAGGATCGCGGCAGATTATGCTTCAAGTTCGTAGATTGGTTTTGATATTCCAGCTTGATATTGCACCATTTATCACTAGCATTTTGTTATAATTTCACATTAATGTTCTATTTCAGGCTGAATTTGTGGTTTATCTTATAAATGCAATGCTGCTTTATGGAAATGATCCCAGAAATATAGGCAAGACTTTTTTATTCCTATTTCTTTAGATATTTCGTCATCAGCATTATCATAAACACCATAATCATCATAATCATCATAATCATAATCATCACCATAATCATATAATCATCATTATGATCATCATCGCCATCATCATTTAAATTTAGTCCTTTAACCGTCCTTAATCTGAGCTTAATCCCAAAGATTTTGAGTCCCTTGTCCAGAAAAAGTTCCAGCATGGCAATTTTAAAATGAAAGAATGTTGTGTTTGGATGTGGACTGATGGCAAAGTAGTGATAATGAACTGTGTTTTTCATGATCTGCGTTTTCGTTCCAAAGACGACCTTTAACCCTGTCTTGCCCATCCAAGAAGTAAATTATAGTCACTGTCGATATATCATATTCCATTACATTTGTCACTTCATTGGCATTCATATTTCTTTAAAAAGTGCGATGTTAATTTTGAAGGTTCTGAGACCGGTCAAGCCTATATTTTTAATGCAAGTAATTGAGAAAGAATATTATTTTTGCACCATTCTATTTATTTAGCAGAAGAAAGTAGCGAGCCTGTTTAAAGGTGTCATTAGTGTAATAACGGTAATAACACTAACCGCCGCCCCTTTGGCCGTCAATCAATGCACAATGATTAGATTTCTACTTCAGGTTTACGATCCTCATTTATACAAATTCGTTGCAAAAATCATCAGCAAAATCATCCTAGTCTAACTGCTTCATTTTTGTTTCCCAGGTGTAATTACTCAATATAAATCTCAAGCCCAAAAGATATCCTTTCTTTTGAGTGAGCAAAGGTAAGTGAACCTTATTTACTAAATTTTTTAATGAGTTACCTTTTTTAAATTGGAATTCCAAGTACGTTTTTGCCAGGAAGTTCAAAAAGTAATGGTCGCAAATGAATAACTCTAGTCTTATCTTGTTTTTTCTTCTCTCCAATTATCGTTAGATTTTTCATCTATTTTTGCGAGATCAAAAATGAATTAATTATTGTCATGAATTATTGTATCTTAAATGAAATAATGAATTCTATTCTCTTATTCAAGGGCTTTTTTATATTATTTGGCCATCTATAATTTCTATTTCAGCGTATCTTCAACCTACCAGGAGCTGAAATCTATTCAGGTACATTGTTATGACACTCTCTAAAGTTTTGAACGATGCGGTGGACGAGTGGTTGGGGTGCAGGTCTACGAACGTATGAACCGAAAAGCTTTTGTTTCGAGATTACATTCAGAACTTTCACCGCAAGCTGTACAGCCAACAACGCTGTCCAACCTTTCAAAGTCGGTAATTGGGTATTAAGGAAAAATTCTGGGGCCTAAGATCTTAGGGCCCGAGACCCATATCAGCTTAATAGCTGCCAGACCCCCAAACCTGGAGTAACAAATGAATTTGCTTGCATGCTTACTCTCTTGCTAACATAGTCAATAATTGATTATATTAAATATGTAAATTTTAAATATAATATTACTTTATTAGCCTTTTTTATCAGTTATTCTTCAAATTTATTAAAAGCAAGATTTGTGCTTGCTATAGTCTTTTCGAATTGGATGAATATGATAAATATGAAAATGAACTATATCTCTTTGATTTTTGCCTAGATTTCAACAGTAGATGCATTTCAGGGTGCAGAAAAAGAGATAATTATTCTATCTTGTGTTCGTACCGATCATGTTGGTTTTATTGACTGTGACAGGTAATAAGATAATACTTTGTATAAGCTTAAAAGTCTGATCAAGTCCTTAGAACAATTAATACATATACTTAAATAGATCAACTTGCAGGATTGAATAGATGAGAGAGAGATGCTAGACGATGCATCAGAACAGACACTGCCAAAGAGGAGTGAATGATTTTTGTTTACCTTTGTCTCCAACCTAAGTGTTTATCCTTTCGAGGTCAGTAAATGGGTACTTTGAGAATTCCTGTGGTCACAGGCGTATGGCTACCATGCCTACATAAGTTTGATAGCTGGGAGAATCACAGCCAGTTTAAGCAAGTAAATAATAAAAAAAAAAAGGGAAACAAACAAACCAACATACAAATGTACCAGGAAAGAGAAAGAAGTGATTTGCATCAAAAAATGAAGAAAATTGTGTGCAAGAACAAGTAAACAGAAAACTGTGGCAGGATAATGCACATCTGTTAGTTTATATACGACCATTTGCTATGTTCTTAATCGATTTCTAGTTTTGTCTGATATAATATCTTTGACCTTTCAATCCATCTTTCATTTTCTATCAAAACACTCTCCATTCATGTTATCATGTTTTTTTATCTTATTTTTCTTCTAATCCTTTATTTTTGTTGCAGGAGGACTAATGTGGCTTTAACACGTGCTAAAAGGTATCATTGCGTTTTTTAATTTCATGATTTTACGATTTAGACAAAAGTGGAAACTTGTCATCTTATCCTTCCTGTTAAATCAATGCAAACCTGGATGATTTTTTTACTTTTAACTTCCTTTTTGTCTTTTCTTTAACTATCTTCCAATGTAGATTTGCTTTTAAAGATAATTGTTACTTAATGTATCCTATTTATTTCTTTCTTTCATTTTATTTTTTGCAGGGTAGTGTGTAGATCATTTATGTATTATATCAAATGAAATGAAATGAAATATTAATAAAATGAAATGAACTGAAAGTAAACTAAATTCAATCAAATTTGTCATTAAATCTTATGGCGAGAAAGTTCAGATCAAAATTTTTTCTGCTTCAAGTTATTCGTTTAATTTCAGCACCGGTTTTGATTTCCTAACTGGCTATTATTTCTCATTCTCCAACAGGCATCTTTTGATAGTTGGAAATTTGAAAATTCTTGTTCAGAACTCTCTATGGAGTAACATAATTGAGTGCTGCAGCAGTGAGTGAATGTTATCAATTTTACCTCTTATAGATTGCAGATTATCATGTTTTGCAATGCGTTAAGTCATCACAGGAGGGCTTTTTGATTGAGACAGCCTGTCTTATTTGCTACTAAGATACCACGATTTATCCCATCACCCTACGTAGCTACTTCTCATATTATTTTTATAAGCTTATTTTGCTGGCCATAATCTACGGCAACACTCACCATAGTTTTCAGGTATAATTTGAGGCAATTATCGATTTTTGATTGTTAGAATTATTACTATTTTAGTGCACTTATCTATTCATTGTTTCGACAAATGGTATATAAATCAAAGAACGTTTTGCATTCATATTCTTCAATTTTCTATATTAATTTAATGCCACCTTCCCTCTAGGATTGTTTGAGTAAGCAAATAACGGTGTATTTTGTTTTAGAAAATAAAGACGGAATAACATCTTCAAAAGCATTTTGTGACAAAATGGAACCAACCATTAACGAAAAAAAGTTAGCGAGAGGTAAAATCAATTTGTTGCAATTTAGCATTTTGTACTGGCATTCATGCTATTCATGACTATTCTTTCCTATTTTGGCTGAGGATTTTGCAATGATTGTTGCTTCTATAACTAACAGAATTTGCAGCACATCTGTTTGAAACCATGTTGATATAGAATCCATATCATTTTTATCCCTGCTTATCAAAAAAAAAATTCATGGTTCTTATGCAATGCTAGACATAAATGTTTCAATGCAAGATATTGGAATGAATGTTAGAAGCTGCACCCATATGCTATTGGTACTGTTTTGCTCAGTATACTGTTTTCTGACATGTGTCCTCGTTTTCAACCATTCTTTTTAAAACTGAATAGTCTCTCTAAGGTATAACAGCTTGCACTAGTAGATGAGAACGTAAACTTGTGTTCTTGTTACCTCAATTCGGTCATTTGCATATATTTATTTAATGTTTTTCTTGATGATGCTTGATGCTTTATCATCGCTTAGCATCTTTCCTTGATTAGAAATCGAAGTTTCTAAAAAGAGAAAACGCAAGAAGACTGCAAAGACATGTTCTTCTGATCAATTCAATGCTAATGGCCACAGCAGCACGTGTGATTCAGATTTAATAGACGATGCAGAATGGCGTGGTAAGATTTGTGTTTCGATAATAACTGTATAGATAGGAAATTGGTGTTTGCGAAACTTAAAAGGAATTTTTGTAGTGGTTGCAAAATTACTAAGCGTGTAAGAATGCGTAGGGAAAATACTGCAGTTATTTTATTTTTGCTACTACAGTGATTCGAGGAGGGCCAAGGCACATATGTTATGATTCATTTGATAAGAAAATCGTATCCTATTTTTTGTCAATGGCCTTCAATGAATGTACATTTCTTTCTCCTTTTTAGATTTTGAAAATATAGATTTCTCAAATGAAGAAAGCATTGAAGCTACTAGTAGGCCACCGAAGTCTTGCTTTGAAAGTGAAAGAGAGACAGATGAAAATAACCACATTGATTGCATTATTGACGACGATGAGTTAGAAGTTTCTTTTGATTTTCTGTAAGTAAGATTTGAATTGAGATGAGTTGATATTGAATGAATTATAATGAAATTTCATGAATTGGTTTTTGCATTTCACTGATGATAAATCTGTTGAGTCATCCCAAGGTTTTGCTGTCAAATAAATCTCGTTGGTTTTCTTCAATTCAAGCTAGTTGTCTCAAAGACATCGCTATTTTGCATTTCGTTGTGCTGTTCCAAAGAGAATCGACTCTGCCTTGCCTTTTTATATGATTCAATATGAGTACATTGCAACTCGACCACTCTGACAGATTGCCCATCTTTTGATAGTTTTTTAATGATTGACATCAATTTCTTTGCCTGCAACATAAAGCACAGTATTGTCCGCATACTGTAGGATACTTGAATACTCCATGACTTCATTGAAATTTATGACAAACAGTAGAGAGCCAAATATTGAACCTTGTGGCACTCCTGTTAACAAGACCTGCTCATTTGAGAGACAGTTGTTGAAGGCTACCGCTGCTTTTCGAGAGAATAGGTAGTCGCAGAACCACCCTAATTCACCATCTGTTATTCCGTAAATTACAAGCCTTTCAAGTATTGAGATATATACAATACACTCAACTGCGCCAATCCATTCTTCATGCAGGAAATTTTTATTAGAAATGATACCAATTATGACCTTAGGACAAAACATTTGTTACAAATTCATGTTGCGAAAAGTAAGCCGGTTGGCAATGATACAATTAATGTCCGATGCAGCCTATTGGAATCGCATGCATGGCTAAATAAAGAGCGCTTAAAGAGCTGCTATATTTAAAAGGAAGATAAATAATTTGAATGGTAGCAAATGCAACTGCAAAGTTTGCAGAAAATGATTATCATATTTTTTATTTTATTGTACGACAGGTTCCCTCTTTATTAAAATTGTAAATAGCTGGTATGAATAAGTCCACATTGCTGTCAATAATGAAGAACTAACCCTTCTTTCCAACTTTAAATTACATGATTATTAATGTCATAAACATTATCCATTTACAATCCGCACCTTGCGTAAAAACTATAATCAGCTGCAAAATTGTTTGACTCCTGAGCAAATGCTGCGCACATTTCATACGTCCCCAAAATGGTAGTAATTAATTATGTACGAGTGACATTGGCTAAAAAGTATGGGGGGAAAGTGCATTCTCTTTCTCTTGCTTTAACTTGGTAATTAACAATTCTGCCACTGATTGTAGGTAGGTTAGTCGAGTTTACAGCCATACATATAGACCCTAATAGAACATAATAAGGGACACCAACACAGACTCTATAAATATTATTTACCCAAAAGACAGTCGTTACACATGATGTTGTTAAGAAATATTTAAACAGGCAATCTATTTCTCTACCCAATGAACTAGCGGCCGATTTTAAGGTCATCCATTTTAAATGGTTTTTCTATTATTCTAAATTAACAGTTAATTCTGTGTTGCTTTGACGGTTCAAATCTTTTTGACCTGATGAAACAGTACTGTTAAAATTGATTCTCAATTCCTTTTCAATATTAGTGTTTTATCATCTATTACATTATAATGATGACCTTAGCGTTGCATAAATCTAATATTGATTTAGAGTTGCTGACGCATTCAACGTGATTAAGTTATATATAACGAGGAACCATATGCCAATAAACCTTCTCCTATGTCACAAACTGTGCAAGTATTAAAACGCAATATTAGGAATTTACAAATAAATTTGATAGCCAAGCGATTACTTAATTAGCGATTCCGATTTGTCTTGAAATTTTGAAATGCACTTCTTCAGCATCATCATTAAAACTGCATTTAAGGATTCAAAGTCGATGGAAAACCAAAGTTACACGGCATTTTTAACCCAGGTTCAACCAAAGTTTACTAAAACCCAGGTTTGATTTTTGTCTTGTAAATCAAGGGAACACGGGTTAAACCAGGGTTAACGAAATTCTGCTCAAGGTTGAACCTTAGTTGCATAAACATAATTTGCATTTTTAGTTTCGAGTTTCAGGTTTTTCGAGTTTCACTTGATTTTCAATCAAAACTACATTATCGATATTATCGATCATATGTGACGTAACAGCGCAGATGCAAGAGATGGCGAATGACCAATCCCGTCCTTTTCTCAGAATTGATATTTGAGGGGCCAATAGGTAAAAACTGATAGGGAATTTTAAGAAAAGAATTTCAGATCTGCAATCCGCAGCTAAACTGCATCGTTTAGAACCAATTGAAATTCATCCCGGATCTCCTCATAGTTAAAACTTTTTAGAGGTTTGGCTTCGTTTTCTTTGTGTGACTAACAATTACGTTGCTTAAAAGAATGTCATAAATGATCTACGATGCAAAACGAGATCTTTTTATCACCCCCCTGGTTATGAGTCAAATTACCCTTTCATTAACGAAGGGTTCATTTGGCCCAATGAGAATAGGGTGTAGTAGGGACGACTAATCCCTTGTTTGTTTATTTGGATACACCGGCATCTGACATTCATAAAACCTCAAAGCCCAAACAATTTCTTATACTCCCTTGCAATTTGAGAAGACGTCTTTAATGTTACTTTACAAATATATATACATCAGGGGGTCAATGAGTCAATGTTGAGGACGACCTCGGTATATGGGTTTTGAGAGAAGACGAAAGAAAGAACGCCAAATTTATAATGTTGAGTATTTCATCTTTAATTCGACAAGCTAATAATTGATTGAAACTTCATTTGCAAAATTTTATCTACAATTCTCTTAAAATTGATATATCATAATTCTGTATATAATTCGCATTATTTAGTTATAAAAATTATTTTAATCCTCTATAGTATCTGGTGAAATGGGTTCGAAAAATAATCAATATAATATGAAATCTCTTAAAAAATTGAATTCAATAGTAAAAATCGGCTGAACATGAATTTGACAAGTAGAAAGTTATCAATATTACATGAAATTTGTAATAAAATCGAATTTATTGGTTAAAATTGATTCTCTAGTTGATTACAACTTCATATTAATAGCCATGGTCAGCATCAATGTGATTATCACAGATTGCAGGTGTTTTCATTGTCAAGTAATTAAAAAGTATAGTAGGATGTAGAGGTAAACATGTACTGTCAAATTTTTATATTAGATATATGAAAAGGGCAATAGTTTGAAAATACTTATTAAAAAAATTTAGAAAAAAAAAGGGGAAACACAAATTGCGGATCCCACATATAAATAAAAAGGGAATGTAATTTTGATTAAAATACGCTTTGGAGCACTATTGCATAATAGAAAAGCTAAAAAGCCAATCATGACGATTGAAATATGAAAAAGTTTCGCATACACTCTTTTTTTATATAAGAATAATTTTATAAGAATAATGAGGCTCAAATTTGGTGAAATTTAAGAATATTTTAAGAATATTGTCAGGCTCAAGATCTTGTGAAACAATTATTTTTAGCGGGTGTTTTTTTACTTCAGATTTTTTATGACATTTAATTACTTGTACTTATTTACTCCTTCTTCTTTGATATTCTGTAAGTCTATTTTAAGATTTTATTTTGATTACTTGTTCTGTTTTAGCCACCATATTTTTAAAAGGTGTGTGTTTTGGCATTGGTGATAAGTATAAAAATTTATTGCCGTTTCTGCCGCGCTAAGAATAATTTAAGAATATTCCGAGGCTCCAAATAGCAAAAAGATAAGAATATTGAGGCTCAGCAAAAAATTTAGTATTCTTATAAAAAAAAGAGTGTACTGTCTTAAAGAAAGAGTATTAGCTGTAGCTCGCTACATTCCGCAAACCCAAATTTTAGGGTTTTCTAAGCACTTAATGTTCAGGGCGTAAAAATAATTGCTGAAGGGATATCGTTGTTAAATGCCAAAATTGGCTCCCACCTTTTACAACTCCTGTCTACTTCTCTGTATTATCATAGTTTGGATATCGGCCATTTTTCAATAGACTGTTGAGTGCAAATAAAATGGGGATGTAGGTTAGTGAATCGTTCTCTTTTTTATTAAAGATTTTTAAGTGTTCTGATCAGGAGTGAATTGTACAAATCAATTGAAGAGGGTGTTAATAAACAACACGGGTTGGGGTAGGCTGCCTGCTACTTAGTCTTTACAATACTTATTACATTTATCAAGATTTGACCAACTTTTAATGTAACGGGCGATAATCAAAACAAAAGCAAATAAATCAAACTTGTACAATAAAAAATTACGTAAAATCAGGATTTTGTGAGTCCCATTATCGAGCAATAATTCGTAAAATCATTTTGCTAATCAACTCAAGGTTTAGCAATACCAACAGCTGTCTTTAAACCAGCAGTGTGTTTATTATGATGGACAATCTCCCATCGTGTCATCCACGGGCCTGTGACAACAGTGTCTCGTTCTATGGGGTCATTTTCTGGTATTTCCTATAAAAAAGACGTCGAGCAAAGTTACGTTAGTTGAAACTAGAAATATTTTGAAAAAGAAGGCCAAAGAGAGAATATTTCGACAAACAAATGCAGCTTTATGATCACTTGCATTAAAAGAAACAATTTAGAAGTAGCGAGATTAAAATTGCGTTGTCTGTGCACGTGTAAATACATCATATAAACCGCAAACATCATATCAACCCCTCTGGGGTTTGTAAAATGTAAATGCATCATATAACCCCCCTGGGGGTAGTTGAGATTTTGCTTTTCTCCTTGGTTTGCTTGTCTTTGCATCGAATTAAGCACATGTTGTCAGATTTCTTTTTATCTCAAAAATTTTGAATGTGATGACAAAGCCATGGAACTGAAGAACTAGCCCTAAACGCGCTAAATCTGGACAATTTTGGCGAAAGAACGTAATGCTGGTTGCTGAAAGCGGCCATCTTTTTTATTGCCACGAGCACTATTCATACGCTGGTGCACTTTTTCACACACGGGGCTTGGATAGTTATGGCGCAATTTCTAATACCCGGGTGTGAATAACACATATAATAGCAAATCAAATTTATCCCAATTTGGTGGGTTGCATCTCTTTTCTGGGGATGAAAACTACCATGTATTAAGGCTCCTAAGAATTAGACTAGTCACTATTGTAAAGTGGCAGACACTTGGCCAAACATTGAGGGGGTAAGCCTATTGTTTGGTAGGATGACATCATACATTGTTTTAGAACAGAGCACCATTGTCTTCCAAAATATTAGGGTCACTGCCCCCTAGCCCCTACAAGTGTCCGCCATTGGTACTAAAGCACACGTTTTATCAACCTGCTCTAATGAATGAACATGTAAAAATTACTCTTGCCCCCCCCCCCCAAGTGTCCGCCACTGACTATTCGCTAACCATTAGGGGCAAATAGAATGAAACGCGGTGCAGTCGCGATCGTCACTACTGTCAAGATCCCCCAAGCCATTTAGCTATCCTGCTCTTCCCATGGGTGCTTAAGCTGCTTTGCCAGTCAGATGAAAAACCGAAATTTGGGATTGGAGAAGATTTGGCAATGGGCGATGCAGTTGCATTTCACATTTCACTTGCTGTTTCAACTGCATGAATTGGTTAGAATGCCACAGATTTAGAAACAAAAATAAAATTAGTCGAGCCCGACAGACAGTTATTCACGTTAAAATTGTACACTGCCATGGTAGATCATATGTAAAAAAGTTCTGCCACTTTGCAATCGAGCTGACAGCATTCCTCTGGAAAAGACCGCCAAAACTTAGGAAGATTGGCCTCATTTAGGCCTAGGCATGTCATGAAATGGCGGCCAGTCTAGGCCTAGTCAGACCATGACAGAAGGTACTGCTTCAGACAAGGAACGCTTGCCAAGCGAATAGGAATAAGGAAGAGAAAAGAGGAATCTACATGGGAGGCAGCCAGAGATGGTCAGCAAAGAGTGTTTGTTGCACAACGTTTGCCAACCAACAAGATATTCTGTCAAGATTTTGGTATACCCCTGAAGCTGGCAGAGTACCGTTGCCATGATTGTGGACCGGGACAGCATTCTTGTCTTGATTTACAATAAAATTCTAAAATTCACAACGTAGGTATTGTCCATTTAGTACATGCGAACCAGGTGATGTCATACATACCAAGACATCTATGTTTCCGTTCGCCTTCGCATAATCTGCCTCTTCTTTGTATTGTTTTTGCTGACCATCGAATTTCGCCCAATCAATTTCAAAATTTTCAACACCTTGCTTCCTCATCACCACGGATTCCTTTTAAGGAAAAAGCAAGAATCAATGAAAGAATTGGCTGAAGAGTACAAATGTTTATTGTTTTATTATACACAGTGAATTTTTTTTCAATATATGCTATGTTTTGCGGAAGGTTAGTTAAACAAAAGGAGTTTCAAGGAGAGCAACCTATCCCTAATTAAATGGAATTGAAAACAACATCGGGTCAAATGAAAAATTACAAAATGACCAAAGACACCTGTCACATGTACCAAAATTACATTCAACGAATTGTAGAGACAATCTATATAGTCAAATCACATTACTGGAACTATGTTAAAGAAAAGCTAGTTTTAAACATATTGAAGTTACAGATACAACAACAAAAAAGACTCGATCATCTGGGACAAGAGCGTGTATTGACTCATTTTAATGTTTTACTGTAGTTTAAGGATTGCCTTTCTTTTACATTCTCTTAGGACCTCTTTTTTGCTATAACATTTTGTATAAAGAAGTATCTGTTTACTTTTTGTGAGATTTTAACTGATGATGAACGCAAAGTTCGAAATATATTTTATCATGCTCTACATTGCAGTTTTTTATGTTTAGATAATTTATATTCGATTTTGATTTCCCTGCTAATAGAAAACTAGCTACTACGGATGGTAATTTGCAACAGGTTGGCCTGTTTTCACATGAACGAAGATATTGCAATTAAAAAAGAAAAAACATAGATGAATTCCGAGATTGTGATTAATAGTTCTGGAGTTAATTAAAAGTACTGGGCTAATTGAATTCGTACAAAGTTTAGACTAAGTACCATGTTCTCCTAATTAGATAGAAAACAGGTATCAACATTTAATAACAACCAATCTTGCCATGATACAACAGAGCTTGCAATAATAATCATTTGAATAAGATACTTAAACCAATTGTTCAAGAAACATTCTTTAAGAAACATTAAGCAGGTTTATGAGTCATGAACCATAAGTGCAGAGGTAATAAAGAAACTGGAAGCAATGGAGATGTGGTGTTACCGGAGAATGTTGAAAGTATTATGGATAGAGTTTGTGTCACACGAAAAGGTGCTTGCAAAAGTTAGAGAACGACAGATTCTAACATCTATCACTCAGAGACAGCTGATATTTTTAGGGCGTATAGTAATAGAAAATAGCTTGGAGTAACTAGTTTTGGAAGGAAAATAGATGGTTCAAGATCCAGAGAAAGCTAGAGAAAGACGATCCTAGATGATCTGGTTGCTGCAATGTGATGCATACGGAAATGGGAGCTCTTCCATCTGACTCAGTACTGAGAGAGATTGAAATGCATGGTAGCCAATGTCAATTCAAATGGCACAACAAGAAGAAGGAGCGGCCTTAGGATTCAAGTAAGTGCATTTTACCTTTACTCCATAAAAGCAATTACTTTGCCCAGTTCGGTGCCATCTCAAATCCAGACTCCATCTAATTTTGTCCGACTTGTTCAGCATACTAAAAGAAAAATTCACGTAATGATTAGATTTTCAGGGAGTAAAGTACAATAAAATTGTAAATTTTCTCCTGGTAGTTTTCTATTAAAGCTTACGCTTTTACCAAATTAATTTGACTCTGCTACCCCCTGAAAATCGTAGATTTATTCAGGTTTAACTATTAAATAAAAATAAATCCGGGTGCGAAAGGGTAAAGGGAACTTTTGTTCAAGTTTTAGCCTAGCGGTCCTTACTCTTCAATGCAATTACAGCCACGGGTTTTTTTAATGCAATATTTTCATAGTCTTCTGTTCTTTTCGCTACTATATATCAACAGAGGTTGGTATTCTATTTCAAAATTTTTGTCTATTTTCAGCCTGTTTTGTTTCATATGATTTTCTTTTTCTTGATCTCAACCTGGTGTTTTTGCAAAGGCGCGGGATATATAGCAATATCGGACATTGTCTTTATTTTGTAAAATGATTGACAAAGAACATAAAGCATTATAACATGGGATGTGTTGCATTTTTATGTACAAGATAGCGCAACCAGTTGTCTGTAAAGCAGTACAGGACACGACAGTACAGGATGAAGGCTATGATTAAGGTTTATTATGAAATATGAAGTAAACAAAAGATAGCAAAGTCTTTAGCAAAAGATGGCTAAGGAGAGATATGCGCAGAGAGCAAGCATGAAATGAGAGACTCAAAATGGATTGAAAATGTCATGGCTTGGAGAAATGGAATCGTAAGAAAAACCTAAAACGAGTACTTGTAATATATTTTCTTCACCAAATAAGGCTTTACATACCTCTACGTCGCAGAACTGTATTCAATTATGAGCATTAATATGTAGAAATTATAAGGTTTCAGGGCTCAAGGATCAGATTTAGGGAAAGTGCCAGATGGTTTGCAGCATATAAATCATGTTATTCTTGAATGAATAGGACGTCTCAACATAATTTGACAGCATCATATTAACAACCTTATGACAGGTCATATCAGAGCAGTATCTCTGAAGTATAATAGTCGCAAATATGAAGGAAGGGCTTTACATTGACATTTCACTTTGGAAGGCGCAGCATCAAGTATAAAATACACAGGTGAGGTCTTGACTAAAATGATCAATTAAATGGTACTGCAACGAAGACAGTGCAATTCTGAAGCACAGGTTAGGAGTCCAATAGAAAGAATTACATACGGCAGAGAAGCGGTTCTAGAGCTGGGGCGAAAATCAAACTTTGCTCTAACGCTTATTTGGAAATTAGTATGTAACACTCCCGCTCCCGTTTTTGTTTCAATGCTCTAAGGGGTTATTTATAATATCCGCATTGAGTTTGGCACATATTTAGTGCGACAATTTCTTCATCATTGCTTCAGGGTCGCAAAATGTGACTGGAAGTGCCGCTCCAAACGCAATCTACTGTTCCAAATCCAAGCGCCATTCTTTTCATGAACATAAACTCTTTTTTATAAGAACCTAATAATTTTTGCCGAGGCTTGAATGTTCTTGATTTTTTCATAATTTGTGGATCGAATGTTCTCAAAAAGTGTTCGTTTTTTAGGAGCGATTTTTTCCTAAATTTTATTAGAAACCACATGCAGTACAATATACAGTACTGTACAGTATAGCTTAATGCATTTGCATTCACATTACAAGCTATACATTTACTCGACTACTTTACTGCGGCATAACACGTTGTCTTTTGAATGACTTTTGTTTGGGAATTGCATGGTTTAGTTTTTTTGAAGTGAAAAAATACAAGAATCTAAACTTGTTCTTATTATTTTGAGAAATTGTTCTTATAAAGTGTGTTCTTATAAAAAAGGTATAATTTGGCAATACGGTACAGCGCACGACAGGAATGTGTCTAATCTAGGCTTTATACGGATTGTTCACATCTGAAAACCTGAATTAGATAAAACAGCAAGATTCATCCCACTTGCAAGCAAGTTACACTTTTTAGTGAATTTATTGCTATTCACATGAAAAACTATTGCAAATCTCAAGCAGAAGTAATGCATCTGCTCCCAAAAGTGTTTTGAAACCAAGAGATTTTGTGGGCACGAGAACACATCCATGAGACAGAGATAACACCTCTTTGAGTTCATGCTGAGAGGTCACACGAAACTTGTAAACAGGTGCAGAATAAAAACCATTTTGATGATTTTCGTGAGCAATGACCTTTGCGAGCTGGCATTTCAACTGCGTGTGATCGTGAGAATACGATAATATTGCAAGTAAAAGGAATTAAGGTTCAGATGGAAAACTCTGGAATCGGTGAATTTTACATTGCGTTTCCATCGTATACCGTTTGAATTGAAATAAAACTCTTCTGCATCTTTTTCTAATCGAATCACTATGTTAAATATCGATATAATTTTGCAATCTGATCAGGATTTATCAAAACTAAACAAAAACAACTTAGAATCATACAGTGTTCCCTAAAAGTAATTTGAACCGAAGGTTTCATTGGCCACTTGTTCATGTTTTGCACCTCATTATTACATTTCAATGGCAGTTCCCCCTTCCCCCTGAAAAAATGTTGACAAGAAGGTTAAATATATCAAAATACCCATGATCCAATGTTCCAACTGAATCCCCATTAATTTCCGTATCACATTATAATATTACAACATTACATAGGGAGGAAGGAGGGAGGAGAATGGGTTGACAAAAGAACCATGGTGTTCCAACACTAAGGCGCGCATTACTAGAACTACAATACATAGTGCAAACAGCTCTTTTACAATGATACATAAAAATCGTCGCAGATACATCTGTGTGGAAGTGAGAGCAATGCCATCAAAAAATTACTGTCTTAAATATATTTACATAGAAGTGTTGAAAAATTTTGCAATTGCAGCCCTCGCTAATCCAGTGTGTTTATATTTGTCACAAAAGCAGATACTTAATCACAGCAGGTGTACTGTTCCAAGTACATCCATCCTTACGCTCAATTTATTCCTTGCGCAGTACCGTTGCGCAGTACCCTTGCGCAGTACCCTTGCGCAGTACCCTTACGCAGTACCCTTGCGCAGTACCCCCTAAAGGATCTATGATATCAACTTAAAGCTACTTCTAAAAAAGGGGAATTGTAGAGTAACCTGTCTATACCCCTATGTTGTTTTGATGTTGAGGCTTTTACCTTCTTACTGTTGACTTGTCAAAAGTCTGAGTTTCTATTCTCACTCCATTCAGAACGCTCCCAACCAAATTACTCCAAACTAAATTACCCTCGGTCGCTTTTTTCTACTGCGCAGGCACCCGTTCCGCACATTCTAAATAGATTAACACTACCATTCTAAAGTTTAGAACGCGGTTTGTATCATCGTGAGATGGATGAATATATCATATACCATATGATTTAGCGTATAGACAATATACTATCTTCTAAACATCCCCCAAAAGACCGCACTGCCATGTGCTTCAATTCCCTGTGGTAAAAATAACAAGAGAAATAGTGAAGTGGCATGCGATGTTGCGCCTCAACGGTGAGGCGGAGTCTTCTGCGCCATGTTATTTGCGATGTTCGCGCTCCACAACAAGCAAACGACATCCCGACGACTATCGCGCCAGACGAAATCATATCTTATCAAAGTGACGAAGTGAACAAAGTGTTGAATCCTATTCTTTCATTATATTTGTAAAATATATCTATGCAGCAAGCATCAGAAGTGAGGAAAGCAGAGGCTCACCTTTCCAGCATGCTTTGTGCTCTAAACGCATGGTAGCACGGTACATTGGGGAATTTTTACTTATGTTATTTTTACCACAGGGAATTGAAGCACATGGCAGTGCGGTCTTTTGGGGGATGTTTAGAAGATAGTATATTGTCTATATTCTAAATCAACGGATGAAATATTCACCCGTCTTATGAAGATATAAACAGCGTTCTAAAATGTAGAATTGTAATGTTAATCTATTTAGAACGTATGGAACGGGTGCCTGCGCAGTAGAAAAAAGCGACCGAAGGTAATTTAGTTAGGAGTAATTTAGTTGGGAGCGTTCTGAAAGGAGTGAGAACAGAAACTCAGACTTGTGACAAGTCAACCTTACTGTTGTTGTTTATTAACGCACGGCTAAGCAATCCGTAGAAAATCGTTGTCAACAAATTTTAATTGCAGTAAAGTAAAAGAAACTGCCGTTTTCAGACTCCGACCTCATGAAGACTGCTCATAGCACAAGAAACAAATCTATCGAATTTTGGGCACGTAAATTGATTAAGTTGGGAAGACGATTTTCACAGATGTTTAGAAGTAGGTGAATCTACACATTAATGGTTCAGACTCCCTTCTTTCAGAGATGACCTCTCCATGGAAGAGTAGGCTAACTTGCAATAATAAATAAGATAAAAATATATCACGTGATAGAATGTAAAGTATCAAGGCATATACTGTGCAAACTCGATAGATTTCTTTCCTGACTGCCTTCTCCGAGATGCAAAGAGTATCTCATTTTGCTCAGTAATGGTTTGTTACTATAGAACAACAGCTCTCCTAATAACAGAATTTTGCATCAGAACAACCCGTTCTATTAAGCCAATTCATAAATCTTCATAGCTAAGACAATACAATTCTCCCCCCCCCCCCCCTGTACCTCCATAACAACTTGATAAAGACGATTGAACGGAATGGAAGACCAAATACAACGGCAGGTTTTGCTAACTCAGTCAATCTTGTGAACAGTGATAGCTTGCCCCATACAAGTGCCATTTCCCGTGCTTCGAAACAATCGAAGAACTACTAGCTTTCCTTGCATCTCATATCTTCCCCTGAAAACACCCTATTCCCTAACACAAATTGGCATATGCATGAAAATTATTGAAGCCTTATGTGAGCAAAGCATAAAATTTTGGTGTCATATTCATTACAATACCTCATACTACCTTTTATGTGGAATAAGGTTGTTGATGAAAAGAACCCCGCCAAATGGTACTTCACAAATCACAGAATCTTTGTCAACATCAACATCTGAAAGGCAACAGAAAGCTATTGACAGAAAACAGACTACTAGCCTTTTACAAAATAAGAGATCAAGGTGGCGCAGACAAGCGGTTAAAGCGCAGATCTATGAACCTAAGAACGCACGAGGCTCGAAACCACAATCGGAACCTTTCTCCGCAAGCAGCTGTTCACCCCTCCTAGGTCAGTGAATGGGTAATCAGGGGAAATCTAGAGGGCACACGCTTTCACACTATATGCCCTAACAGCTTCATACACCCAAGGCCCCAAAAGTTTCATACACCAAGGCCCTAATAGCTAGCAGTACTCTAGCCTCAGGCATTCACACCCCAGGCCCAACCAGCTAGCAGTACCCTAGCCCCAGGCTTTCACAGCCCAGACCCAACCAGCTAGCAGTACCCTAGCCTGTATTGACAAATAATTAACCCACATATCATACAAACAAACAAGGGCTAGAGGATATAGAGCGAGTAATTGACACTTCTGCGACTCGAGAGTGATCAAATAAGGTCCAGACCTCTAACTACATTTCTTAATTAAAGAATAGTGACAATCCCATATAAATGAAAAAAGCTAATGCTATGGTATTATCAGGGTATGCCACAGTATTATCAGGCAATATGGGCTGCCATTAAAGCTAAGGGTATGCCTAAGATAACGACGCTGGGTGTCGCAAGGTGCAGGCCGTAGGAGCTTCTCGTTGGTATGTGCCAGAATTTATACCATGTTGTCATATCAGAACCACTATTGAACCTAAGCTTTGTGCATGACTGCTGTTTACTCAAATTGAGTTCATCTGCCACTTGTTAGGTCACATTTTCAGAAGGTATAGTCATCAGGCAATATTAATACAGTAATACCTAGAGTAGTCTTCATTTCATTTTCATCAACTTCCACGTACCATGTTGGTCCAACGCAGCATGTATGTTTTGCAGTGATGCCCTTTCCATGCCCTCCTGCAGCAACCTATAACGCGAATAAAACATTCCAAGAAAGTTTAAATATTTACCGCCTTGATTATTCCATTTGCTACTCACAAGGGAGTTCAAGTAGTATTAACATTCGTAAATAATGTAAGTTTCCTCCATTCTAAGCTAAAAATGGATCTTGATGTCACATGATTGGTTCACAGAATTCAAAGATTTGGGATAAATACGTTCTTTACTAACAACACTGCTCATCAAAGGTTTATCCTTACTATAAGCAACATCATTTTCATTATTAATCTCTGGAAGAACAGCACTCTAAGGCATATAAGGTTCATATTAGATTAAATCTTCTTTTATTTTATATTCAAAATAAAAACTTATAAAAACATGGTACTTAAAATTATTCAAAATTAAACTACTAAGCTACATTACACGGACGATAACCCATGGACGTAGAGCTCGTGTCTTTCCCGGGGGTAATTACAAAAAACATTATTATAAAAGTGCATGTAAATATACATTACGATAAGCTACATAGAAACAGTGATTGATAGCAAAATAATTCCTTTTACCATTAATTAGATTTTATTAGTATCTTAAGTTATTATGATTATTATTATAACATTGTAACTGAAGGTTGAATTCTTTTAAAAAATTAAAAATTAAAAACAAAATAAACAAAATAAAATATTTTCAGTATGAATAGGGGCATAAGAAATACTTGCCATCATGCATCCGTTAGTTAAATTGGCATCAATGAGTGGAATCCAGGCTGTTGGTATGAGCACGTCATCGGCACTCTCATCCAAGTATGCATTATCTAATTCATAAAATAAATTACGCATCAGCAAGGTAGATATTGTTTTTATATATCAGTATTAAAAGTTAAAATATAATGCTACATTCTACTACACTCTTATACTATACAATACTACAAGGATTATACCATGGGGAGCAAAATACAATGTCTACCACATAGCAACACATAAAGACATACAATTCAACTAAATAAACACCCACAAAACGGTACACACACGATACAATACTGACAGATCCTGGAGTCTGTTTTGCATTGGCTACCAGACCAGCGTCGGAGACTCCCAATACTGAACAATAGAACCCCGGTCACTAGGGTGCTGAATAATCGATACTGATATAGATATTGATACAGGGGGAGAAGTGTAGAGGGATATGAGTTTCTCATTGGCTGATAATTCCTTGAAGGTTGTAAGTTGCGGATTATAAGCTAGCCAGGGAGTGCAACAGCAGACATTTCCCCCGGTCGCTATAGAAAATCGCATATAGCAAGGTGAAGCCATAGACGGTGCTCACATTTAAATTTACGGATCAGGTTTCCATCTATAATTGGGTATACAAAGGCACCGTTCTGTGTTAAAACCATGAGGATGCTATCCTTACAAATCGTGAGAAATTATCGATCAGGGTTCATCTTTTAACTTGGCTTTCTAGACTATGCATAAACGTAAAAGATATATATAGTACATTATGTTACACAGTTCCTTGGTTGGCATCTACATGGATATAAATACATCGATATGCCTTAATAACTTGCTATATGGTTTTAACGAATCTATTGTGCGGCGGAGGATTCAGAGCCTGGATGGCTGACATGGCGGAGGAGCTTTGCCCAGGTTCAAGTGAGACGCCAATCCCGCTGCAATTCGAACAGGCAATGTATAGATTGCTACCATTACGTTTTATCCATTACGCAACAGAGGCCAAGTTATCTGAACTTCAACAGACTCGAAGGTTATCTGAACAATATTTGAGAACTGTTTCGTACTTTTAGGCCCCAGTCACACGATACCGCATTCGTCTTTTATCGGATTACTATTTACACCAGATAAGCCTTCAGTTCGCACGGCACTGGATGAATCCGATACGGTCCGTATCGTTTTGCGGAGTAAAATCACTCCGTGTGAAAGCGGTACGTATCGGATCACTTTTCGTAACGGATCACTTTTGAGGTCGTGTGAACGCATGAATCCGATACGTCGTCGCTCCGGAACCTCTGTTGTACTCATCGTTTTCGATCTTAATTTTGGCGCCCGTTGTGATCGTTGCCATGAGAACCTCTCTTAAACAATAGGCTTTCTGAAGTCATGCAAAGCGAGGCGGAGCCGTGTGAACAGACTCAAAAACTGAATCCGATATTGTGTGAACAGGGGAAATTTTGATTTCGGATTCGGTTAGGAATGTGATACGAAATGAATCCGGTATCGCGTGAATGGGACCTTAAGCTGATAAGATGCACGACGCGCAGGGTATATTGTTTGGCATACTTAGAAACATATTCTTCAGGAGACACATTTCGGGTGCATCAAAACGCGACTGTCTTTTATATTATTGTGCGACGTATTCTGAAAAGGTCAGGGAGGCGTTCTTTTCGGGAAACAAAACGGTGCTTAAAATGATTTTTCTACTAAGCATGTTGATCCTTAACTGCAGAATGTTTTTTTATTTAACAATTATCATTTTATTAATTAAGCAATTGTCCTCATTTTATTATTTTATAAGGATATTACTGGCCGCTATTCCAGTCTGCAAAGGAAATCCATTCCATATTTTTGCAACGTATGGGTATTTATCATATTTTTGCGACTCTGGATCGCTGTAGGCCCCTCAAGAAAGTTATGACTGTATGACATTGTGATTCATTGTCAGAAATTAGACTCTCGGTAGAACAGCTTTATTTCACTTATTCTCCCTACAATATTTAACCATTATAGAGATCCCGAAATTGCAATTATTGAGAAATTTATATGAAGTGTATGGTTATAGAAGTAACCACAGGTTCAGAGAGTTTTTAGGCAAAGATGCAATCATTATAAAATGATGCTTATGAGTGAAACTCGGAGAAACCGATTGAAGCAAGACAATAAAAGGTGATAAAGGAAAAAATGATATAATTGAAGAAAGATACCTGTTATCTGACTGATGTATATTTGCTCTATTAGCTTGCTGAGGACAATTAACTGGAACCTACATCCAAATAAATATTACCAAAAGCTACAATTAGACGATGTTTAAAAATAAATTTGCAGCTGTTTTGGATGGAAAAAAAATTGATTGATCTATCTTAAGCAAATTGACCCAAATCATATAAAAATAATACCTTGGTGCCAAGGAACCGTCGTCTCCACATTCCCTGGTGTCTATAACGAAAGCAAAGATGCCGTGATCAAATGCAGAATCCAAAAGTTATAAAAAGCAACATTAATTAATTGCTCCCCAAATCTTTTAATGAAATCACAAGAATGTTCTGGCGAAAAATTATATGCATTGCTAATCAATGGTTACATATCAAGCCACCCTAAGGGCCGCGACGAGACCAGAAGTTTCGGGTCGGGGAGGGGGAGGGAATATTATACAAAGAACTTATCATGGCACAACAATAATAAAAGGCATGAAATTTTGAAATGCTGGAACAAAGTAGTAGACAAAGTCATGATCGTACCAATCGTCATAGGGGCCTTGGGAATTGTGAAAAATAATTTAAGAAAAAACCTTGACAAGGTAGGCCTGCATCTGGGGGTTGATGTTCTTAAAAAAATATGTCTTCTTGGGACAGCACGCATTATCCCGAAGGTCTTCGATACAAAGTAAAGAACAAAGGAGTACTGCACAGAAGGACGGTAATACGAAGAAGGTCAGAAATGCTTCCCATCCTAGAACAAGGGGAAGTGGTTCGATGAGAGACACAATTCAGTCAATGGGCCGGTTGTTAGATCAATACCGTGTAAAAGCAGCATAATAATAATGATGATAATAATAACGGTTGCCTCCAGAATCTTGCGTAGGCGAATAATGCTGGAAACGAGAAATTGCTAGGCAGTGGCGTAACGCAGCAGTTTGGGGCTCTTAGTCAAAGTAGGGGTTTGGGGCCCCTTTTTGCAAATCAATGTTACTGGCTAAGCCCAAAATTACCCTTAGTTGCATAAATATTTTACAACCAGTTTTTAAGAAATGCTTATATAAAAAAAAATTCACAAAATTTCGCAGGGGCCCTCCTAAGGGCCCAATTGCTTTGGGGCCCTCAGTTTTGCGCTTAACTGTGCACACCGTGCGTTACGCCACTGTTGCTAGGCCTGTTTCCTTACAGCCACAGGGCCGTAGGCATTTCTGGAATCGTTATCGTCAGCATACCTCCGGCTACATTTACAAATATTCTTATACAATCATAGAGGCCAGTTGCAAAGTAGCTGATTGACCCATGAAACACAATATGTTACAATATAGGAATAACAACAAAATAAAACTCGTGTGATTTGCCAGGACTAAAGACAGAGAGGAAACACAGATTGAATAATTGTAAATTGACTTAAATTTCATTTCATCCATATTAATGAGTATAATGAATATATGAGTATATTATTATGCGTATGTTGAAGATAATTAAGACCTATTTACAGGGTTCACTTCGAGACGTGGTATTTATAGGGTTCACTTTTATGGAGACGAGACTTTCGAACTTCATGATACAGCTATAAAAAATAAAACAAACCATGCTAGGTACCTCAAAAAGTTGAAAAACGTAAAGAAAGCTTTGAGACGTTGTATTTTAGATATCATTATTACAGTCTAAAGAAGATTTTTCCACATAATAATACGCATAAAGCACTTTATATTGCTGGAGAAACAAGGAAGGGATGAACTTAACCTTATTTTATAAAAATTTGCTTCAATTATGTTTTATAAGCAATCGTTTTTATTCACTGTGACTAGGCATGTCTGCACTAAATGCCTGAATAGTGAGGTTTGTGTTGCAGCATTAAGCACATGAAATGAATTTTTTCCGCTTCAACATGAAAAATTACAAATATCTCAATAAGATGTACGTATTATACTTTTGCTTCCGAACCAAGGAATGGAACAGTTTTGAATGAGTTTTTTAGCCCATCTAACGATGAGTAATAAGCTTTCTTGTTCTTTTGAGTATGATGACGAGTTTTATCAAAGTTGTTCAAAAGATTTTACTCTTTTACAGACTCCGTCCGATTCCTTTTTTGTCGTAAAACGATCTCTTCCACCTGCGATTTCGAATTTCCTTTCAGTTTTTTCAAGACCTGCAGCGCCGCGGCTCGCACTTTCTGGATCCTGCAAAAATAGATGAGGGGGTCGATGGCACTGTTGAGAAACGTGAATAATGCGGACCACCTCTTGGTGTGGTAAACTGTGATGATATCATTCTCATACAACGGGAAAGTAACGGCAAAAATCATTCTCGGCAAATAACAGACGATGAACACGATGAAGAGCAGAGTAACTGTTTTCATGCATCTTTGCTGCCTTTGCCTGTGTCGTTGTGTTACTCCGTGACTAACTGAGCTGTCCTCTGTACGGGCGGACATCTTAATAAACCAAAGCACACGAGAGTATGCGACTGCCAAGAATAGTATCCAGCAACCGATAAGAATGCCAACCAAATATCTCGTTTGTTTTTCATTTAAAGTTTCTTTCATCCATAAAAGGCTCAAAACGAACACGATGATGAAACTTCCTGCGAACAGAATTTTATAGATATTTTTTAATCTCTGTGTTTTTTTTCCATACATGAACCGACGGGACAGTGAGACAAATGGATCTATACTTATCAGCACAATTGCAAAAGCAGATAGGCCTGCTAGGCCATGGCTCATTGCTTTAAAAATCACATCCAGGGTACAGGAGGTAGTCGTAAGATAGTCTTGCACCCGTAACGCTATATTGATTGGTAACACAACAGCACCGGTGAGCCAATCAGTCAATGCCAAGAATAGAATCAGTAGATTCACCGGCGTTCGTAAATACTGATTTCGATAGAAACAAAGCAGTACTAGAGAGTTAAACAGCACACTGGATACAGTTATGAAGATGCTAGCGGTTACATTAGCAACGATTGTCAACTTAATGCCCAATGTTATATTTGCCGCAGTGAGCTCGTACTTACGACAACTCGCATATGCGCTGTGGTTTTTTATAAGTTGTAGTAGCGACATTATAAATTCGTCGATCAAATATCGACAAATCAAATGCTAGCCTCAAGGTTGTTAACAACGTCCAAACTCCAGATTAGTTAGTTATTGGTTGCTCCAAGTGCTATATCTATACTTTGCCGAATTGCAGAAAAGGTTGTCGAAAATATTCCAGTACGCTTTTGGTAAACTAATTCATAATGTTTAGTACAGCCTTTATAGACACAGTACAGACAAGTACAGACAATATCTCGTTTCTATATCTTCTACGGTTGTAGCCTCTAAATTTGCACAAATGTTGCTTCTTCTTCTTGTTAGTTCAGTTTTAGTCCACCTTCAATTCTAATATCCCTACTCTCTAGGGAGAGCAAAAAAGTGTAAAAATTACCAGTACTTTCTGGTTAGTCTTATAATACGGCGTCTACAGACACCTTGCTGACAATATCTTCTCGCTTCTTTATGTTCTACAGTTTAAGTTTGTTAATTCCTACAAAAGCAGCGCTTTCGTTCTTCAGTCAGCAAGAGCAATCACGAATTGCAAACTCATGTACTTTCAACTACTTTCCCGTCTACGGCTACCAATACCTTCTTCACGCGTAGCCTTGTCGACGATTATATCATCACTCGAAAAACTCGTGTCCCGGCTTAACAGTTCAAGCAAGTTTCTAAAATCTTCTTTGCCAGGAAAGAATTCACCTCCTCTTTAAATATCTCCTTACGAGGGGCATTGCACTCTTCCAAAAACTGTACGAGATTTCCATCAAAACAGAAGGATTTCCGTGAGATTTCTGTTAAAGCGCTAGGATTTCCAGCAAAAGTGTACGAGATTAATGTGAAGTGATCTGCCCCGCGGCTCCTTACTCTTTCACCATATCTTTTGCTGCAACACAACGGACGCTTGGCTCAGCTTTTATGATTTTTGGATTTGGATTTGGATTTTAGGTCACTAAAGCTATGATTATATGCTAGCTTGCACCGTGAGTGCATCTATCGGTAAACTGCCATCGATTACTCAGAACTGATGATAAACTGCCAAGTATGCCAATATTATTCAAAAATAATACACAACGAAGTTAGCCTTAAGAGGCATCAACTGGCATTAATTTGCAACTTTTGCAGATATGAAGGAACGTTGGTCTTTTCTTTAACGAAATCTGACGCAAAGGAACTGCATTCTTAAAGTACCTGACGAAATCAGATCACTAGAAAGTGCAAATCTGTCCTAAGAAATACCAATAGTAGCCATATGTTACCGGAATTTTCGTTATGTAATTGGTCAATTTCATCTTTGATTGTGAACGGTAACCTTAATACAATAGATAGGTGCCAAAGTAGCCGCGAAAGAGAAGAGTTTTGTAGCATTGACACTTGTTGACAATACTTCTTTTATACCAACGTTCAATAATTTATATAATATCAAAAAGCTGTGACGAAAAAAGCCCATATTGATATCCCATTGTTTCTTTGTGAATTGCGAAATCATACAAAACTGTACAATTAATTTGCGTATAGTTGCAACTGACTACAAGCATAAACATCCCTATTTCCCATAAGTGTATGCAGGCATATTCGAAAACCCGGACCATTTGACTGGCCCACTGGACAAATCAATAGCTGGTTTCCATGCAGTATTCAAATGTTTAAAGTTAAGTCAACAAGTGAACCAATTAGCAAAGTTTTCGGTAGTAAATTGGATTGCCTAGGAAGATGACTAGCTCTGAAGACGGAAGGGGTGTCACCAGGATTTATCCAACGGATGGGCTAGGTTCCCAGACAGGGGGTCGCCAAATAGAGGGTATCTTTCTGAGCATAAAAACAAAATTCTCCGTTGAAATTTCCCCGTCAGGCATAACATCTTTACTCGATGGGGGCTGCCAATTCACGACAGGGGGGCTACAGCCCCCTTTACCCCCCCCCCCCTCTTGTGCCACCCCTGTTTATAAGAAAACCACCATTAGACACATCAGGCTGAGATTTTCCCGATATTTTTCCATATAAATTGAAGCTAAAAAGGCAGTCTAAAAAGAAATTTCACGCAACTATGAGAGCTGTGTCTGGAATTCCGTGGCCTAGTAATAGCTGGCCACATTGCATTTTGCAACTAACATGAATAACATTTAAAAATTGATAAACCTCCCAGGGGAGGGCTAAATATAAAATTACAGAGGAGGATCAAATCTAATGTTTTCCGGGAATACAATAGATGATACATGTTATTGAAGCGAAGGGAAATAGAAAGAATATATTTCTTGATGATATCTTGTTTAAAGAACTGATTTCAGCAGACGCAGAGATAGTACGGTTAGGCCAACACGCAATTCTCCTGTCAGTCATGATGAAATTCAGCGAGACACAGGCTTTCGGGCACCATAGAGCAGGACTCGATCAAAGCTAATCAATTCATTTCAAAAGATTAAAATACCTTGGTTCTTAGGTTCCAAACTGGATGCCCAGAAATGTCTGGTCCTATTAACTGCTCAACTATATTCAAGAGCTTCTCGTGTGACCAAAGGAACTTAAATCCCTGTATGTAAAACAAAATAATAATAGACAAGAAGCAATGTTAACTCCTGATACGACGAGGTTAAGGCTAGAGTGCATAACCTTTGGCTTTAAAGGTCAATGCTAAAACAAAAAGATGGCATATGAAGTCAAAGGTCATGGGCTGAATCCCTTTTTTGACCTTCTCGGTTCATTCTTTTTCTACTCAATATGTAATGATAATATTATCTAATTATGATATGTACAAGGCTGAAGATTGTTAAATATCACAGAAAAATCGTTATTGAAAGAAAATTTTAATGGAAGAAAAGAGAAATGTAATAAATATTCTGTATCAGAATTTAAAAGTAATGCTTCTGGCTATATTTGTGGTTTTTAAAATTTACCAAAATTCATAGCAGTTATTTTCCTGATTTTCGAGTTCCTTAAATAATATGTCCTTGATAACAGAACACGACGGTTAAGGTTGTAACTTAAAGTTTCACGCTTGATGCGATCTTCAGAAAACTAAGGACTACTCTCGTATGGTGTTTGTTTATATGCTGGTGTGGTCCACTTGGGGCGCCTTGAAGGTGTCCTTGAACCTTATTTACACTTGAACGTTCTCACGTCAGTAAAGACTGTTCCAGATCTTAGATCCTAGGTAAGACACACCATTTTGTCCTGTGATACGTTTCCGAAAAGGTTGTTTGCAATTTTATTTTAACTCGAAGGTCAAAAATAGTTTATTTAAATTATAATTTTATTTCATTCATTTCTATTCAATTCAATTCAACTTCAATTCAACTTCATTTCACTTCAACTTCAGTTCAATTCAACTTCAATTTTATTCAATAAGACCTTCGCGTGTTCCAGCACTGGCAATAATGAAAATAAATCAAATTTGAAGATTCATCTATGAGTATTTGTTCTTGTCGTCAGTCTCATATCGAGACTGCGGTTTCCATTAGCTACATCTGTTCTCACCACTGATCTCGAAAAAAAGACTGGATCGAGCTTCTATTGTTAAGAAAGTGGAGTCCGAGTGCGGGTCCTAGTAAGAGTCAGAGTAAGAGCTTCGGGTCCTAGTGTGGAGTCAATAGCAAACGGCATGGATTATCATATGCAAGTTAGCAGATTTCTTTAGTTATTGGAATATGCAATAGTCCTCCACTTGTTTGCTGTCGGTCTTTGTTTGGGTCCTACCAATATGGCGCTAATCTGGCTTCGAAATGTTGGATTCTAAGACAATAGGTTGCTCGATCCAGTCTTTTTTGAGATCAGTGGTTCTCACAAAAGCTTGGAAACCCCTGCATGCAAAAAAGCAATTGTTTACCTCTGGTAAGCGACCACGCCTATGCAAAAGAACTGGAGAACCTTTCCATTCTTTCTCAAGTAGAGTTAGTCGCTCGTAAAAGGAGGCGTGTTCGTATTTGTCTGAAAGAAAAACAAGAAACAAATAGGACATGCTTGATTTTGTTAGGTAAAACCACTCCAGACGAACTAAAGTATGCGTTTAGACACAACTGGTGTGAGTATTTTCGAAATTAAATTGAATTGATAATTTGTGGTGTCAAAAAATTAGTTTATGTGGTTTCATAAGAACACATGTAGACCATGACCATTGTGTCTCCCACTGTTAAACAATCGTACCTAGGAGACTTTGAAAGGGATGTTTTGGTCTTGAATAGATTATTGACCTTTCTGGCAAAGTGTGTTTTGTAGATTATTCATGTTCTCCCCTTAGCGAACCGCCCTGAGCAAGGAGGACACGACATTATGTGCGTATAACCTGCGTAACAGGCGCTGAGCATATTGAAACGATCTCGAAAGACTTCTTGATCGTAGGACTCCAAACATTACCAGAATAATAGTACTAAATTTGATTGGCATTCCTATTGTGGTATTAAAAATGACGATAGATCACTGTTTGATTGAATTCTTAATAGGTGATAGACGGACAAAGGGGAGGGCCACCGCAAAGCACCGAACTACAAACATCTTGCGTTATGTCTATTGCGATTATAAATTTGACCAATCTAATTCAACATAATCATTCTCGTAGATTTATGGGCGGGCGCCTATATGAATTGGTATTGCAGAAGTTTTTACAAGGACTTTTTTGATTGGCTTGATTTGAATTATCTCATTTGCATAACAATAGGAAATATGTTGTTTAAAATTAAATATTTGCCAGAATTGTGCTAGAAAAGTGGTCTTGGTCTTTTAGACAATAGGGGGAATACCAACCCAAGCCCTACTGACCAATGGTATGCTTGCATTCCCTAAAAACATCAATCTACCAATCAACAATGATCTTGTAAAACTCCTGCATTACTGATATGAAGAAGACATTGGTTTGTAGCGCAGCCTTTGTAATTTAAGACCTTTCGGCAATTGATGATGACGAATTTCGAAACGTTCTGAATGTTAAAAGTGCCGTAAAATAAGAAAAAACTAGATTATTTCTCTTTGGGCCATTTACAGCCGCTCTCAATGCAACACTAACAACACAAACTGTTCACCTGTATTTGATAGGGTACTAAAATTGATCATTTTGGAGCAAAAAAGCCAAAAAATATTTGGGCTTATATGAAAATCAAAATAGACCCGGTTAGCCAAGGCAATTTTCAGCTGCCGGGATCCTGGCTTTGATAGGCGGGATCTCGGTTACCCGAGACTTTTTTTTCCCATGTAAACTCAATCTGAAAATTGTCCCAGCAAGGCAGAATTAAATTTTGCAAACTGCGCATGCGAAAGAATTAGAAACAAAAGTGCGTGCAGCCATGTTGAATTGTGGTGCCAAATTTAACCTCGGCTAGCCTGGACTATTTTCTCCAAATAAACAGCCCCTAAGGATCGTTGCCATTTGGTGATATACAGGAAAACAAGTGGGAGCACTATTGCTAATAGAAGTATCTATTTC
The DNA here is from genome assembly GCA_964019065.1 of Catostylus mosaicus. Lineage (NCBI taxonomy): Eukaryota > Metazoa > Cnidaria > Scyphozoa > Rhizostomeae > Catostylidae > Catostylus > Catostylus mosaicus. The sequence goes on along the minus strand of OZ025189.1, from coordinate 5,884,370 downwards.
TTTCATTAAAACTTCCAGATCTATTAAATCTTCTGGAAAGCAGCCGCTTAAACCTTGACCTAATTTTCAATCTTATTTGCTCCATATTTTTGTGGTACTTTAACCTTTTTATGTAAGATGACCAATTCAGTAGCTAATTGGAGAAATTTAGTCAATTGATGTTGCTGACACTCCAAATGCTAATAGTGCAGAAACAGCGGAGATTCAACATCAGAGTAAACAACGTTTACTTCCTCACGTCCTTTCTAAAACGCTGCTATTAACATCATGAGTGCAGCAGTAAAATTGTTGCTTATGATTAAAGATATTATTTAATAACGAAATGAAGCCCGAACTTCAGCGATTTTAGCACCCTTGATAACCATTTAGATTTCAGCTTAATCGTCAAGCAATCTTACACACGCCTTTTCACTATAAACATACATCGGTCATTAAAGAGTTTCTCGCACTAGTTAAATTTGGAGTTAATTCCCTTGCGTATCAGCTTGATAACCAAAGGTGCTTATTGACGAATATTGAACAAGTCAGTCAATTAGCTTTCTTAATGGGTAATCAGTCTAGCATAAGGCCCATATTGCAACTCAATCGCACTGCAAGTGAAGCAATCATAGAGCTGTAAATTGCAGGCAGATCAGGTGAGCAGCGACAGATTTCATGCAATCTAGCACATCCTCCAAAGAACGCAAATTGTAATAGGAATAGCCTCCACTACGTAATAGCCTCGTAACGATATTTAATTTAATGAAAACTTTTTTTTCAATCACCACTTGATCTATCTTTTGTTCCGAAATTCTATATAAAATGATATAATGATTAGAAGTGAGTTAGTTTTGAATCGTCGTTGCTGATATTAATTGTGATATTAGGCTTTTTAAATCAAATACATGAAACTGAGAATATGTCTTTATTGTAAAAATCTCTTATCACGCGAAACCAGTTACAAAATAATTTTTTATATATATGTAATCTATAAACCTACAAATAGCCTCATCGTTTAAAAAAATGCAAAATAAACAAAACAGAACAATTGTTAAAAGTCAAATCAGAGAAAAAATACATTTACTTCCCACTTTTATGTGTTACACACAGCCAGTCATAAATAAAAGATTTAATGAATGTCAGTCCATTCAGAGTACATAACCCCTTATCAAAGAATTGGTTGTGCACCCTTGCATTCTCCATGTGATGCTTTATTCTAGCAACGCACTATTTTTCCAGCAATTAAGGAACTTGATTAATGTTGATCAATCAACTAATACTTTAATGGAAACTTTTAAAATGCTTCTATAGGTGAAAAGAACAATGATATTCCTTTCGTCTTTCAATGCATGTAACTCAAAAATACCAAAAATTATTTTCTAATAGCAAGGAACAGGAAATGCATTTGTGCTAGTAGGATAGCAGTTGCCCACACCCTTGTATTAAAAAGTTTTTTGACTTAGCTAAGCACAAATCTGTAAGCCTCTAAAATTTTCCAAGTGGCAATGCTCAGCAGCATTTTCATATTTTGCTTCATAGCTCGTTTGCACCCTAAAAGGTATGATGTAGGCTATGCCACTCCAATTTCTTAACTCATTCATTATTAAGACAACCCATTTCCTAAATGGGGTGGAACCCTATTAAAATATAAAAATTAAACTACATTTAAACATTGTAGGAAAACAGACACAATACTTAGCAAGCTCAAAGTACAATTTTTATTGAATAAGTTCTCCCAGATATGGAATGCCACTAAATGATCCACATATCTGTAATAACATGCTTACAGATTTTTCCAGATGGATTCAACTTATAAAGTGATTTTAACCACTGGTGGTCCATGATCACTCTTCTTTAAGTCAAGTAAGTCAGTGCCCCTTTCAATGGGGTATCATTGAATCATTAGCAACAAGGCAAATGTAGACTACAGGGATGGCACCAGGATTCGCCCGATGGGGGGGGCTAGTTTCCCCGACAGTGAGACTATATAACAGAATAGAGGGTATCTTTCTATGGTTAAGAGCACAATTTTTTGTTGACAAGAACAGCCATGATTCACCAAATCCAAATTATAATTTAACAGAGGAGTGTGCATTTATTTTTAAAGCAAATTATTCATAGGGTTTTTTCTTGACAGTTGAGTGAAGTGAGTACAAAAAATAATTTGAGCTTATCAATTTTTTCTGATTTTACCAAATAATTGTTTTCTTGTTGATTACTGTGGTAATGTCCTCAACCAAATATAGATCATCCCCCCCCCTCAAATGTGTTGTAGATCCATCTTACTGACTTGCTGCCCTTCTTGAAGCATTATGAGTGGAAAATCTCCTTCCTCATTACGATTGCAAAATACCTTGTTTTTCTTGTTGTTTTTTAGTAAGATAAAAAACTGACTTGCGCTACCAATCATTACATTCCTTACGGATATCAAACCTACTCTCCCAAACAACATTTTATTTAAACAGGACTAAGCTAAACCTAACAAATTAATTCACTCATAAAAGACAATTGTCAATTGCTAACCTTTAATTTTCCCTGCATCATACAGCTTATCAGCCATAGAATTAACAAGTTCGTTTACACCATTGATGGCAGGCTGTAGTTCCTCATGACTGAAGAGATCCTTGACAACAATGTAGCCCTGCAATAATAAGAAAATCACCACTCAAGTAGCTGATATCCAACAACACTTTTTCTAAAACACAAAATACTTCCAAAGTTTGGGACTATGTAGGGGTGTTGTCAAGCACCCCACAGCCATAGGGCTAGCAGGGGCTATAGCCCCTCCACTTTTTTCAAAGAGAGTCCTAAAAGCTATAACAAAAATGGTATTTTTAACTGAAATATTTTCTGCACCGAACTGTTGTATATAAACAAGGACGTAAGAAGCAGTCTTTTTTGAAAGGGGCGTTTTCCGACCGTCTAAGGGGCGTGGTCCAAATATATTTTGCGAGGGTTTCACCAGACCACCACTGCAGCTCGATCAGCCCCTCCACTTTAAAACTGCTGCATGGTCGCTGGGTGTTGCTGGTAGGGACTCATATGAGGGGGGCACAATTCAATGCTTTTTCTGAAATGGAAATAAATTGAAATCTAATGGCCCATCAAGCACATGGGCAGTGTATTTCACCTGGTGGGTCAACTGTAATTGTCATTGTAAGCACCCACGTTTGAGTTTCTAAAAAATTGGCCCTTTCCTCTGATTTTTAACTCAAATTTTACCTCCCTTTTTCCCTGAAACCAAAGAACATATTGTTTTTAATACGACGAGTTGGACCTAAAAAACCCCTTTTCCTTTTTTTTTTCTTTTTCAAAAAACCACCCATTTTTTCCAACTCTTTTGTCCTTGTTTTGGGATGAAGTTTAACCACTTTCTCAGAGATTTTAAAGATACGGGTGCTGACACTTGACAGTGGGTGTTGACCCAACGAGGCATCTATCCGATTTTAAGTTACCATGTCCAGTCATGCATACAGCCAGTCAAATGCTAAGCCAACCCTATTAAACTGATGCTTACCCTAAGCCCAACCCTACCCAAGCCTTATGGGTAACCCCTGAATATATAGTATTTTATTGCATTTCACAATGTTGTTGCTGTTGGAAGGTGCCTTGCGCATGTAAACGATTGTCTGAAAATAAATCCAATCGCTTTGAATTAAATATACCTTCTTAAAGTAGTGCTGCACTTCATCGCTAGTCAATTGTCCTTGCTTTTTCTCTTTAGGCTGTGGAGGTGGAGTTGTGAATATTGCTTGGCTTTCTTTACTTGGAGAAGGAGCCATTGCAATCAGCAGCCAAAACAAGAACAATTGGAGAGGACAACTGCAACAACATCAACATCAAACCCAGTGTCGCGCTGGTGCGCTCCTCCTTTAGTAGCAAATCCGTCCTCGCCAGGGGCGTACGTAGCCTGTGAAAAGAGTGGGGGGGGTTCAGGGCGTCGCATCCACGCCTTCTATTTTCTCGGAGAAGAGGGGTAACCCCCTTTTTAAGTGTATTTAGTGCGAGAAAAATGTCTGACACTGAAAATGGAACAGAAATATAAAGTTTTCATACCTTAGGGATGAGAGGAAACTTTTCAAAAGTGGGGGGTCTGGACCCCCCATTCCTTCCCGTTGGTACACAATTGGTCTTTGCATGTTCGTAATCGAAGGTGTTACGAAATGGGATAGGAGGGAGGGGCCTCTTCCTAGTGTAGTATCTCCGCCTTACTCTACCTTTTTCTTCCTTAGATATTCATACCATGATTTCATTTCTACATAAATAACCTCTTACGTCATAATCGTTGTTTAGGCCTACTTTTTCTTACTCAACATACTTTAATCTAGTCTTTTCCTTCCACGTAATAATGAGTAAGCAAACTTAAACCATATGTATACCCGTAGAAGATAGCTATGGAGAATTTTTAGACAGAGAGATCATTGGAGATAAAAAGGCAGAGATTTAAACGATTTCTTCTTTTGCGTTATCCTGACAGTACTCTACGATATCGGCGATACACGAGCTACGCAAGATTAATAGTTCATAATTCAACAAAACCTCAGCCTTGAGCTATTATACTAGTTCTGAAATCTTCGATTTCTTGCACAGCAAATTTTTTGCAAGGAGCTTTTTATCAAATTGCATTACTGGAACGTCCATTATTTATTGTTGGAAGGTGGCTCAGTAATTTTTCAAAAACATTCTTCTTTTTTCTTGAGGTGCCCCTCAACCAAAAATGAAAAATTTGAGGCCCCAAATTTTTGAATTCAAAGCTTTCATGCCCCCATATTCAATCTTAAACTTTTCAATGCGACATTGAGTCGCATCAATAATATTTATGAAAAAATGTTTTCCCATCCCCAATTTTTAAAAAAACGAATTATCATTTTCCTGCCATTTATCTAATTAAGATATCATAAATAATTATTTCCATATTCAAGTACCTATCGTCATCATACTGGTAGCTTTTTAGCATCAGCCCTCTTAGTTATCCATGTTAGTTATTTATGTCATCAGTAAACTTTCCTGATATCTGATGCCAGGGACTGTGTCAACAAGAAATAGCTGGGAGCGTAGCTAAATAGACCGTGTTTGCTGTAGTCACAACATTCATTTAAGCATCCATCTTCTTAACATTGTGTCTCCCTATCTGATGATGCATACTCACAAAGGTTGTCTTTTTAGTAGTTGTGATGTGATTAGTTTTCAAGGGAATTCTCAACATCAAATTCATGACCAGCTTTGCCTAAACAATAGATTTTGTGCTGATAAGCGGTGTTGGGACAGCAATCACCCATCAAGGCTTATATCTTCAGTCAAATCTTGCATGCGTACATCAGGATACTTTATCCAATAGTGGTTCTCTCATCCCTGCGCAGTAAGTTGCGCAAAAATAATTTGTGGATGCCCAGTCCTCTTCCCAACCCTACATAATAGATTTCATAACGAAAACATCGCCTGTCTTGTCTTCTTATAGAACCATCCCTCATATAGGGGGATTCTCAGCTACCATGGCAGGCCCTGTCTGCGTGTAATCATATTCTTGAATCTTAATACGTTTTACGGCATCACGACAAAAAGTATCTGTATCGGGTAAAAGGTGTAGTCCTTCTTATGTAATCAGGACCAGAGCTTCCTTTTCATCTTTGATTATAAATTATCATTTTTTGCACCTCCGTTAAGCCTCCATCACTTGTTAGAAAAGAAAAAATATCCCAGCAACCCTTTAAGATGCAACTCAATTTCTATTTTCTCATCGGCAGTTTCTTATAGTTTTTTTCAGTAGTTGTGTACAATGCATAGGCGCCGCCTGCGTGGGGGCTTGGGGGCTGAGTCCTCATTGGGAAATTTTCAAAAAGCCAGTTCTTTATCGCATTTTCGCGTAATTTCCCGAGTATCTTCACTTATTTTTAATGAATAAAAAAAATATATAGTAAATCAAAAAACTAAACTACGCCTTTAGATTAACACCTTTCAGTTTTCACTCATAGCGTTATGTTCTGTTTAGTTACCTTGCCGGTTTTATTTCTGTTCTATTATGCATGATATATAAAATTTTGTATTGAGCCCCCACTGCGAAAATCATGTCGAATGTCTGAACAGTTTACTTCTTCCACCTCAATACCTATTCCAGTTCTTACTGCTCAAAGGAAAAATATGTTGTAAATTCAAAAGAAGTAGCAGATTGTATTGTATAATGCAGAATTAATTGTATATTGCAACCTTCTCTGCACATTGCAAATTTCACTGTTTCTTGCAACACATCATTTTCTGTAGGCCCCAACGGTATAATATTTTGAATATATCTCACTGAGTTTTGCTGAGAAATCTTCATTCTAAATCCATGGTTTATTGTGTACTTCTAAAATCTACTCTTGCAAAAACATTATTTTGTTTGTTGAAAATTGAATTTCAGTTTTCGAATTGTGTCAAACTTTGCTTTGTGTTTCCTCTTCAGCAATAACTGTTTTGCTCTACTGGCTGTCTTAGGACAATGCTTACAAATGAATGAAGCTGTGTTTCATCGTTGCTTATAAAACAAAATTTAAGACGCTGTGCTGCTCTCAATAAAAATCATTGTTTAAGGAAAGGTCATCAAATGGGATGAACATTCTTAAGCGATCAAGGAATACTAGATCAATGTAAGCAGAAAATCCCGCCTGCTGCTGAGCGGCTCGATTGTTTTGTTTCAGAATTATCTCCATATGTAAAATTGATGGTGATGTAATGGAAATAACAGGAGTGCTGTCATTTTCTTTCTGCCTCTAACTAAAAATATGGCCTAAACAAAGGAAGTTTTTTATCTGTGTTCCAGGGGGTAGAGAAGGCGAAGTCGAAGGTCTAGTTTTTCTTTTCCAATCATTAATAAGTTGGAAGATAAACAATTTCAAGTATTCAACAATTGTCACTTTCCTTTGTGAAATTTGTCATACAATCTTTAAGTTCCATTCCTCATAGGAATTGGGCTTTGTGTTAAAAGTCAGTCAAGAAAAATTTGTGAGTGGCAAATTTCAGGTTGAAGGGAAATATTATGTTTATATGTCACCATTAAATTGACTATCGGACCCAGTAAAGTATTAGGAATTTGGATAGTTTGCGAGGCATCAGGGAGGCCATCTCGGTCAAAAAGTTAGTTGCTTGAAGCTTCGCTTGGACCACTTTTTCAATGCAAAAACTAACCTTCCACCGGCATCAAACACGTTATAAGAGGTTCTCCCCTTACTGGGAAGTCGTTTGCGCTTGCATGTGAACATGTCAACCGTCCCGTAGAACTTACGGAAACAGATCTGGACTGTGATAACTTGAATTGATCAAAAATTTGAAGTTGAAAATAGAATTTAGCCTCATTTTTAGTAAAAAATTGCCTAAACTAGATAAATATACTTTTATGATATCCAAGTGGATTAGATCCAAGCACGGCTTTCTAGTTGACAATTCTTGTTGCAAGTACGCATTTTAGAGACGTTAAAACATTCATAACCTGTTCAATGGTGGAAGGGTTTTTTCGACCTGAAAAATATGTGCATTCTAATAAGCCTTGGTAGCAATGGTCTTGCTTATGTAGAGCTTCGAAAGCATTAGTTCTGAATGCACCTTGACTGTATACGATTGTTCTCATGTAGGAAAAAGAGTTTACATCAAACAATTCAGATTCCAACACAAACTTTTATGACGTTGCATTGTGTAACAGTGAACAACCCCCTGGACGCTTGAGGGTCCAATGAGCAAGGTGAATCGAAATCAGCATGTTGTCATGCCTTAGTTGCAAATTTTCTATATTTGTTGCTAAGGCGAAGATCATCACTTGCGGATGTAATTTGTTAATACATAAAGAAGGCTTTAATGCTCAAATTGGTGTCGATATCAACTGTAAAACGCATTGAAATCTAGCTTGAAGGTAACTACCATTAACTTGATTATTAGCCTTTTTTGATAAGCAACGGCTATAAACCAAAGTCGTGCATACGTAGACAATCCGTGAATGTTACCTGAAATGCACGCTAAATTCACTTTAATCACTTTCGACGATTTCATTCTAGCAATAAAAAGAGATCCTGTATAATCTACTGTTAGTAAGACTTGTTGAAAGCCAATTTAGAAACCTTATATCTGGGGTTTTGAATGTGGCTATATAAAGTTGTATATATCCCCTCATATAAGCCATACGGGTTAAAAGGAGCATTATTTTCAAAGTATATGAAGTGGTCATTTAACGGGAAAATCAGTTATCTAAATCAGCGAAACGTTGCTTAGAAAGAACTGAATTAAATGATGCCGTAAGCATCGAAGGGTGCAGGGGGCAGACAATCCTTAAAGAGCACTTTACCAAAAACCATATCCTATAAAATTTTAGAAAATAAATCAAATTTGTGTCTTTTTGAAGTGAAGTTATGGTATGCATGTTATTAATTCTAATAGAGACATGAATTGCAAAGTCAACTAACCTGATTTCCTTTCTTTATTGACGGTCTAACTTTCCATTCAAAACAATTTGTGTTTTTTTCTGTTTAATTGTCGAAAAGAATTTGTGGAAATGAGCAGGACAGTTCTTAACACCCCCCCCCCCTCTCCGGCATCGCTGGGTGAATAATTACACATTGTGCTATTGCGGAGGAGGGCTACAAGACTTTTTCCCCAACTAAAGGAGAGCGAAAAGAATTAACGTTTTTGCTACACAAGGCAATGATATTTTCTTTTGCGTACAGCATGAAATTATATTAGAGGGTAGTTGTTATAGATGATCTCGGAGTAAAACGACCTTAACAGTCTTTTTGTATTCGAATAATTCAGGATTTTCTTCACTTGTATTAAATATAAAAATCTACACGTTTTTTATAAGAACAATCCATACAAGAACATAAGGCTTCAAATGCCTAGCTTTCTTTAAAAATCATAATACAAAAAGAGCAAAACACAGTGTTAAAATAGTGTTTGAAAAGTGTTCGAATCATTATTCCAAGTACCTATAGTTTGTCTAGCCAAAAATTTTTCATTTGATGCAAGGTGAATTGACAGACATACCTGCTAAAATTTGACCCGCGGCTCCTTTTCAGAGCAATCATCGTTCTTTTGAGAACTCAGTACACATTTTAAAAGCAAGGAAATTAAGAACATGTTAAAAACATTTTAAGCTTTCAAGCCAAATAAGTTAAGAACATAGCTTGGCTTCATCGAAATTCGATGTTCTTATAAAAAAAACCTGTAGTTTAAAAAGGAAACTCAAGGCAAAACAATATAAAAATCTAGCTACAAAGAATCACATTCGTGTCAATCTTTCATACGCCGATTAACTTCCTTCTAGATCAAGCCTAAAGCGTCAATCAGCTACAGGCAAATCAAAAATCTAACCTGTCGACAAGTAGCTTTAAATATTTGTTCTTAAAAACATGACTATGTTTGAAAAAGAAGCGGGATTTTTATTGCATTTTCACTTTTTACTTGAAAGGCAGTTCTGCTGCGGCATTTTGAAGCAATGATGTGAAAATAACGTACTCTGCTTGAAAGCCTTTGTATAAAACCAACAGACATATTTTCACTTGGCCTACAATACACGGCACTGTAAATATCTCCAGACCTCAAGATACAGGACTTGCGAAAATCTTTCATTACACAGCTCTGAAATCACCTGATGGCAAACCTACTGAAATTTTTGAGCTCCCTTTCATAGCTCGTTGCAAAAAACAACTTGAAACACATCTAAAACACAATTCTCTTAAACCCAACCCCCTGGAAAATGTACAACTGTATTTTATTAGAGTATTTCAAATAGGTCCAATTCCTTCCCAAGCGTGGAGCGGCAAAATCCTCTGTTTTTTGAATGTAGTTTTAGACTTCATCTTTTCTAATGTACCTTTTAAATTTTCAAAATCACCTTTTGAAGTGAAATTTCCTTATTTCTCTGATTGAGTACCTGCGACAATTTTAAAAGAAAATGTTTTGACAACAGGAAATACCCGACGAATGTCATTAATTTTTTCGGTTGTTTTGAAAATTTACTTTCGGCTAATGCACATTGGTATACAACTGATAACTTCTTCAAACTATGTTCTGTTCACATACCTAAATCAATGTTAGTTGCTTTATACAGTATTACCATTACCTCCCAAAATCAGATACTGTTCATAGTCTCACAAAGTAAAGCAATTCAGGGTCGGAATCTGTTATTGTGTCCAGGAATGGCAACACGGAGAGTTAGGAGAGGGATGGAGGTAAGGCTACCTCGGAAAAATTGGCTCATGCTCCAAGCAGTTCAATATACATCTTTTTTTATAAGAACATCGAATTTCGATGAAGCCTACTTATGTTCTTAACTTTTTGGTTTGAAAGCTTAAAATGCTCTTAACATGTTTTTAATTTAATTGATTTTAAAATGTACACTAATATCTCAAAAGAACGATAATTGCTCTGAAAAGGAGCCGCGGGTCAAACTTTGGCATACATTTCTGTAAATTCACCCTGCAACAAGTGAAAATGTTTTGGCAGACAAAACTACAGGTACTTGAAATTATGATTCAAACACTAGTTTAACATTGTTTTTTACTCTTATATGGTTTGTTCTTATAAAAAATATAGCACATTCATAACTTTAACGATCATTTCATAAGGTTTTAAAGGAATGTCAACATGCTAAATCTGGCGCTATAAATAATATCGTAAAAGGATTTTGGATCCCTGGAAACATTCAAAATGCTAACGTATATTCTCCTTTGCGCAGTTCCGCCGCATCGACTACAGAAAAACTGTTGTCTAATTCTTACATGCTTCAAAATTCTCCAAGCTCATTCTACCTACGGTGACAGATTTAAGCATCGTAAGCGGCTTACGACTACAATCTAAGATATACCGTCATTTACAAGATACTGTTTAGGGCAAACTCAGTTCAACGAATCTACAGCAAGACTTCCTTTTAACTCGAGACAAAGCCCTTTTAGCGTATTTTTCAACACACCTAATAATATTTATGTGATACACCATTAAAACAACACCTTGCAGAACATGGTCTTATTTTCATTCATCTTAATTTCTGCATCTGATAGGAGCCCTATCTTCTTTAAATTCAATTTGATGCTGGTTTTTAAGTTATGCGTCTCACATAGGGACGCCAGTTGCAATCAAAGCAGGGGCAACCACTCCAAATGAGTCACAAAATACCAAAATGAATAAAGATGACGTATTTGTCAACAACTCTCTACCACGCCACCCCCCCCATCTTCCTCACTCTTGATACCTCTTTTTAAACATCTGCCAACGATTATCATTCTACAACAATTCAAAAAATGAACCACTGCTTTTTTAAAGCTGATGAACAAGTCTGCCAATAGGTGAAAGAAGCTCAAGGTCATACAATAACTCTCATGAGTTTCTCATTATGTATTAGATAGTAGATTTCCATGACTTTATCCTTCCCCATTACAAATCGATTCGAGTGAACAAGTATCCTGTAAGAAGTTTTATAAGAACAATTAGAAAACAGCTTTATAAGAAAATTACAATACAGCTACATAGATTTTTTTAAATTTCTTTCCAGCTTAACATTCCTCGAAAAATAAGTAATGCACTATCGACTTTTGATCGTTCCAATTCAGTTTAAAAATGCCATTCACTCTTACCATCGAATCCAAGACAAAATAGGGTGCATTATGTTTAGGTATTTCCCCCTTTCTTCTTAATTTTATGAAGAATGATCCTTTTCGTAGGCCTTGGAGATCAATTTTCTGCAAATAATTCCTCAATTGTGCCAAACAATTTTGCCCTTGAAAGTGCCAGGACCAATTTGCGGCTTCTATATTTAGTCCAAGTCAACAGAAAGTCTTTCTTTCTATTGACTTTGATTTAATCAAGAGCAAACTAAGCAACTTTATTTTGTCTCCTTTTCTTCAACTGTATGGTCCCCTATCAAACTTCGATGAAGCTTTTACATCGAAAAGGTGACAAAAACTGAATATTGGAGTTTCCGTTGTCTATGAACGGTTCTGCAAACCAATTAACCAAGAGGTTTGCGGGACGAGCCCATAGCCGGACGTTCTCTCCGCAAAGCAGTTAAGCTAACCCAGCTTTCCGTTCTTCAGAGTTCGGTCTATTGGTACTCATGAGAAATCCTGAGGGCATAGGCCTTAGCGCCTCATGCCCACATCAGCTTGCCTGCTTGCCTGCTTGCCTGCTTGCCTGCTTGCTTGCTTGCCTGCTTGCCTGCTTGCCTGCTTGCCTGCTTGCCTGCTTGCCTGCTTGCTTGCCTGCTTGACTGCTTGCTTGCCAGCTTACTTGCTTGCTTGCCTGCTTGCTTACATGCTTGCTTGCATGCTTGTTTGTTTGCTTGCTTGCTTAGAGTGGGAATAAGAATGCGATTTATCTAAGCAATGACTGATAGCAAACCTGCTCTCCATAATCCTGTGTCTTTATATTTAGATTAAGCATTAAGGAACTATCTTTTTGGTTGTTTTTTAATTCTGGAAAAATCAAACTGATTAAAACACATTTTTCAAGCTATGATGGAAGTTAATCGCTCAACTATAACAGCTTTTTTAGCTTTTGGTTCAATACATTGTTATCATTCTTTCCTTGTGAGAGCACGGTACAGCTTCTTCTTCCAAGAACAACGTAAGGAGATACCAAGTCCCTGAGGGTAAAAAGTGGAACCGACGATGCACTTTTTCTCTTACAAGATCAATCTTTGTAAAATGAATGAACGATTTATTACGTGTAGCTTGAAATATAATTTATTGGACGAGAACAATATAAAGAGATACAATATAAAGAGCACTCAAACCTTGGATTTGCGAGAGATATGCAGATCGACCTTTGTCAGAAATCATCTGCTTCTAACAAAACTTAGTTCAAGATAAGAAAAGGGAAGAGGAACCAAATCCATTATAAGAAGCTATTTCCGTCAAAGAGCATTTAAATTTTTTCTTTATATAAGAACAACTTTATGATAACAGGAGCCTCCAAATTGATTGGAAATTAAGAAAAAATTGTAAACAAGCTTAGGCTACAGCACTGTTGTTAAATTTAATTGGACCAGGGACATAGCCAGAGGGACCCATGGAGTCAACAAAACGAAAACCTTTGTCGATTTTCCTCTTTGATTTTCGTTAATATAACTAGTGACTGCGTTAACATAATTAAAATTGTTATGTTTCTCAATAAGATCATTTTATTCTTGCTCAATTTTCAAGTGGCCCACACAGGACCGCCGAGAGGAAGGGGCTAAGGGCGCAGTTTGCTAAGGGCCTCAGTGTCCAGGGGGCCGCATCGAATGATACAAAAATTTTCATTTATAGCCTCTTTAGATGTACTCAAGAACCTCCGAATAGGAGCAGCCTACAAGGTTTTAAGAGTGCCTCTAGATTCATTCTCCACAGATTCCCTTGCTTTATGCCCCTTCTGCTCGCTTCGATCACAGACACAAGAGGCCTCATTTCCAGTATTGCCCGTTTGCCTCGAAAACCTTGAGTTCCATTAAAAGTCTAATAATCGCATGATAAACAATTTTACAGGCAGTGCCTCAGAAATTGAGGTTATGGATTGTAGATTGTGGCCAAAAGGTTTTTCTTCAAGGAGCAGAGTTGTTTTTGAAAGCAATGTTCAACTTTTCAATCTTCAGCTGCGCGAGATGTTTTGAAATATGACATCCGCTTAGATCAGATTGAGATCAAGAGTATTTGAATTCAGTTTTTGTTAGCAAACTACAAAGGGTTTTATTGCCGATCCAAGAATGTTAAATTAGATGTTTATCTATTGATTATAACTGTAAAAATTACAGAAAACAAGCTAATTCAAAGCTTGTTACCAACAGTAATCAAACAGAACACATCAGTTAAAACTTTCTTTGAAATAAAACATCTGGTGTTTTGAGTTGGTATGTGAGCTTCATACAACGCCAGAGTTTTAGCAATTAATTGTGACGTTTAAGGCCATAGGCGCCGACTACGTGGGGGCTTGGGGGCTCGAGCCACCCCTGGAAACTGCTACGGGGGGGCTGAGCCCCCTCTGAGAAATGTTCAAAAATTTGCTCTTTATCGCTTTTTAGCTTAATTTCCCGAATAGGCATAGTATCTTCATCTATTTTTAATGAATAGGATACATACATTGTTAATCAAAGAACCAAACTGCGCCTTTATAATTGATATTTTAGAGAAATTGCTATGTAATTGTTTTTCATTTTTAGTTTCAGCCCCCCCTGCTAAAATCAAAAGTCGGCGCCTATGTTTAAGGCATTTCTCTAATGTGCCATATACGTTTTCTAAGATAATCTATGACTTAGTACAAAGCTCCAATTCTGGGCAAAAGTACTTTGCACAGTCTACACTTAATACTTGACCAATCTCGATACATACAAGCAATTTTATTTTTTGGAAACACTCTACAAGAAATCGATCTCTCCGGTGGCAAAAACATTAAGAAAGCAGAGTACTGATCACATTTAAACTTAAGAAACTGTTAGAAAAATAGAACATTTCTATTGATTGCCGTTTAGAGCTTTATCTTTTTGAAAAAAAGTTGAAATCCATGTTTATCCACGTTATTCTCTGCTACCTTAAGAGATGGATACGTAATGCGCACCATAATTGAAATATCACTAGATGCTTGAAATTGAAACAACCAATTTTTCTATGAGATGGTAGCTGTTCTAGTCTCAAGTATTCTTAGTAATAAAATCAACCAAAAAATTAAGAAACTGTGTACCAAGTCTGAGCTTGGCTTCTTATAAAGAAGGGCGTGTATTCTGATATATAATAAGAGATGATGTAAATAACCAAAGGAAAATAACAATGTTTATTTTTCAATTAAAATCAAAATACTAAAACTCTATTAATATTTTAATATTTCTTACGTTTGTCCACAATGGCAGGCGGTAGATTTCCATTGTCCTCTTTTTTGCATCTGTATCCCGATATTGGCACATTTTTTTGTATCATCTGTGAAAAATCTCTGAGTTCTATCTTTTTCTTTCAATGTATGAATCCTTCCATGATATTAGGAAACAAATTTTATGAAAAAATATTACATCCATCCTCGCAAGCATGCCTCGAGAAGCCGTTAGGCAGCCTGCTATATCGTTCTCTTATTTACTTGCAACATGTTTTAGTTTTAGCTTGGGCATTTTGTTACATGACCCAATGATCTAAATTATGTTGAGCTGTTTACGCTTATAAGATTTTCTCTATAAATCAAGGAAGTAATAATTTATAGATCGCTCGATTTTCGTTAATAATCTGTCAGGCTCCAGGGATTGAGATAGAGGAATATAAACTTCTGAAACTTTATATTATACAATTTTAAAAAAGACAGTGAAAACAGGGCACCAGCCCCCCCCCCCCCGAAAATAGGGGGTAAGATGATGAAAGGGCTCTGATCACACCCTTACAGGCTTTGGAAAAAGCCCATTTGAGCACATACTACTGTTTAAGGTTGTCCACCAGTCGGAATATGTTGATTTTACTGATTTTTTTACAAATTTGGTTTTTTGGCTCAAATTATGCTATTTTCTGTGTAGAACTTAAATATGATACTCGTTTATCTTTAAATTTAAATAAAAACGATAAATTTTGCATTTTGCAAAGGGAGGTTCAATGATATTGACTAGAAATTGGCATCTCACAGACTTTTTCTGCCCATTTTACATTTCTGAATTTTGCGCCTCTGTTTCCTCAAAACCCCTTTTGCTATACATGTTCTGAAAGCCCTATTGCTTCTGAATTGAACTCTGCCCTCGTATTTTGTCTTTGATTTACCTGTGTTATGATATAGACTATTGTTTGAAGCTTACCAAACAATAGATATTTCCGTTGAACTTACAATCATAAATTTTGATTGGTCAATTCAATCATAGCGACGGTTTGATTGGCTAAACGCGATTCATAATGGCGTCGGTGTTGCTTGCAACGGTCAGTGTGTCTCGATTGAAAGTGTACAGAGAAGGATAGTAATCGATAAAATCTCAAATAGTTTTTAAATTCGAAGTAATTAGTTGAAGGAGAATGGGGAAGACGCGTAAACAGTATCGTGGAAGAAGAAAGATGGCATCAAAAGTTCGCCAAAAGAAAACAAACTTGAGGGTTGAAGATGAGACTGTCGAGAACGTTGTAAACATTCCTGGTGTGGCCCCGAACGAAGCACATAGTCAAGAAAATATATCTGCAAGTGCAAAGAAATTTCAAGTTTTTGGTGTAACATTGGAATCAGATAATGAAAACATTTTTCCCTCTGACGAGCCTGACAAAATGAGCGATGCCTATTTTCTTGCACAGCAGAAGTGTATTTCAATGCTTTTATCAAAGTTGTTGTGTCCTACTTGTGGATTGTCTGGAGTCTCTTTCCAAGTTGTTCCAGAAGGCAAATGTGGATTTGCTGCCAAAGCAAAAATAACCTGCAAAAATTGTGAGGAGATTTGTGGCACCAGTTTCCTTTGTGAAAGAGTTGGAAACAGTCAATCACAGAACATACCCTTTGATATCAATGTGAGAGCCACATTGGCATTCAGAGGGATAGGATGTGGGTTTTCTGCAATGAAGGAATGGTCAGGTATGATGAACATGCCATTTGTACTGACCCAGAATTCATACATCGAGCACAACAACAAGCTGGAAGAGGGTAGCAGGAAAGCATTTAATCAAATATGCCAGGAAACAACAAAAGAAATATTCAAGGCCTATTCAGCAGTTGGAGTTCAGCCAGATGACCAAGGCATTTTGGATATTGCAGTGTCTTATGATGGAGCCTGGCAGAGACGTGGATTCTCATCACACAATGGTGTAGGATCTGTTATTGATCTATTAACTGGACTGCCGGTTGACTTTGAAGTTTTGTCAAACTTTTGCTCAAAATGTGCCACTAAGACTAACAGTGACCCAGCCTGGGAAGAAAAGCACAAACCATCCTGCTCAAAAAATTATGAGGGATCATCTGGATCAATGGAGGTTGAATGTGCCCTGAGGATATGGAAGAGATCAATTAAGGAGCACTCTCTCTGGTACACCACCATGTTATCTGATGGGGACAGTAAGGCGTATGATGCAGTCTCTGCAGCAAATGTTTATGGGGGTGAAATTTTAATTGAAAAAGAAGACTGCATCAATCATGTTGCAAAACGGATGGGCACAGCACTGAGAAAACTAGCAAGTGTATCAAAGGCACAGAAAAGCACCATAACTGGAAAAGGGAAATTAACAAATATGAAAATAAAGAAAATACAAAACTATTATGGGAAAGCTATTAAACTTTACTCATCCGATGTGCCATTGTTGCAAAAACGCATCATGGGGATATTGCTGCACTTATCATCAACAGATGAGCAGCCTAAACATGCCCATTGCCCTCCTGGAGCATCATCATGGTGCTTCTGGCAGAGAGCTATTGCCAGTTCAAAAGAGCCTGGAAGTCACAAAGGCCATGAGACTCTTCCAGTTGAAATTGGAAAGAAACTTGTTCCAATATTCCAACGGCTCTCAGATCCAAAGTTACTGAATCGATGTTCAAGGAACATGACCCAGAATGCCAATGAAGCTCTCCATAGCATTTTGTGGAAAATTGTTCCTAAGTCTGTCTATGTTGGAAGGAAAACAATGCAGACAGCAATGGCATTAGCAGTTTGTAAATATGCAATGGGTGCTTCATTTCAAATTGTGATGTGCAGAGTGATGGAGCTTGAGCCAGGAAAAATTCTGAAGGAGACAGCAAAGAAAAAGGACTTGAAAAGACTAAAGAGAGCTGAAAAAGCTGCAAGTGCACAAGCAAAGAAAAGAAGAAAATATTTAAAGTATAATCAATTAAAAGAAGCGGATACAAAAAAGTCAACCGAGGGTGAAACTTATGGTGCTGGTTCATTTTAATATAAATTGACACTTTTTTTATCCATTTTTATTATTTTTAGAACTTGTTTAGTATATCTTCTAGGTTAAGGTGCATTTAAGACCAAAAATATCATTGAATTAAGAAATATTTGATGATATTACTGACTTTTGGACATTATCAAACTTTACGTTTGATTTTCTCATTTGCCCAATTTTCGAGATTTTGTGATCTTATTACTTGCAAAAAATTTACATGGTTGATTACCATATCAATATCTATATATCAAATAAAAGCTTAGAATGTGTAGAGTGAACTTATCTAGGTCATTTGTTGATTCAATTTAGACTTAAGGAAGTACCATGGCTCAAATTCTTAGGAATGTTGCAGTTATTCATATCATTTTGGAAATAATCATACAATTTTTCTGGAAGTTATTTTTAAATAAAATAAATAAGATAATGTCACTCTAGAGGCTCTTTGGATTTGAATGATATATTGCAACATGACATTAAGATTAGCTTGTAAATTTTTTGCATGTTGAAAGAAACCCATGAAATTTACAATTAATTTTGGTTACCATGGTAACTAATTAGCCAATTAAGAAATAGATTTCATTTTTAAACTCAGCACAACAAACTACTCCAGCATGGTTGACTTTTGTCTTTCTCTGGCTAAAATTCTGAAAAAAATAATTTGGACTGGTGGACAACCTTAAGAAACGTTTAGAAAGGTCCAACCTTTTACGTGATAAATTTGGAAAACTGAGAAACGAAACTTGATATGGTCCTACCCGTACCCATAACAAATCTACATAAACTTTTCTGCAGAAAAGTGGAGCAACATTACCCTACTCCACCTCCTAAACACCCTCGTGGTTCAACCACTGTTCATAGGCGCTTGCAGCAACAACCTTTGCGATCCATGTTTATAATTACAAACCATATAGAAGATTTGTCTAGTAATGTTCAAGCGGCGGGGGGGGGGGGGGGTAATCTTTATAACAAATACCGTACCCCTTATTGTTACCCCATGCTCCAGGCTTCTTTAGGGGATAAAATGAAAAATTATGTTCATTACGCTGAAGTATTGTCCCTGCCTTTTTTCAGTATCATGAAGAAGGATCTCCACAGCAAGGCTGATCAAGTTCTCAGCTGAAATGAACAAATATGTCTGACAACCTAATTTCACCTGTTATTGTTAAAAGAATGATTAAACACGACTGTGTGTATATCAATCTACCTTCACCTGCTTCTATCAAAATAAATATTACTATCTATATTGCATTGTATCTTATTTCCAATAGCAACAGCGGCAAGCCTTTCTTAATAGAAGCAATACAATACCTGCATATTGATTCATAGGCAAATAGCTTAGAGCAGGTTATGCTATGCCACCAGCTCTATTATGTTTTCCTTCTATCAATGAAGTTCCTGAATTTATGATCAAGAAAATCCCTAACAAGCGAGAAATGAAATTAGAGAAATATTCTGCTAAAGATAATAATCTTATTCTTCGTCATAGCATCTAGGAATCTTGCTGAAAAAAAAAATAAGTTAGCAATCTTGAATTCCAAGAATCACATAACAATAGTCAACTATTCGTTCGGCAATTCACCATTCATAAATAACAATTTTAATCCCTTGATGAATACCTTGTTGCCATGAGAACCAACACCGTTATGTCAAAAGTTTTTAGCGTTGTTGTGAGACAGAGGTGAACGGGAAGTGTCTTGCGTTTAAATTTAAGTCTGAGGTGGCTTGTAGTTAAGCGGCAAAATTTACGAGAAAGTATTCGAAGGTAAGCTTATATGTATTTTGTAAGGATTACGAAGCGGTAACGAATTTCGCGTTTCTTCGGAACTCCTTCGATAAATATATCAAAGACTTGGTTATAAATACCCAAAACTAAAACTAAGAACCACAAAAATTTTAATTGATAAAGAAGATTGTTTGGTAATGAACTAAGAAGAAGTTACAAAACTACTCAGGTAGCTTATTACGGAGACAAACTGTGATACTAATCAGGCAATAGAAATATTATTAAAAACAAACTTTGAATATTCTTCTATTGTCTAAAAGATGCTTAAATCAAGATGAAGAGTCTTGGGCATAAGGGGTTGTGAATTTAGGCTATTTCTCTATAATACTGTCTTGAATGGAGATTCTTAACAAATTGATTGGTTTGAAGAAGAAGTAGAAAATCTTCTTTAATTGGCTGCGATGATTGCAAAGTTACTAGCAGAAGTAACGGTGATTTTTGGCAACTTTTTCACCAATT
The DNA here is from genome assembly GCA_964019065.1 of Catostylus mosaicus. Classification (NCBI taxonomy): domain Eukaryota; kingdom Metazoa; phylum Cnidaria; class Scyphozoa; order Rhizostomeae; family Catostylidae; genus Catostylus; species Catostylus mosaicus. The sequence goes on along the minus strand of OZ025189.1, from coordinate 5,864,339 downwards.
CAAACTCCCATTTTCCCATTTTCATCTAGCGTTGTTACCATTTTCTCTACTAAAGAAGAAAATTCCTGATTAAATTTGAATGAAATCGGCGAAATTCTATTGCACTCAGCTTCTTTATTTGTGTAGCCTTCCTTCTGTACCAAAACGTCTAAAATATGAAGTATTTCTCAAGAAAAATATCGCCAGTTAATTTTTGTATATTTCATATAGATGTAATGGTCGGTTTCTTTGATCTAGCTTATTTCATAATCGTGTTCAGAAAATAAGTACTTCTATCTACCTGTTAATTTATGAGTATGTAAATATTTGAAGAGATTTTGAGGTATGGCATCTTTTACATCATCATCATCATCACGATCATCATCATCATCATCATCATTGTCATCATCATCATCATCATCATCATCATCATCATCATCATCATCATCATCATCATCAACATCAAGAAGGTTTATGATAGATAGACTCCGGGTAAAATCACTTTCTTTTGCATCGCTAGAATCAAAGCTAATAGAAGGAAGAATAGGATGCAGCGTCTCTCACCGTAAAACCTTATCACTGAATTCATACTTTAAAGGCCTTTTATGATACAAAACATGCCTCAAATGCGCATTTCTTACTTGACGACTATTTCAGCGTAATTAGCATTAATCTGCAACCAAATAACCTTATGGTGAATATCAGGAAAGTTTAAGGTAAATTCATGCAGTAAATAATATTGCAGTCCTGGGGAAGTTGCATAAATACATGGGAAGTTGCAGTCTTATGGCCACTGGTGGATTAGCAGAACTTTTCGCTTCTCTGTTTCTTCAGTTGGGCTACGCAAAAGAGATCTTGTGACGGAGATTATCTCCTATGAAATAGTTTATTGCATTAAAGTAAATGAAAAAGAAAACATATCTGAAACGGAATAAAAGTAATGGTCTCAAGTAGTTATCATGCAATATCTAAGATTGATAATGTCATTTTGTTACTCAAAAGACCTATTTTTGCAGTGGTTTGGCACTGAATCAAATGCTCATCTCTCTCGTCCATCTAATTGACGGGCGATGTTATGTTAAAGCTTCAAACGGAGAGAAAAGAAATGGCCGTCAGGATTGTGATATAGCTTTGAAAATTACCGCGCTTGATTAAGAGTAGTCTTCATCAGAACTTGTTTATAATTTGGTTGACAGGCGTATCGAGTGTAGCACAAACAGGCTTGATGGAAAGCGCACAAAAAAAATTAAGCTAATAGGCTCTAAGGCCTAAGCTAAGAGCAGCAACACTTTCCGACAACTGAAATTTTCTTGATGTGCTAGATTCGAAAGTAACATTCAACTGACCAGGCAAGCATGGATCATGAAATAAGACACTAAGGACAACATCTATGTATGTTCAAAGATAGCTGCGGTATACATTGACAGGACTGAACCCAATACACAGTTTTATTAAAAGGCAATGCCTAATGAGAACACAACACAACATGCACAGAAAACTGCAACTAGCAGTTAATAGAATTTTTTGCTCATGCTTTGGAGGAGCCCTGTATGCAGGCGCACGGTATTTGTTATACAGCAATTTAATGTATAATAATTTTCATCAGATTATATTTGCTGTATACTCCTGCCACTTTGCGTTGTGTATTAACCCCGTTATGAGTTGATAGCAAATAATGTTTTATTACATCATATCGAGCCATCGCTGCATTTCGACAAGCAATTTTTGTTGCATTAATCATTCATGATTTGATTATAAATTTTTCATTATTGTTTTAGGTGTTTGAATATAAACTCTCCGCAATCAGTGTGTTTTGTCTCATGCTTGTGATTGGCACGTAGATACTACCATGTGATAGGTTTTGAATAACCAATCGTTCTTGGACTAAGATGGCCGGCTGCGACAAATATGCTTTGATTCCTCCCAAGGATCGCAAATGGCAGTATTTCGTCGGTGCTAGTGCGGTGATTTACTTTGGTGGCCTCGTTCTGGTAATCATCGGCAGGCTGTTGTACACCATTGTAAAGAAAAGCACAAGAAGAAGTAGAAGTGTCACTGATTTGAGCCTCGCATTGCCCAAAGTCCCTCAGAAGAAAACCAAGGTTGAAGATGAAGAGGACGCTAGCTGGTATGTTGCACTGAAGGAGGGTGCAGGTGCTCTGGTATCCGCGCAGACCCTGCAGGGACGGATATTGGTAAGTCAGATCACTTTAAAGACTATTTAATGTTAGTAAATGGTTCACGATCTCCATGGAAGTTCTTCTAAAAGCAAAATCGGGTCTGATTTTAAAGTCTGGTAGGGTTCTTCTGGATTATCAAAAAGTTTTGCCAAGTGTTGCAGAATGTTGCAGATGGTTACACGAAATCGCTGACTGTTGAAGTGTGTTTCCGAGTATTAGAAAGTGTTTTAATGTGTTGGTATTAGTGTTAGGGAGTTTTAGAAATGTTGTGTTGTTGTGGAGTGTTTTAAGTGTCGCAGAGTATTGCATAGTGTTGCAGAGTACTTCAGAATGTTGCAGATAGTTGAAAAGTGTTTCCAACTGTTAAAGAGTGTTTTGCAGTGTTGCATAGAGCTACAGAGATTTTTTATAATTGTTTTAGAGTGTTTTAGAGTATTGCAGAGCATCACAGTGTGTCTCAGAGCATTATAAAATATAACAGAGTTATGCGTTGCCGAGCTTTCAGAGTGGAAATGGCGATACTTTTGAAACTTGATTCGGAGAGTTCATGAGTGTTGCAGATTTTGCTAGAGTGTTTCAGATTAAGGAAAGACAAAAACAAACATGGATAAAACAAATGAATAAAGATCTGAAGCTGATTAACAAAACACTAGAAGAATTAACTGTAAACGATTACGAGAGAGAGAAATGGAAGAAAAAGTGGCAAGGCTAATGTCTTGAGTAAGACGGAAAAGCCAGCGAAAAAGGAGAAGTTCCACATTATTGCAGAGCGTTGTAGAGTACTCCAGAGTGTTGGAAAGTGTCATTACGCGTTATAGAATGTTGCAGAGTATTGTAGTCTGTTGCAAAGGATGCAAGTAAAATATGATTTTTAACTGCGTCCACCTGTCAAGTTTCTTAGAGGCTTTAAACCTCCACCCGTGTGTAAAACGTAATGATTTACTTCATCTTTTATATTCCCTTATATCAGGTGGAATGTTGCGCTAATGAACCTTCCTTGAGCTCCTTTCTACATTAAACATACAATGCTCTCCGTGCAATGAAATAAACAGAAATGCACTTTTTGACTTTTTCTATAAATTTTTAGATTATGGCAAAGTGCTGCAGATATTTCTTATCTTTGCATTGTTCTGTGAAATCATTAAGTGAAAGCTCGTCTATTAATAAGAGATTTTATTGTAGGGCGCATGCTGACTATACCATCCATTACAAATTAATTTTACAGTAATTTCTACAAGAGTATTAAAAGAAATGTAAAAAATATTTGATAACGTTAAAGAAAAGGGCAGTCTTTCAATTGAAATGTGTCAATTTGTCTGAATTGATTAAAAGCAAGATTCATAAACCTTTAAAACCTAACCACTCTAAAAACTAAAGTTAACATTTGCACTTCCCGACGTTATAAAAAAGTTTATAATCTTACTCTGTTATGCCAATATGGAACTGTGTGCCAGCTGAAATTAAAGAACTGGTCTTTTATTACAAACCAGCTAATTGATGTATTCTTAATATTTGCAGAGCACAAACCTTAGTGAATTAATGCTATGTTTGTGCCCTGTATTGGTAAAATCAATTCAATGATTATGATGATGATACTATGGAAAAATGACCTTAAAAGCAATGTGCTTTGGTAAATTGTCATTCTCTGCTTTGGGTCTGTATACTTTCATGCGATCGGTCTGGTTTCATGTGATCAGACAACAACCAAACAAAACTTAGGCTCCCATTACGTGATTAAAAATGAAAATCATGTTTGCAGTTTCCATAACACAAATCTGATTGGCTAAAGCTATCATCATGTCTAAGCAATTTTTGCAATTTTGTTATACCTAGGTCTTTTTACCTTGACTCAATGCCTTTAAGTTTATAGTCAATATTCTTCCCATAGGATGACAACTTTGATATGATATTTTTCAGGTTGTAATGGCATTTATATCAAGTCTATCAGCATGTGCCTTGTATATAACAGAATCATCTTTGTAAGTTGACATTTATATTTCACATTACCACCCCCCCCCCCCAGATTCACATCACAATTCATCCTATAAAGTATTATAGGAGATGCCCCATTTAATGCAAAAGAGTATATGATGCGTGCCACTTCTCCTCCACATAATCTGTTAATAGGCCAAAGATGCCCCGTCACGCTAGTTATTAGAATCAGTTAAAGTTCCTAAGAATATGTTTCAAGGCTGGGTGCAGTAACTTATGTTTATACAGGAAGCTCTCATATTGTAGGTCTGAGTAGACATGACAAAAATCGTCAATACAAGAAAACACTCTTTATCAATTTGTTAATAGCATGGATAAAAGACTACTTAGAAATGTTTTACCACGCGCTGATTCAAAAGAGCTAAATATTGCAACAACTTCAATTGACTTGTAAACTAAGTTGATAAAGCCATGTTCTACTTCTTGATTAGCAATTATTACATATCGCTTTATAATTGTTGGATTTGCTGAGGTAAATTACTAGAAGCTCTTTGGAGATTTTTAACCAGCAAGCTCAGATTAATATTTTGAGCTACATTATCATTAAGCAACTTGCTGAGTATCAAAATAACATTCTTGGTCAATTGATTACCGAAACTTTGAATAAAAGTATTGCTGTTTAAATGTTACTTTAGTGGTATATTTGTAATCTTGGGTGTGGAGGCAACGGGGGTTGTCTCTTCAAGCTCCGTTATAGTAGAGTAACGGCACTTTTGCCCTTCAAGAAACCACTTTGTTCTTCCAGAGCTGTAGACATTGCTCATTTTGTAGGTAAAATGTTAACTGCGGCGTTCATTTGTGCCCAGCAAGAAGACTTTATTTTCATAGTTCGGGGATTGCATAAGCACCCAAACCTACTCGATTTGATTTTGTCCCATTCCAAGAACACTTCAATTAGAAGTATGTTTTTTGTCAGCATTGTTTGCTTTATAAAAGGAAAAAACTACCACATATAGAAGAAAATAGTGTTTTTATTAAATTGATATTAGATGTTAAGTTTAAAAAAAAGAAATTCTTTTGGGAATCACAGTTTAACTAGAAACCGAAGGACTAAGACCTTTTTGTGCAAGGGACTAAAAGCAGTGATGATGAAGTTTTTGCATATATTTGAAAGCAGGTGGACCAAGAAGGATTGAAGTCCTCCTTCAAATAAATGACCAATTCTCGAATGTCATTGATACATCATCCCTCCGTGAAAGAAGGGTTAATTAACGCAATTTTTTAAACTTAGGTTATTCACAATTATATTATTTTCGTTAACAAATATGTTCTTTCTTTGATCAGCCCTGTGGAGCACTGCCTGGACATTGGGGACCAGATCCTTTGGAGATTTGAAATATGTCTCAATGTGTTCTTCATCTTCCACTTTGCTATAAGGGTCTGTAAACTTAAATGCCTTATTTTTTGATGATTTATTTCTTTTGACTATACTAAAAACTGAGATTTTGCGCTGCCTTATAAGATTGAATCATGAATTTAGGGACTTAAAAAGCTCAGAAGGTGTTTGATTTGACATAGAGAATTTTTTGAAAAGGGAGCCTACCTCAAGGCCTTGTTCCAAAAGTTCCTTAATAGTTCCTTAATTTTCAGTCAATATCAAGTGTCATAAGAATAGTACAGTAACAGAAATTTAATGACAGTGCAAAGAAACCCCGTATGCCGAGGGAAAATATTAGTAAAAAATAATAAAAAGATTAAGTAGCAACAATTCGTTCAATGATCAGATCACGTGAGACTTCCTATCTTTACCCAAAATAACACTAAGCAACAATGACATGAAACGTTTAAGGGTTCTTCTTACGACGATAAATAGTCTTCAAGGCTAGGCCAATAGGCCTAAGCAGATGCTCTTTATATAAAACACTTTTGATGGTTGCAGTAATCGTTCAACAGCAAGACTAAATTAGGATTCACTCTAAACGCGAATATTAAAGTTCTAATCAGCACATCAATACAATACATTACAACGGGTTTACAATAATAAAATACGCTTCCTAGGAAGTTACACTAACGACAAACATTTGAATTCAACATGTAACTATGGACGACTGAAATAACTACAGCCTAACACTTAACAGACACAAGCACTTTCATTTATTATGGTGGATTTATTAAATTATCATATATCTATCCTGGGAGTTTGTTTATCTGTCTGAATTAGTAACAGATGCACGATTTATTCTTCAAGTAGCAGTACCATATCAGCATTTTCCTGCCCTACCCTGTCCTGCTTTATGAAAACAATAATTTATGTAGGTGTGTATCGATAATAATTTGTCGTATTTGCTGTGTTTAACTGTCGTTTTGCGTGGTTCCTTATATTTATCATTTCCAGCTTAAATTTCTTGAGAATTCGGAAGGCAACCTGCTTTTGGAGCTGCGCAAACTGTGGCTTACATTTTTTGGTATAATTGCAACGAAAATATAATGTACCGCACACCTTACAAAATATTCCTTACTTAGCTTTTATCAACCATCAAAACATGTTCAAATGATAAATTTATGATAATTTCATTTCAGTTCCTTGCAGCAAACGATAAGCTAGTCTTTTGGGTCCTCGATATCATGTCTTACGTGGATTATCTGACAATCCCGCCAGTATTTGTCGCCTTGGCAACTAACAGAAACTGGATTGGTAAGTAACTGGTAACATAAAATAGAAAAAAATTGGTAAATTAATGGAATTCTCCTCCTTTCGTTCTTCTTAATTTTGCCATTTAGTATCTTTAACATATCACTGTTTTACTATTTTTAACCAATTGCTATTATCCTTTACCTGCTCTTTTACTTTGCCCCCTTCCTTAATTGGTTTGTGAGCTATTACATTGTCCTTAGGTTTGAAACTTTATGTTTTATTAGTTTATTTATATTTTGTATTAAATTTTATCGTTAAAGAAAGGGCCCTATGAAAAGTGGTGATTGCTGAAGGGTTGCCCCATTTAAACATTTGAAAATGAAAATGAAAAATTGCTAGAACTCCTTTAAAATATATTGTTTCCTCTCATACCCTTATGAATCAAATAGGTTTTGTTTTCTTCTTGTTATCTTAATTCATGTTACTACTTTCATACTAAGAAGGACTTAAATCTGAAAACGATTCCTTTTACTTCTGGTGTCATGGCATTGAATGCCTTAGACAGAGCATGTTGATGCGACCTGCTTCTACCTTCTTGTATCTCTTGCAATCTTGTTTTTTCATCTTTCACAACCAATTTCTGCATCGTATAGTCTAGCATTTTTAGTCTTTGTCTCCCTCTTGCTTGCTTATGGTTTGAAATAGTAAGGTACATTATCAATGATTAGAAGCCTGGTTTTTTGCATTGTACGAATCTTAACTGAAAATAAACAGTATTCATTTATTCTCTATAAAAGTAATGATATATCAAATCCTTGAACCTTTGAAGACAGTTGATGATATAGTTGTGGTCCCTGTCTCTGACTGTTCAAGAGCTTGACCGTCAAACCAACAAAAGCCTTGATCTTTTGTAATATGATCCAAGCATCTCTTTGTTACAACCAATTCTTCTGAAGGCTTGTTTCTTGGACACTACTGTTCCCTGTATATAATATGTGACATCTGTCATGTACACTCTAAGGACAAAGCTGTTAAAACCATTTTTATTGTTGGTAAAAGTTCAGTCTTCAGAGTCGCACTAAAGAAAACAGGCACTGGTTTTATGATGCTCTATATCTGATTGATATTCTACCTCAAAGACCCTATACATGGAAACAAAACATGAATGGAAATGTTTTTTAAAATGATCCCAAGTGAAAACGATAATGTTGCAGAAATGATGTACCCCTTTGAAAATCTCTTCCAGTGCTACACTGTGCTAATTTTATCATAGCCCTTGCAGATAATACTACTTTAATCTCCTGTTAAGGTAAACCATGTATCAATAAGATATTGTTATTATTACTATTGTGTATTGATTTGAATGTTAATCTTTATGGCAAACTATGCTTGTATTTTAGGTCTTCGATTTCTGAGAGCTCTTGAACTCATCAAGTTGGCAGAGATTCTTCAGTTCTTAAATGTTCTGAGCACTGGGTAAGGAAATCTGCTTCTAGTTTTATCTATAAAAGCAGATTTCTACTTTCTCTTTATTTGACCCCAAGCACTAATTCTATTGTTATTAATTAAAAGATACTCACATGCAATAGCTACATTAGGGCCTATCTGGTAACTGAGTAACTTTTCTGGTGGTCCCGAGTAATATTCTGGAGGATTTTGGCCCTAGAATTCTGTCTATTCACCGAACATTGTTACTTGCTTTGTGCAAATTCTATTTTTTTTATTGTAGAGCACGATGCTTAGTGACATCTTTCTACACAGATTTCCCCCTTGTCTTATCAGGGACTAAAATGCATGCCTTTTTAAGAGTGGTGTGCTTTCAAGGGGCCTAAGTTTCATCGCAAGAAGCCAATTTTTGCGAAACAGCATTAGCTGCCAATGAAAGAAAAAACGTTTCTCCAATTTATTTGATCGGGACAGATCATGATGGACTCCCCAAAAGTGAAATATTGCAGCTCTGTTTGGAACGGAAAAAAAAAAGTAATTCAAGCTCAGAGCCATATCAATACTGATTTTGTCCCACAACAATAACAGCTGGGACCGTAAGGTGAAAACATTAAGGGTAAATATGCACCTGTGTATAGTAATCCCATTAGCTTGAATCATAAATAGATAAAATAACAAGACACAGTCTCTGTCGACGGATTTAATGGATCTTCTGTTCAGAGGACGTTCACGTATGTAAAAGTATCTTTCTGCTTTGCTGTCTAGTTTATTATGATTCAAAGTATGAAAGAATATTGAAAAATTAACATACTTGCTCTTTTAATGTTTAGATCAAGTGTGGAAATGGCAAGAATATTTGGAAACTTCTTCGCTTTATGGTTGTCATCAGCAGGTTTTGTTCACTTGGTAAGTTGAAACAAACCCTTTAAAATACCTATTTCAAAATTAAAGTTGCCTGTGAAAATAGCTTCTATATGCTCAGCATGTGCTAATGGCTAGAATCAAAGTAATGATATGAATATTTTACACTTTAACAGAGTGCTTCAACCAGCTATAATATAGCAGCTATTAAGAGAAGCCTCTGCGAAATTACAAAAAAAGTGTTACACTAAAACTAGAAACCAATTTCAATTTTCATGTTCAAGTTTATTTTATCTTAAAATCCCAACATTACAAGTTTCCGCTAAAAGCAACAACAATGGCTTGTTACGGAAAATCATTTTCTGTCCAGCAAAAGATTTAAAGAAACCTGGATTTTCAGCCCATTGAGCCATTTAAGCAATCCTAAATAATATATTTAGCTTTCTGCATTTAAAAATATAAACTATAAATTTTTCTACTCAGGCTCATCATTGAAGAAGTACCTAAATTGATGAGCATGGGTATCAAAGAGATAGAAGATGTTATACCAATCGTTGTTATTTTTACATAATTTAAATTTCTTTTCATTTATAGCTTGAAAATACTGGAGATTTCTGGCCACCAATCAATTATGAAAATGCTCAACCTCTCAACTATTTTCAAACGCTTTACTTTCTCTTGGTAAGAAGATTTTGTGTAATCAAATTATTAAGAAAAAAAAGTATTATATCCAAGACCTATTCGATCAAAACAACAGCGTAAAATTGATTCAAATTTGAAAATCTAAACATTGCAACAGTTTGAAGGAACAAAAATCCTTTGCATTTAACTTCATAAAAAGTATGGTTTCGCTATAGTAACGGGTGATTTATAAGATAATCAGCTTACGTCACAGACCACTGAGGTAACATGGCACGGACTGTCCAAAATTAACAGATTTTAATAAGAATCGTGACACTGAACGTTGTTAGCCAGTTGATACTTGCCATAGTCAGGAGTATCGCTTACAGGAAGTTTGCTGGGAGGGGGCTGGGAGTGGTTTATCATCCTAACGATGAAAATATAATCTTCGTAAAGAACAGAAATAGACGTCACAGGTTAGGGCTTTGCTGCAGAATCAATAGTTTCCACAACTTTGGCAGAGCAAACAGTGACTCTTGCGGCAAATGTTCGTCGAGATTTCTCCCAAGGCAAAGCATGAAGAGAAGTCCCTGACGATAGACATCACGATCAATGTTTTTGGGCTTGTTAGAACTATAATCACTTTTCTTCCTAAGCTTGTCTGTTACCTTTTTCAAAGAGACTAAAACTAGCTATTAGTATGAAACTGCAAGCAACTATTAAGCATGTATTCTATAAGGAGCATGTATTAGGTCGAGGAAGTATTGATAAATATTGTGTTAATCATTTCATTATTGACGATATTCTATATCAATGTTGTAACAGTGACAATATTTGAAGTTTCCAATGCTTCAACAGCAAGTGCCAATTGTACCATTGTTGGTGGTCAGCAGTTATTGCGCATGGCAAGATATAGGAGCTATGAAGTAATAGGGATAGCTAGTAACATTAATAAGATTATTTTAAAGTCCCGCACAATTGCCATGCGCCTTCATTATCTGAAAGTGTACTATTCCACGTTGTTCCAGTCCTTAAAAATGAACAAAACTTTATAAACAGTTTCAAATGACTTAAATTATGACAATTTTTCTGCATTTCAGGGCGATTTTTAATATCGTTGTATTATTTCTTCAAGGTTACAATGTCAACTGTTGGATATGGAGATCTGCATGCTAAGACCTATCTCGGTCAAGTGTTCACTATGATATTCATATGTGTCGGACTGGTAAGTTCCGATTCGCAACACTTTTACTATGAAACAATGTTGTTTATCAAATTCATACAACCATGCGGCATTCAAGCTCTTTCCTTATAAGAACCAGTGAAATCAAGGTTCAGGCTACCTATTTTTCATTTACCAAAATTTTGTACTTGATTGTGTAATGTCGTAGTATTTTTTATAGACTGGGTCGAGCGTCGCGAGAGGACTGTACAGGAGTGTATCTTAGTTGTGAGTTGAGTTCGGTAATGGAGGTTGAATTTTTGATGATGGTTATGAGAAGTTTTGGTAAATCGTTCCACAAAAATAAATAGAAAATCAGGAAATGGCGTATTTTGCGTTTCCATCTGTCCTGCGACTTTATGACAGTTTGTTTTAGTTCGTTTTTTATCCATATAAGATATTGCAAACATAGGCTACATTCTACGATACTTTAGATAACTATGCAACACTACAGGACTATGCAATTGGAGTATAAATAGGTGACTACACAACGGCCTTAACATTTAGACAAAGAACTAGACTAACAACTGCAATACAGCTAGCTTATCCCCCATTCACACCGCCAAGCCAAACCAGCCCAAGCCAAACCATATCATTGGTGGTGCGTGTTGATTGATTTATCCAACCAATCGGATGCATTTACTATATCATTTGGGTGTAGGTGGATCAATGCTCTTCATAGCAGAGGTCTATGGAAATTTGTTAAGGTTATCAAGAAATCTACTTAATTTTATTATCAATTATTAGTTTTATTATCAACAAAAAGAGAGCACGAGGTGTCACTTATCCTCATGCTAACAAAAAAAGCACAGTTTATGTCAATATGTTATTAGAAAGCGCGCGTAGTATTGTCTAAAGTTGCATTTTAGGACAGTGCTTCAGCATCAACTTGTTCCTAATTTTTCTTTATTTCTAATTAATTTTGAAGCTCTTGTTCTCAGAGAGTTGTCCTCACATAGAGAAAAGAGGGTGTTTCTGAAAGCTATTCTTAAATGGCAAAACAAATAGGCGTACAAAGAAGGGGAAGCGTTTTGATGCCAAGAAATAAATGCACCAAACTATGCCCTTACAGTGCACCTCTTTTTTCTTCATAATTGATTTTATTGTAGTTTGAAGCTTACACTCCTCTGCTTTGTTTGAAGAGCTCTTTTTCAGGTACTAGATTGTGCAGTTAATGTATAAGTGGTAATCATGGTGTTTACAATAATGCTAATGACCTCTATTTCATTTATTGGTAGGGTCTCTTTGCTAGTTACATCCCTGCAATAATAGACTTTGCAGGTTCCCATACGAAGTATAACAGATCCTTCACACCGACACCAGGAAGAAAGTAAGTAGCTATTATCAAATTACAGCTCTTTCTAGGGCAAATTATAATATCCTATACTAAGCGTAACGTAGTTGATACATCGCAAAGGTATTTAATGTAGTCTTAACCATGTTTTCGATGCAAATATGAAAAAAGTATTGAGGTACATGAGCTTTTCTATCGAGAGAGACGGTGTTTTGTTATAGTGTGTTGTGTTGCATTTTGTTGCATTACGTTACGTTGCGTTACGTTGCGTTACGTTACGTTACGTTACGTTACGTTACGTTATGTAATTTTATGTTATTACCGTCAACTGTTTAGTTAACCGTACATCCCTGATTGTTTAAAGATTGCTGTTTTGTTTACCTTAAAATAAATTACAACTTAAACCGTCGTGTTTTATTGCTAAGTTCAGTTTACCTTACATGTTTTTTGTAATGAAATTTTTTTCCATTGACAGGCACATAATTGTATGCGGTCACATTACTGAAGAGAGCGTAGCCATGTTTGTGCGAGATTTCTTGCATCCTGACAGAGAAGATGCTCATGTGATCATTGTCTTTCTAGGACCGTAAGTATGATTATCAATATGAAATTAAAACTCTCTCTTTTACAAGGTCCCTGTAAATTTCCTAACTTCATTGACTTGCTTGCTCGACATCCTCTGCAGAACTGTTTTTTTTTGCTTTCTTTCCTCTTTGTCATTTCATTCTTCACTTATTTGGAGGTGACAACATTGTACAGTAACTTGTTTTTGCGTACCTTTTGTGAAAGCATCACCATTTTCAGCCATGTTCTATGCCTCTTAGGATACTTTCAAGAGCTTGATTTGTCAGTAGGTTATACCACAAAGTCAAATTCAAAGCGTTAGTTGCTACTGTTTAACTGACCGAGAGTGGAGGGGTTAAACCTGTTGATTTTTCACAATCCCAGTGCAAGCCGATTCGCTGAAGGACTTTTAGTTATATTAATGAGAGCTAATGCGTATTGCTTGGGGTTTTAACTTCTAAACTAGAAATAGAAATATTTTTCTTTTAATTATAAAACAAATAAACAACCGTAACTCTACTCCATAATTTAAAGAAAGTTCAGTTTAAGCTCAATTATACTAAAAAATTTAGGCATAATCAAGTTAACTTCAGATAACCTTTCGGGCAGTTTATTCTGCTTCCATTATCAGCTTATCATTTTTAAAAAGGATAAAAGAATAAATGCCTGAGTGAATGAACAAAGGAATCAATTGATAACGAGAGGGTGAATGAGCGAATGAATGTAGTCAATATTTAACAAAACGTAGTAAGTTTTAATGAGAGTAATAGCATCCAGGGATGATCCGTTCAGGTGGATTTGAAAAATAACGCACAAAAGAATCTTGAGCAGAAGTTAAAAAATAGGGACTTCAATTTTAGCTGACCTCAATTTCCATCTAGTAAACTTCTATATTTCCAGAGAAGACACCTTGAATATTCAAAAATCATATCTACACTATCTGATTAGGCTTTTAGGCGGGATAGGATCTTTTTAATAATAGATATAATTCTTAATCCTTGACACAAAACTGCGAGGCATAGTCACCACGATTCTTGCTTCAAAGTCTCACATGAAACCTTGGGGGCTTGACTCTAAGAAAAGGCTTGAAGCTAAAAGAAAATAATTGAAAAATAAGAATACAACTACTGGTGCAAAGGTTGAGTACAAACATTTCTCAAATAATCAGGTGCCCACCAAATTACATGATGATTCCTTCTCTGAAATATAGCTGTATTTCACTCCTTGAAGAAGCCCAAAATACCGCCGCGAAACATTGGTTAAGCAATGAATATATTATAGTTATTTGGTCATATTCCCTGTCCTCTCCTGCAAATTTACGTTCTTTTCTTTCTACGTCATTTGTTTACATCATAGCAGACTGTTTCACTTTGTCCTCTACTATATTTGCTATATTCGTTTTTTTGTTATATATTTCATAAGACTTAGTCGTAAGTATCTTAGAACCGTTCTCTCTGATGTAAAGCGGCGGCGTGGACGAGTTGGTAAGGCGCAGGTCTACGAACTCACGAGCCGAGAGGCACTGGGTTCGAGACCTCAGCTGAACTCTCTCTCCCCACAAAACCGTGCAGCCAACCCAGCTGTCCATCCTTTCGAGGTCGGTAAATGGGTACTCAGGAGAAATCTTGAGGACACAGCCCTTAGTGCCCCAGGCCCACATCAGCTGATAAGCTGCCAGAAAAACTTAGCCTGGGTTAACAAATAAACAAACAAACAAACAAACAAACAAACAAACAAACAAACAAACAAACTGTGATATGTTGTCTTCCCCGTGATCAGGGCCGAATCCAGACATCTCCGACCAGGGGGGCAAAAAAGACAAAACTTCCGACAATTTCCGAAAACATTTCCGACATTGACTGCAAAACAATAGATCCATTGCTTAATCTATTGTTAAAATCAGGTCAAATTTCAGACGCTCCAGCCCCCCCCCCCCCCCAACCACGACTCCCCCATTGGCTTCAGCCCTACCCGTGATTTACTCTATGTGCTCAAGTTCTTGATCAGCGATGCCCAGTTGATTAACGTAATACCAAAATACAAATGATATGATAATTCTCCCCCACCCCCGTTTCATTAGGCTTCTATAGAGTAATAACTATCGCAAGGTAACATGCTTTCTGTTTCTATCAAAGGACATTCCCAAGCATCAGTCTGCAGGCAATATTGAAAAAGTATTCGACGCGTACAGCGTACTTCATTGGCAGCATATACAACTTCAGGGACTGTGCAAGAATCAAGGTAAGACAAACACCACTTTTAGTGCACAAAATTACAATGAATTGCAGGGGAAAAGCGCTAGCTTGTCTGCCTTTCAAGCCATCTTTTCAACCAACCAAAGCTGTTTGCCAGGAACAGGTCGCCCCCCCCCCTGCAATTTTCAATTCTCATCGGGGGGGGGGGCGACCTTTTCCTCGCAAACAGTCAATTTTGATACAAAATATTACCCACGTGTCAACGTGATAAGCTGCCTTTCACAACTAATGTAAAGGTCTCCCTATCATGAATATACGCACGATTCATGTCTCTTGGTAACAATACCAGGAATTTAGCATGTGCAGATGGCACTTTCAATGATTGCAAACGAAAAAAACGAGGCAATGTCGTCTCCTTGCCCCCCCCCCCTCCCATTTGATATCAGATGTCTGGGTGCTTCATAGGCACTTTCTTATAAGAATGAGGTCTGAACGTTTAGGCTCAGAGCTTAAGAATAACTGAAGAATAAGGCTTAATCTCCAAAAATTAAATGCTCGGACAAATGCGAGCTTCGAGCTATATTTTTTGGTATCATCTGATTTTATTAACAAATCAGTAAATTTATCTTAAAAATTGAAGTTAAAAATATAGATGCTCGGTAAAATTTCAGTTTTCTTATAAACAATGCCTTCTGGCTAGAATTACCGCAAAAATGTCTTAAATTTGTGAGAGTTCTTGGAAACAATTTCAATAATATATTGAAAACATTAATGCATTTGATATGGAATATAATTACGAAATTGGCGGGTATTCACTGAGAAATTCACACAGTTTGGCTGCACATCCATACCCCACAAATTAAACAAACGTTTTTGATGGAAAGCAAGTATATAAAGTTCATTAATCACCCTTGACCATTAAAAGAGAAATAGATTTGTTTGTTAGCATTTTTATTTAATAACGGGTCATTTAGATTTTCTTCCTGCATTAGTTAAGTTTTACCTTTGGATTCATAGGCATTTTAAAAGGGAGAGATACTAAATGACAACAAATTGTAAAAATTATCTAAAAAATTTAAAAACCAGCATGTTATGATAATATTCCATTTTGCAAAATCAAAATATAAGTTAATGGCACTGCTGTATTTTTAACAGCAATTACGCTATAAAATATTTAAAACTAGAATATTATAAGTATGAGTAGCAGCCTCAAGACCAGCAGAAATTTATAGGGGGGGGGGGGGGGGGCTAGAGCCAAACCAAATGATGCACCTGTGACGAACCCTAGACTTTCCAAGAGGGAGGTTGGCATTTTGTCTTCCCAGTCTTGTGGTACTTCATAGTTTGATAGAGGGTTTGTCGTGAAATTTCTTTGAAAAAGAGTGATACTAGACAGAAATCTTGAAAGCCCATAATAGGTGAAAGTGGATCAGAGGGGGGGGGGGGGAATTTGATAGAAGAGATAATATGAAATCGATACATTTTTCGCAGTGTTGGTACCTTTTTTCATTCTTTCAAGAGGCTCAAAATTCAAATTTGGGCAATCTATGTGGAGGGCTAAGCTTCAGCGAAGGAGAAGGCTTAAATATTGACTGGGGCTAAGCACCCTAGCCCCCCCCCCTTGCCTCAGGCTCGATGAGACGTACGCTTTATAGCAGGCACACTACGTTGATACACTACAACAGGCAATTAAAATAGGCTTATCAATACCTACAGGAGGCAGACAGGTTTAAAACATTATTAACGTCTGTATAAGCATTAGACTCTTGTTTGTCTTCAACAGTTTAGGTGCTGTTTTGAACTAGGGTTGCCATTTTGCCCGTCTAACAGAATTTGTTTTGCTATTTTGTGAACTTCAGACACTAGATTTCTGCGATAACGAAAACTGGTCCTATATTCTGAAATGAAATTGCAAGATAAGAAAGGCAGTTATTGAAATGTTCAAACTTTCGTTGTTTAACGGGCAAAATGCTAGCCTAATTTGACAGAGCGTCTTTATAAATTGATACGAAATAACATATGCAAAGCGTATGAGTTAAAGCTAGCTAGCAGTTGCTCAAATATCGAGCTCCTTGACGCCAGGCCTTTTCACGAACTGAATTTTATATGGTTTTGGTCCTAACACAACGCCGAGAATGCCTTGTACATCAGGCGCGGCTTCCCCTGGTGCGGCTTTGATTTCATATCTGTAGAGCAGGTGCGATATGAACAAAAACAGTTCTAGTTTTGCCATTGCCTCCCCGACGCAAACTCGCCTCCCAGCGCCGAACGGCAAGAAACTGATGTTCAATCCATGAATGAAATTGCCATCGCCATCCAGGAATCTCTCAGGTTTAAAAGCCGTCGGCTCTTCCCATTCTCTTTCATCGTAATGAAATGCCCAGTGATTGATGAAAATTTGCGTGCCTTGTGGAATGCTCCTTCCATCCACCGTGCTATCTCGCATTGTTTTGTGTGGGGCACCTAGAATAACAATTAAGGATTTTACATAACCTCTGCTTTTTTGCAAATTATGCCTTTAAAGGCAGCTGTGTTAATTTTTGCATCGAAGCTTGGCCCCAGAGGCCCTATTTTAATAGGCTTATTAAGAAACATTTTGCACCTCAATGAAATTCCCGGGGGTTAATGAAATCGAAATGGTAAACGGTTTCCAGCCGTAATCTTCAGGAGCCGACAATTACAGGGAGAGCGCTTTTCTGCGTATTTTTCTACGTCATTTGTGTATGGCCAAAGAAGCGTAAAGATTATTTTCACCTCACATATACCTGCATTATTATCCAGAATAGAAACCCATGTTAAATAAGGGCGTAGATCTTTGACTATGCGCTAAAAATAAGTAGGTATAATCAAGTGGTTAGATTATCAGGAAATCTGCTCAAATTCTCCTTTATTGGTAATTAAATCTTTCTAAATTCGCTCCTCATAGCGGGATTCTATTTATAAGTTCAAACAGAAGGTTATCTACTAGCTGATAACGGTTGTCTAAAACATTTCTCGACAAAAGGTGGACTTCTCTAACTGTCTCGACCTCGCTAGTCTAAACCCAATGAAAATGTATCTTAACAAAACGAGTAAATCTGTGTATCCGAAATTGCCCAAGCTATGAAGCATGGGACAGTGATAGAAGGCTAGCAGAAATAAATGCTCAGTTGCGAATTGAATATCATGTGAGGAGAGAACAGTTTCTCTAATTGGTTCTCATTTAGACGAAACAGTAGCCAATCAACACAATGAGAGCATAGCTTGATGTCCGAAACTGCTCAGGCTGTGAATTTTGGGACAGTGAATGGAAGCTGGCAGAAATAAATGCCCTATTGTGAATTGTTTATCATGGGGCAAGAGAACACTTCGTTGATTGGCTCTTATTTTTGCCAATCAGTGGACAGTCAACACAAATGTATCTTAGGGTGCGAATACCACATGATGGAGTAGAAAAGTCTATTTGTGTAAATCTTCTAAGGCCAATCAGTGCCTAGTCACATGTAACATTGTAAGGAGTGTAACCAGGAAAATACGCTATCTTAAAACAACAAAATGCGATTCAAAGTTTCAAAATTGTCATACCAAGTGGAACAATTGAAGATAGCCGCAATGTCTCCTGAATAGTCGCTTCCAAATATGGCAAGCTTCCGCGGTCCTTCAAGCATGGAGGTCTGTCGCCGAGTTTCTCTTTCATCTCCTCCGCAACCTTCGATTGCACCTCTGGCCAAATTACGAGGTACGCAAGGTACCACAAGATGGTCGTTGAGGTTGTCTCACCCCCAGAGAAGAACATATCGCTGACAATCTGTTCAAAATTGGTATCGTTGAGATGACGATGGACCTTGTTGTCTTCAGTGGCTTCTTTACTGAATTCGTTTAACAGCGAGTCAGTAAAGTCCTTTATGTTTTTTGGATCGAATGCATCTTTGTGCTCTTTGATCTTCTTGTCAAGGATTTCGTCTCGAAGCTGTATCCCCCGTTTCAGCATTGATAAGCCTTTGTTTGGAAAGAATCGCAGCCACGGCATTATTGAAATGATGCTAGCGTTATCAAAGCCTTGTACTATTAGAGACATGTAGTCTATGACTTTAAGGAATTCCTTGTCCTCGATGTCATAACGGCTCCCAAAGACGATAGAACAAATTACATTGACAACAGCCAAACCTGAAAAATTAAACGCAATCACTTGAAAGTTTATGGAATACTCATTTATCACTTTATTTCTCTCTTTTTCGTCACTTGCCATGTCCCTTTTAAAACATGGGCGATTACGTCTTTCCACACCTTCCTCTCGTTTCTTCTCTTCAGCAGTTCTAGCTGTTTTAACCTCCCTTTTTGAGCTTTTTGCACACACATTCTCTGTCTTATGCCGTAATGGCTAAACTAGATAAAGTATTTTATCCGCGTTCTTCCGATGTCTTCTCCTTTTCAATACGTCCTTTCAGCGTTAAACTTTCTAGACCTCCTGACATGTAACTTGAATACTCTTTACTGAAGAAATTAATCAATGCGACAAGAAACAGCTGTGATACAGACAGATGCATGAGATATATTGATTTAGAAGAGGTCATTAAATAGCTACAAAAAGGGTGGGAAGAACGCAAACTAATGCTTTTGCCAGATGGGGCTTAAACCAGCAACCTTTTATTAGTAGATCAGCCACTCAATCAACCTCTACCTCGTCGCATCACTCGGCGACCAGACGCACACAGTTTTGGGAATATTTGGCATCGACGCCTCCCATCAAGATCTTGTCTTGAATTTCAAATCCAAAAATTGGTTTCCTGTCCTTAAATTCCAAAATATTTTCTTTCAAATAAACGACCTTCGACAAATTATTCCCACAAATGGATATCTCTTCAGGCAAGGAATACAAGAACTCTGAACGGAGAATGGAAGAGTATTTGGCTACAGGCTGTGTTCCCTTAAACTCATTAGTCATTCTCACTTGAGGTTTTCTTTGTTTACTTCTCTATTTCATATCATGCAGTATCGAACAGTGCCCCCTTCAGAGAAGCCTACCCGAGGACTCTAGGCACTAAATCGACGAAGGAAAGTAAACGTAATCATATTTCTCGTGGCGTATGAGTCAATCAACAACTATTTTAATTAGTGGTCAAAATTTACATCTCCGGGCCATCTAATGACACAAATAAATCAGCTGTAATAATTGCAGAGAATCTGATGTAAGATGGAAAAGAAAATTTAAAATGAGAATGAAAATTCAAAATTTCGGAGAAATAGACTTACTGATATCATTCTTTGGATCGATAGAAGTTCCAGAATTTTCATCGAGCCTTTTCAAAAGTTGCTTTGTCTCTAGAAGGACATTTTTCTCCAGATCTTCCAAACCTGAACCGTACATCTTCATAGAACCGTGGGTTATCTTCCTCATCAGCTTCCATTTTGGTCCGTAATCAGAAAACCCTATATCTTCATACCCTCGTGAATAAATTTCAGCAAGATACATATCTTGTGGCCTTCCAGCAAAGTCTTCTCCTTTCTTAATTAGGGCCTCTCTTGCTGTGGATTGAGGCAACAAAGTAAGTAATTGATTTGGGAAAGCGTATGAGCATTATTTAGTACACGAACAAGCACCCATTTGCCTTACACTCAAAGAGCGTATGATGGATATTCTTATGGAAAAATTTTTACACAAAAAACCCTTCAGTACATTAATATACCTTTTTTACAATCATTAAAGTGTTGTATTTGAAAGTCTTGCTCATTAGATGCGCTTCAGTTCTTTTTTTAAAACAATCTTATATCTAGACTCTACACTGTTAGCATCGCACATAGCACGGTGCAGCCACAGACGGCGCTCATAACTACAGACCAGGTTTCTTTTTTTACTCCTTGGTAGAGAGAGCACAATTATAATTGTTTCTACTAAATTACATACCTGGGTGTATACCATTTATCACAACAAGACGTTGGCTACCAAAACTCAAACTCATGACGTCACCATACTTCTTGGATAGTTTCTTGAAAGACTGTTCTGGTTTCGTACCAACCAAATGCAGGTTTCCAATTATTGGCAGCGGGAACGGACCGGGTGGATATTTGTGCAGCTCCATCAACATAATAACATACTTGATCAGGACATAGAGGAAAGCCGCTATGGCAATGGTGAACAACACATCCCAGATCATGGTTAGCTTGCTATAGAAGAAATAAGAAGTGTATAAGAATCAATTCACATAATGAATTTAGTATAAGAGCATCAACGATACAGAGTTGGGGGATGATTACGGCTCGGAGGGGGGGGGAGGGGGGGGAGGGGGGGTAACTCCAGTAGGATTACAGGAACACGGTCACAGGCTGAGGAAAGATCCATAAAAAATAATAGAATTTCCTATAGGCACACCCAAGCCATTCCTATTATATATCGTTTGGTAAGGAAACTTTGCCTTTCGGAATGCTTTTGTCTTGAGGAAACTAAACAACTTACCTTGACTTTACCGTGTGTCATATTCATGTAAATAGTTGACTGCAATGGGGTCCCTGGGGAGGGACATAAAAATACATTCTTTGAATGCGTTTTAGTTTGGTTTAGGAAATTTAGTTTTTTTCAGTCAAGCATGATAGTGGCGTGGATGATTGACTAAGGTGCATGCCTTCGAGCGTATCAGCCGAGAGGTTGTGATTCAAGACCACAATCGGAAACGTTCTCTATAATCTCTTCGGCCATCCCATCTGTTTCTCCTTCTTAGGTCCTTTGATCGCCGGGAGAGATCTTGAGGGCACAGCTTAGCGCTCCATGCCTACATCAGCCGCATAGCCACCAAGGCTATGTTTACAGAAGCAAAAATTTGTTCGGATCTAAACTGGATCTACTTTGAAAGAGATCAATGTGAGGTCGGAAAGTGGATCAGGACTGAATAGGATCTGCGATATCTCGCGTAAACGCAAGGCGTATCTGTACCAAAAGTAGATCGGATCCAGTTTAGATCCAATCCACACATTGGCCTAAGCATGCTATAGACCATGGAGATGAAAATCGCAGCTTGCATCTTCTTGGAGGGTTCTTCTGAGAAATTTCTCTTTGAGAAATTCATACCCATTTTTCTATTGGCTTTTATGAACTTAATCTTCTGATACTACAGAGTTAATAGCTTCGTTCGGTTCTGCGTAGCTATTAAGTTTACTTTTACATACCAATTCTGCGTTCCAAATAGATCGTGTGTTGTGCCATGATTCCCCTCATGTTTAGCATCATGGAAGGGGACAAATCAATTTGAACCCTTTCGCACCCGGATTTAGTTTCATTTAACGCTTAAAACCCATATAAATCTATGCTATTCAGGGGGTAGCATAATCAAAAAAAGTAGGTGAAAGCCTAACTGGTGAATACTCCCATTAGAACAATTACAATATTTTGTACTTTACCCCCTGAAGAATTATCTTCCACGGTGTTTGTCATTGGGCAATATGGCCCGCGCGGGGGTGAAAGGGTTAAGAAGGACAATTCGCTCTTCTGCGAAACAAAAAAAAACCTGAATCATCACAGGCATTTATTATGGCAGGTGGAGAAATCTGGAAAATGTACGCTATCAGTATTTAAAGATTAAATTGCTTTCAAATGATCGTTGTCAAATATTATCGCATTATATAAATCCACAAAACAGAAATATTTCAGATTAGTAATCATAATGACATCATTACGAAAAATTCTTGGGCTCTGGAATTTTCAAATGCGTTGTAATGCAATATTAGAAGATCATAAATTGCATTAACGGACTGTTTCAAAGCTTCATCAAGATCTTTGTTGTCAGAGATTTCATCGCAAATTGATTTTTAATGAAACAAGCATTGATTTATCTAAGGGAGGTAACAGGCCAAAGGGTAGTCTGCGGTGCGACCTCTGCGTGGGAGGATTAAGATATCCTCCCACGCAGAAGTCTCACCGCAGACTAGCCCACGGGCAGAACAAGTTAATGACACTTGCAATGCAAAATACTATAAAATAATTCATAGTAATAAAAAGCTATACAAAACAATAGAGCAAAATTGAGGGAGGCGCTTTATCGTAACTCCATGCCTCAAAATCAATTTCATTCTTGTTACTGCGAACAATAGATTCTCAAGGCTTGGGCAAGGGCGCACTTGCTTGTTTTATAGGAAAGCGGTTTATGAAGAAACTTTCATGTTCTATGTTCAAAAACATTAGTAATTCATTCTAACTGATACTGCTAAGAGATTATATAAAAGAATGGGCTTTTGACATTTTTTATTCGAAATTACTTTGAATTCCTTTGAAAAACAGTGCAAAGCTGTATTGAAAATGTTTGTTCCTGAATAGCAAGCCAGATGCTAGCTAGACTTTTTTCGGGGGGAGGCTAAATTCTAAAATTGCTACAAAATGTCCTTTTCGTCTCATTTCTGTTGTTTTATCATTCTGTCTGGGGGTGGGGCTTCCTGGTCTTGGGCCAGCTGAACAGGTGAGGCAAGCAATTGCGGGTACATTTTGACAAAAATGTTTGTCTAGTACATCAAAACATTTAAGGTAGTAAATAAACGATATTTTTGTGTTTATAACTTTTTAATACATTTCAGTGCTGAAACCTAGCCACCTTCTTCATTTCATTTATTCAAAATTAAAAATTCAACTAAACAAAACTAACTAACAATATTACAATACAATTACAATCATAACAAAAATTCAACTATACTAAAGCAATACTAAAATACAATCATAGCAACAACAATTAAATGTAAAAACATAAAAAAAAGTATTTAGCATATTTAGCTACTGCTACGATTGATTGTGTACTTGGATGATTCCAAAAAGTAATATCTTACCAAGCAATGAAATTACTGATAAATATAATTTATGCATCTGTAGAATATTCGTCGAAATTTACTCTTCAAGAAACGGCGTAATACTTATATTAAAACACACGATAGTAATGGTGGAAAATAGTGAAATCTTCCAAAGAAGTTCTGAAAAGATTTTTATACTGGAAGCCTGCGAAACGTTCGAGTGCTGGGGCTAACCTAGACTTTAGTAAAAAGAACTTATTTGATTTACTACTCACAGGGTCAGTGCAAAATTTACTTAACAACTTGACCAGCGCCAAGCGGAAGCGGAAAATTCTTCCAGACAAATCGGATGACCCTGTTTCAAACTTTTCTAAAAAAACCCTCCTGCCCTGTAACTTTTTCGTTACCTTCCCTGCATTACATACCTAATATTATAAATGATTATTTCCATCATAAGTTTTGGTCACTGTCAAAGAAACAGAACAGGCTGCATCATTATAATATTTTCTGAAACACACGCTCTACCTGAAATACTCCCTCGGCATGGATGATTTGCAGTTTCGTTCAAAACTTTGACAATAATTTGTTTTAAAATTCATGTTCGGTTGATAAATAGTCATTTCCCACGCATTTACATGCACAGTAAATGTGTCAAACCAATTCTT